>JAHLSL010000010.1:13691982-13729832 GCA_025920805.1 Petroica traversi
TATTATTATTATTATTATTATTATTATTATTATTATTATTATTATTATTATTATTTTCTTACAGAACAGTAAGAATACTGTTAAAAACATTAAATGGGACTTTTATCATTGAAAAAGTTTGCTCATTTGGATGAAAAAAAAAAATCAGCTGAGAACTTGCAAATAACTTCAGAAATAAAGTGCAACAATACTAGTTTTGACACCAGCCCCGTTTGTTTCCTCTGAAATGTTTAGCCAGCCCAGCAGCCAGATATTTCAAGAACAGCCTCACAAGTGAAGATTAAATGTGTGTGTTTTTATAAAACAATGGCATCTTGTTTTCAAAGCCCTGCAAGCTTAAAATGGATATTAGAGCAGTCACATATAAACTGCAGTTCCCAAGGACAACTGTTTAGCTTAAGTGCCATTTAATGTTCTCCTAAATGGTTTTGCTGTTTAGTGTGCAATATATCTTCTAGATTAGACCTTTAATCCTTTACATTGTGCTTGCTGTGTCAAAGAGGGCTTCATGCCAACCTCTTCCTATTGGTAGGTCCCTTTCTCTTTTTTTTTTTTTTTAACAGGCAATGAAGAACATCAAAGTCTTATGTTTTGCCACTTTGAATCCAAACAAGAAATCCAGATAAAAGTTTTTGTGAAATAAATACTTTAAACAGTTTAATGTGTTTCCCCCTTTGTTTCTGTTTTAATTTTAGTATTTTTATGAGCACAAATAAGTAGAAGAAAGACTAAAAATAGTTTATAAAGTGTTGAGTTTTTTTATAAATGTAAAAAAAATTATATAGATCAGTTGTATCCTTATTATGTTAATGAGGACTTCAGAGTGCTATTGCTTTCACACCTCAATGCCTTAAGGTGAAGAGAACACAATGCCATTACAAACACAATACACAAAGTAGAGAAATTACCTGACGCACCATGTTTAAACAGAGCAGGGTATAAAATTAGGCCCAGCTTTGATGTTTAAGGCACATCACTTTATGCTGAGCCAGCAGTTCCATGTACTAACCAGAAGAGCCTCATTACTGATGGATCTTAAATGTAAGTACTGCTTTGCAGCATAAGTCAATAGTGGGTTTCCAGAAACTAGCTCTGAATTTCTTAGTCTTGGCTATTCTTATGTTTGCTCCTGAGAGGAAAATAAATTTGCCCTGTATGGCCTAAAAAGCAAAAACATCTGCTGGTATTATGAGCAGCCCTATTGTCCAAGCTCAGCAGCAGGGAGGTCTGCACTTGTTCAGCTCTGCTTTCCTGCTAAGCATCGAGAAAGCCTGTGGGAATCATTATCAAGATTCCTGAGGGCAGCTGGGGAATGAATTCACCTTTTTGGTGCAGCCAAAAAAGGACATTCCAATCTCCTTGCTAGTAGCAACTTATGCTATTTACCACGCCAGAGATCCACATTTGGGAAAAGGTTTGGAAAACTTTCTCCAAAGCCAGTGACGGATAGCAGCCATGGGTATGGGAAGGACAAGGCTCTGGGAAGGTTTGCTGTGGTAGCTGGCAGCTGGAGGACATGGAAAGCTAAGACTCAGTGGGTGATGGGGATGAAGCATTGATGGCATAGCCGGAGCCTTTGGTTAGAAGAAATCCCTACTCATTGGCCTGATTCATTAACCTGAACATCTGACCAAAGAAAAAAAGCATTTCCCACTTCTTGCCACTCACTACAGTTGCTTCATCAGTTACAAAAAATCTACACTCAGAGACCTGGGATCTGATATTGCTTTTTATTTTTACTGTTGTTATCCTTACCTACAAACAGGTGCCTTTGCATTGTAACTAGGAGCATTGTGAAAAGAATTTTTTTTTTAACTTGCATTTCTGTTATTTATTTTGGAGCTTATGAATAAGAAACACATTTCATATTTGGTGCCACACATATGCGCACCCAAAACCTGAAGTTTATCTCAAAATTTTTAATTATCAGATGTTATTCACATTTGGACTTGAATATTAACAAAATATGTGACCAGATGTCAGCTATCTAAGAAGAAACAAAGTTCAAGTAGCAACGACTAGGAAAGCAAACAAACCCCTTCCTGTAAGCACAGAACCTCCAGGTTTCCATCTAAGTTGATGTTTCTGCCAGCATTGAGGAGGAATCCATTCAGTCCTCGAGTTTCTTGGTGGTCCTTTAATTTTTTTTCTTTTTAGGCTCATGAGTGAAAAATAACATGGGCTTTTCTCCCAGTCCCATTCACCATCAGGTGACTGCACCATGGTACTTGTACTCATACTTGTTTTACCAAGTCCTGAAAGCTTTCCAAACCTGCCTGGCAGGTCCATAAGAGAAGACCTTCCAAATTTTAGCCTTTCCATTCAGAACCAAGCCTCAAGGCCCGAGCTTACTCTTATGGCAATCTTCAGCCTCTGTCCGAAAATATTTTCACAAATGTAATTATTTTCCTAATAGACTCAGCTGTATGGTGATTTTTTTACAATATGGTATTGTTGTAATGTTAATGAAGGACATTAAATTGTTTAAGTTTAAATTGTTGATGTGGTAGATGTCCTGCCAAAGTGGGGACAAGTAATGGTTGAATTTGTTGACAGGGTGTGCTCTTCTGTCCATGGAAAGTTGTGTAACTCCTTGCAGCTGCAGCCACAAAAAAATTGCAAATCAAGGATTAGCCAAGGTAACTCTGTTGACTTACCCAAGGAACTGCCTGCAGACAGGTCACTGATCTCCAGCCAGATGTATACGCAGCCCCCCTGGTGATAAGGTACTGTAACAAAAATAGACCTGTCAGGAACCGTGATGCAGGATAAAGCATTCCCATTTCACTCCAGGCAGAGGTTTGGCTTACCTGTCCTTAAAGATCTCCATCCAGAGAGTCCACAGTTGCTTTAGGCAATCTTTCCCTGCACTTGACTTCCCTCAGTGAACACTCTGCCCAAAAACATTACTCTAATCTTTCTTCCCACAGTATTTGATGCTCCTACTTGAACACATAATTTTTTCCCCTATCTGCCTTGCATGTGGGAATTAGCTTGTTCCCTTCCTCTTTGCAACAACCTCTCATATCCCTGAATACTGTTTATCACAGCTCCACTCAGTCTTCCTTGCCCGTGCTAACAGACGGAGGAAATCTCCAGTTAACAGGAAGATGGTGTAGCTGCCTTCCTATCAGCCCACCCTCGACTTCGAGATAAGTGGGATTTGAAGCTCTGGTGAATTTTGACGAGCACAACAGCCCCTTGAGGGGCTTTCTGAGATAAAGTAGAGGTAAAGTTGTTCTAATTTATCTTGAGGATGTTGCTGGATAGCGCTCATAATCGGAGCGGGGGGGCATATAAAGATAGCTGGGCTGCTCCTCCTATGCCTCTGATTTGTGCTGCATGCAGCTCAAGGAATCCAGAATATTTATCCACAGTTAGGTGGGGATTTGACAAGTTCTGCCCAAAGAATTGTTCAAAACTATTGATTGTTTTAACTTGACAGACTTTGAATTCAGTACTAACAAATTTATGTATTATGTAAAATTGATAGTTAACAAATCTGCATATTAATGAGAGTGTATTGCTATCTGTTTTCAAATATTGTTCTGAAATTTTACTTAAATATTTTGGGTTCAACTCACTAATAGAACTTGGCTGCTTTGTGGAGCTGTAGTGATGCAAACAGCTACAAACCAATTGAAATCATTGGTTAACCTTAGTTTATGACTTCTTTGTGTTTGTGCAGTGGTGGAAAACAGCCAGACGGTATCTGGTTCTCAGTCTCTTACTAATCAAAGGTATCCAATAGCCTCCCACTCAGGCATTTGTTTGCTTTATAATATACCTTAATCATAATCTTTGTTACTTGTGTTTTGATACCTAATAATTTTAATTTATAGTAAGCCTCTACCTTTAAAATTCTACAAACTGATGGAGACTATTAATTTATATTATATTTATATACCAGTGGATGTGCTGAAGACAGACTTGAAAAGAGCAAATAATCTATGTCTGAGGAAGCCTTTTAGATATCGCTATTCACTGAAATAACATCTTTAAGTAGAAAACTACACACTAAACACTTGCTGTTCATGTGTATATGAACACATATCTGTAATACTCCTCAAAAAGCAAAAAAAATATTCAAAGATAACATCTTTGTTAGTGTGTAGGCTTCCCATCAGCTATAAAAAATGAAAGGGACAGATGCACCAGATGTAAGCATGGTTCCATGTTAGTGGTAGCCAAAACAGAGAAATGCATTCATGAGAAATACGCCATTGTGTGCATTCTGAAGCCTGGAGGATTGTTGAAGTCAGTGCTTTCTTCCTACGCACAGCTGCAAAGATAACACTGTCTACTGTTCAAGGGCTCCGTGGGGAATTCCTGGTAACAGTTCTGTTCTTTCAATTCTTATTAAGGCTTACATCCCCATTTCAGCTGATGATCAACTCACTATCTGGGTCAACTGCTGGCATAAATCCCATCAGCAGTTATAATTTTAACTTGACAGTATCATTCCTATAGTGAGAGAGCAAGCTGGAGCTTTACAGTGAGTCTGGCTGGATCGTTTTTCTTTTCTCTGCCCCTTTACTGCATGAAAGGGCTCCTCCACACTTACCTTTAGCTACTAAAATTTCTTTTATGATACACTAAAATAATAAGGACGATGACACACGATACCCTTGAAGTGAAAATTCTTTGAGGAAGAAATATAGGTGCATAGGCCCTTGTCCAAAGCTTAGTAAAATCACTGGGAGGCTTTTCCATAAATTTTAACAGACTTTGGATCTGACCTTAAGTTATTTATTAATGACAAAAACAGGTGATGTGCTTTCTCCAGTTAAGACAAACCTTCTGAATCTGCCAATTAGAAATTTAACAGGAGTGGTACCTTCTGGTTTCTTTCACGAACAACTGCTCTTACTAATAAATGCTTGCACTTCTAGTCTGTAACATTTACACAGTTACCACACATTAAATTGAGTGTCACATTAAAAAAGAGTCTTTAGGTCACCTGAGCTGTAGTGATAGATGTCTTTGGAGATCAATTCTGTCAAATTGTGCTTCTCCAGATTCCACTTCAGTGCTTGGAGACTTGCAGCTGGTCTACTGGAAAACTCTCAGTAGACCAGCTACAGGAGGGTTTAAAGATTTCTTAGGAGAGACCATACTTTGGACTATGCTGCTCAAGTGAGCTTTCTCAAAGTTTGGCAGGGAGGTTCTCTCAGGTTTTAAGGGAGCCTCCCAGTGGGGGGTGTGCATTGAGATAAGAGAAAAGAAAAGAAAAAAAAAAAGCTGTCTCCTGAAGTTTCTGTTGGGAGTATCTATGTTGTTTTAATCTGAGTAGAGAAGATATCAGCCTTTTATTGGCCTCCCTTCATGTAGGAAACACAATTTCACATAGAGACTGTGGATAAGATTTTTCAGTCACTAACATTATTTTAAATTGAGATAATACTGCAAAAGAAATGTGTTCACCTTGGAAAAAGATGGTGAAAGTGAGAAAAGAATTAGGTTCTTTTTTTCTCTTTTTCAGGAAAATGTGCAGAATTTTTTGGATCTGAAAGAGCGCTACAGAAGTGTTTGCTTTGGGTACTGATGTAAATCTTTACTCTTTGAAACATGAGTGTCTATTAAAAGTCAGCTTTAAAAGCTGTTTTGATTATCTTAGTGCATTTAATGGTTTTATCATATCCTTTTGTTACTCTAACAAAGATTAAGTAGCCCATTATTCCGCATATGAAGTGCTATGAAGAGTTTTGGACTGCAGTCTCCATGTAATTATTAGCTCTTGCCCTGAAAGGCCATGGAGGAAGAAATCTGACAGCCTATGAAAGCTATGCATGCTTCAGGAATAAACTTATCATCAGAATAAGGATTAAAATAAGGATTTAAATGAAGAGAAGGAGGAGGCAAAGAGATTTCCTTTTCATTCACTAGCTATTCAAATATGATTGGATTAAAATAACCACTAATTTTTTCCAAATAAATCATCTCTGCATGGCTTGAAATACTTCATTTGAGCTATTCATGCTGAGGCAAAGCATTTGCTATTGAAGCATTTAATAAAATCATGCAGTTCATCCAGAAATCATCTCCAGTAACCTCACCCTGGCTTTTGCACCTTTGTTCCCCACCAGCACAGCCACTCAGATAAGAACAGGAGCTCCATTTTTATCAGGAGTCCCCAGAGATTTCTTGAGTGATGCTTCACCTGTATGAAAAGGAAAACAAGCCAGGAAGGTCAGAGATTCACTAAAGGACTCCATTAATTCTTGACCACACTCTCTTTAATGTCCAGAAGATTTGTTTGTTTCCCTGGCTAACAAAACTTAGAAAGCTAAGATGCAATGCACAAAGACACCCTAGCTCATAAAAATCACACAACTGTAGGATATTCTATATGTTTCAAGAGCTGGAATTGCGCAGAAAGGAATTATCTGAGGCGTGCTATATTTTCTGGTTTTTAAAATTGATATCCAAGTCGGGGCTTTTTTTCTGGACAAGGGCTAAAATATCTTCTTCCAATATCCTCAAGTTTGGGGGCAATTCTGAATTCAATTCTAGATGTGGATAGGAGAGTTAATTTCACTTCTTATTGTGAATAACTCACTGAAAAAATAAAATTCAGTAATCTAAATGTGCCATAGTCTTTACAGTCAGCTGATTTAGATTCCTTAATTAACTCTTCTATTTGGAAAACATTCCAGATGCTGAGTGGGGCTGTTCTTCAAGTGTGCAACTCTGTGTTTCAGAATATTGTTCCCTGGTCAAATCTTTTTCACAAGATTTCCGAGTAGTTTTCCTCGTTCTTAGGTAACATCAGCCTTTTTCTGAAACTTGTGTTATTTTCTTGGTTGGGTCATGGTAGGTCGAGGAAAGAACGCAAACAAAATGCGCCTTGCCTTGATCCCTCATCATCTTTTCTGAAGGGAGGGAACGAGGTTATCCTGAGGACTATTCATCATTCCTCTGGTGGTCCAACCACTTCACTTAGTTTATGATTTGCTGCCATTGAAGTTGTACCAGGACAACCTGAAACGTTGCTCTCAGGTTGACAATGACAGACTGATCCCTGTGGGAACAGCAATATGCACTCTGAGGCATATACTGACTTAAAAGTCTGGCAAGATTTTAAATTAAATGGCAGTAAATGGAAATAAAACTTCTATTCAAGGTCTGAGTAAGAATTCATGGGGCATTAATAATTTTGTTGGCAGATCAGTAAAGGGTTTCTTAATATTGTGACATCATTTTGTTGATTTGGGAGGAAGTGTCTTGTAAATCAGATAAGAACTTTTCTCATCACTGTCCAAATGCATTTGAGGGAAGTGACAATAGAATTTGGAATCAGTTTTTCTTGTTTGTGTTCTGGCCATGCACACAGTATCTCTTCCGCTGCAGATGTCTGTCAACAGAGCTGAACAGAAGTCCTCACTCATGAAACATTTCAGGAGGTGGACTACAGAAAATGGCTCACACAGCTGCTCAATCATGGCTTTCAGATTCTCTCTTTTTCTCTTCCATAGTATTATAAAACTATGGATTTTGTTGAAGGTCTTTTAAAAAACAAACTCTGTATCTTGAGTTCTGATGTTCTTCATAATTTTTATGCTCCCTTGATAATGAGTGCAAACCACACAAATTCCTACTCCTGATGGTTTTGGAGCCCTACCTCAGTGCAAAACACAGCTGAGAAAACAGTTTAAGAAAACCTGGCACTCAACCGACCATAACAAGTTCAAGTGTCTTTAAACAAGCCTAAATTGTTGGGCTAGGATGGGTCTCTGGGCCTAAATCTACAAGCCTACTACCTTCAGCTCATGGACCCAGACTTCCTTCAGTAGAGCTTGGCCAATTTAATCGCTCTGTAACTGAATCACAGTGCATGCAGGCTCCAGACACAGTTTCAGTCAAACTTTGGGAAGTTCATAGTAATACCTGAGCTGTAAGTGCAACTTTTTTCATTCTACATTGAAATGCTGGACACTGTATGGCCATAGCCAAGAAACTTTCTTCTGTACTCAGGGGAAAGAGGGAAGGAGGGATCTTATGACCCACAGTACTATTGTGGGGCATGGGAATAGAAGCAAGGATTACTGGACAGAGCATAAAGCTCTGCAGTATTTCTTCCCCCATAAACCTGTGTTTGCATGTCCTGTGAGCACACACAGCACGTGTGTGTGCTGACAAGCGTAACTTGTGAGTATTTGAGTATTTGAAAAAAGATTGTGGACAGAGGGAATACATTATCTCCAATCTAATTTATGTTTTTATGGGAAGAATGCCCTTTTATATACTCTACATAGCTGAAAGAGTTGATGATGGACTCAGCCATGGGTGTTCTCCCACATTCATGGCTCTAACTGTACCTAGCATGCACTGAGGAAAACCTGATACACTTAATAAAAGAAGCACGAGGCTTTTGTTTCCACAGAGGACTCCTGGCTTTACTGGTCAAACTGCTTCCAGAGATGTCAGCAGTTGCAGAGCCTTTTCATATGCTGAAAGTATGAACCCACACCATTCCAGGCAGCATTTGTGTTAGCAATGGAATTTTTAAATAGAAATAATTAGTTT
Organism: Petroica traversi; assembly: GCA_025920805.1. Lineage (NCBI taxonomy): Eukaryota > Metazoa > Chordata > Aves > Passeriformes > Petroicidae > Petroica > Petroica traversi. The sequence continues at coordinate 13,700,509 of JAHLSL010000010.1, forward strand.
TGCTGGCCACGGTTGTTACATCTGGCATACATTTGCCCCAGTGAACCCTATTTTTAAAAAACAAAGCATCTGAATTGAGGTTCCAGATTATACTAGTTACTGATCTTTGCAAGCCTAATCCATTCTTATGAACAACGCCTCTGTGGTGTTTTCCTCCCCAAAGGATATAGTACGGGTGCAACCCAAGCTTTATTGTGCTTAATCTGAACCAGAAGTTTGAGCTGATTATTTTAAAAGGCATGCTGTTTCTTAAAAGTGATTTCTTTCCTGTCTTCATGCTGTGCTGATAAGAAGTTATAAGTAGATCTCTTTAATGCTCCAGGCTGGAGTGATACAGAAGAAGGCAGTCGTGCATCTGGGGGCTACACAGCCCAAGGCTAAGCCAGTTGATGTAGCAACAGTAAAGGCTGCAAAAAAAATACAATTTTACTTTGAAGCACATATAGCACAGCTTTTAATTTCTGGAATCAGAACACGTGGGGTGAAATTATGCCTGGTGGGTAAAGGAGCTAAACAAGGGAAAGACCTCACCCTTTCAGCACAATGACCTGGGGCCTGCAGTGCTGTTGACAATGACAGTGAGCCCAAAGCGCAGGGAGGGCAGGGGTCAAGAGACGTCTCCTGCAACCTTTCAAAGGACCTTGCTGCCCAGCAGGCCAGGGTAGCCTCTATCAAATTGTCCTTCCAACCTCTGTCTTATGACTGGTGCCCCCAGTGAGGCTGGAGAGCACCCAGGTCCAAGCAAGTCTAAGCTCTCAGGGACCATGTGCTCCTTTATCTCTCTCCACTAATGGGGGCAGTGCATCTGCCCCCACTGTACCTGCCTCACTTCAGCTGTTGTGCCCTGCACACTGATCTTTGCAAACTCTGGCTTTGCCTCTGAGCTGATGTCTGTAAGAAATAATGGCATAGTTAATAGACAGGTAATATGCAGTCATCCTTCAGTCAGTGCTGGATGAAGGACAGCAGTCTCCAGCAGAGAGGGAGTTGGCTTCAAGGTACATTCCTGGCTCATTCCAAGCTCCCATTGGCCCAACTGCATTTAGGTTACTGCAATGAATGATCCTGTCTATTGATTTTCCTGTAATCAGTTCTCTCTGCTAGACAAATACAGGTGTTATAAAACCTAATTAGGTGTTTTTACGGTTTAAATACATTTGTCAGTAGAGATGTGCCCTCTGTCTGACATACAATATTTACAAGTCATAAAAATCTCTTTTTGGTGATAAAAATGTCATGTCACATAATATGCTTATTTTTTAACAAGCAAAAGCAGACAGCAAAATCTTCACAAACCCTGGATTGTCAGGCTCCCTCTAATATTGGCAGGTACTAGAGTAATTTTACCAGCTGCCTTAGAAACCATTATTGATTCTCAGTAGTCAGGTCTGTTTCTATATGTGATCCAATGACATGCACAAGTGATAAATTAGTAGATATCAGGTAATTTGTTCAACTCTTGGCATCCAACAGCTTCATGTTCAGATATCCAAAGCGACTCTAATGTATCTTGATTATGCCTGCATTATATCATGATGTCAGAATCTTAGTAATTAAAGAGCTGGACTGAAATCCCAATCCTGAGATCACATATGCACTACATGTGCATATCCCTCCCTGCAGACCTACAATCCCTATTATATCTTCATAAATGCTAAATGCACATTTATGTATTAATGGGAATTAAACATGAGAATGTGCAGTATCAAACTGCAGTCTCAGTGTCATAATTAGATTATTTTGTTAATTATTTTTCATGCTAAATGAGAAGTTTCGTTCAGCATTCATTTGCCCTACATTTTATTCTAGCAGCTCCAAATTGCAAGGAAACTGGTAACAGATCTTCTTGCGTCCAAATGGTTGAAGAAGGGAATTAAGATAACCAAACTTAATCAAGTCTGATTTATCCACAGTTACGTAGTTTCTGTTATTTCTCCTGATTTTTCTTTTTTTTTAGCCCCTGGGACAACAGAGAGCTGTCCTTTTCAACCACAGACCAAATTTTCAATGATTAGCCAGTTTTAAGCAGAGCCAGATGAGACCTCCCGGTTTCCTGTTGGCCATGTCCTTGATATCTTAGGAAAATACTGTCCTGTTACTTTAGAAACAGAAGCCAGCAACAAACACTGAATGGAGGTGGCCAAGAAAAGTGACAGAGTTAAATGGCTGTGTCATAGCTGGCAGGGAACCAGATGAAATTATCCAGGCCTTAAACAGTTGAGATCGAATATGTTCTCAGGCGAGTTGCAAAGCAAGAGGAAATTCCAGTAAATCATTTACTTAATGAGATCAATGTGCAACAGATCTTTCTTCTCTCCTACAAAGTTAATATTAGTATTCTGTTATCATCCCTTTTTTCCCTCCTGTTTGCTAAGTTATCATGTAAGATGCCAACAGGGTCTGGCACTGTTTGGGATCTGACATTACACATAAATATACTGTGTGAATTAGGAGCAACTGCTGTACCTGACTGAACAATGCAAACACTTCAGAGTTGTGACCCACCTGTAAAAGATATCCTACTCCTGTCAGGGTTCCCTGGTCAGATGAGTAGGAACCAGGACTATCAGAGCCTACAGATTTCCAATCTGATCCCATTCCTATCACTAAGAGCTTCAGAAGCACCCTTTTTTATTCTTTAAAATATTTATGTTTTGTAAAAAACCATAGAATTTCACTTCCATTAAACTGGTTCAGTGCTTTTTGCTTATTACTGCAATTTGAAAGGAACATTTCCTAAATCCTGGGATTTTTCGCATATGTACAATTTTGCCTCCTGGCCCTTTCAACAACCACACTGGAGTCAGTGGAATTATAGCTCCCTTGCCCAGTTAAAACTGCTCTACATTTGTGGACAAATTCAAACCTTGTGTTAGGAAGCACAGTTCCAACCACACTTGTGGAGGTTTCTGAGTCTCAGATTCCAGCCACTTTTTTGAAAGCATGTGGCAGGCAGAGGAGAGAAACCCTATTAATGCCACCAGTGAGAGATGGAGAGTAATGTGAGCTCAAATGTTGTTAGACACCAGAGAATCCACATGGAAGAGAGCTCAAATACATGCTCCAACCACCTGAAAAACTAAAGGACAAATATCTATAAAACCTAGCAGGAGAATTTACAGGAAATCAGGCCTCTTTGGTCCCAGTGTTCCCTGAACTACTCATTTATAAGCTTGATTTTCTACTTTCACTCTCAACAGCAGTCACCAAGACAGTATCTGTAGTCAAGGACCCAGGAGGACGACAAGCGCTTTTTACAGCATCTTCCTTTGCCTCTCTGTTCCATTGCTAATGGTGCTGCTTTGGAAACCATGAAAACACAAGAAACTGGAATGAACCTTCTGCCATCAACATGCAACTTCACAACTGCATCCCACACAAGTTCTCGTCACCACTACAAGCATTTGTACTTGATTATCCTGGTCAGCCATCTAGCATCATCCATCAGGCAGCGGGATGGGAAGAAGCTGGCAATGCCAGACACTTGCCAAGTATGAGCAAGGCTTCTTGTGCAATTTGGAGCAACAGCTTCCGAGATCTGATTACTGCTCCCCTTCCCCCACCTTCAGGTTTCTGCACTGGGAGTAAAGCTGGATGGTGGGAGGTTTGTGTCCGTGCATGTTTTTGCTTAGCACCTAGGACAAAGCAGCAGTGACGTGGCTGAGAGGCTCCCACTGTTCTCCCTCACAGCCCTGGAGCTACCAAGGGCTGATCCTGCCCTGAAAAGAAGCCTTGTAGAAAACAGTGCCAGCCCCTGGCAAGGGAAGGGAGGAAGCCTCACAGGGTAGGGGAAGGGTGTCATTACACTTTATTCCAGCTTCAAAAGCTCATGGAGCTGAAGCCTGATCATATTAACAGAGTTCCCAACACTTCCAGATGAAAACAGAAGAGGGAAGTGGTTTGAAGCTGCCTGGCTATAAACACAAAATCTACAGGAGTAAGTCAGTAAATGAGCAAAATATACTGAATATAAAGGATCATCAGGCCTTTATTTTCATTTTCTTACTGTTAAAATGCTTCTGTGGTTATTTTTATCCACTCAATAAAGCCTCTGAAAAACTTAATGATGTGCAAGCATTTGGAAGCTTTTTTTCTAGTTGTTTATTCAATATTTAGTGAAATCCCAGGCTGACTTTAAAGATCCAGCTTTTCAGAAAATATTCAATTACCTAATAAATTTCCTTTAAAATGACAGGATAAAAACACATCTGTTATGTAAAAAGAAAAAAAAAAGGTATCTTTCTTTTGGAAATACACTTATACATTAAAATTAAACTCATGAAATCAGTTATTGAGATGAAATTATTGTACTGTAGGTATGTCAAAGACACTGGGATAACCCATGGGATGGAATTTCAGGAACAACTAATTATTTGCCCTTTAAAAAACATACCATTTCCTTTCCTTAATGAGCCAGCTTTCAGGAAATGAGTACAGAGAAGGGAGAATAGAGGAATAAATACGGTATTCTGGAAACTTAAAATCTTGTTGGTGTTCTTTCTGCAATTTTTGTGGCTAAGACAGTGAATGGATTCCATAAGCGGGATTCTGTCAGTATGCCAAATCTACATGGTCTTCTATCTTTTAAAAAATGCCTTTGATTTTCACAGACTCCAGCCCAGCTTGGGACCTGCAGTTTTTTTAAAAAAGCATATCCTGCTGCTACAGGAAATATTTTTCTCAACACCACTGTATTTTTTAAAAAATAATATTAAAAAGGAATCTTATAGAGATCCCAACAGTACTTTTACGCATAACACAAAGGAGTTCATTTCACCTATTTACATGAGAAAAATTCACAGGATTAACATATTTGAAAATGATGTGAAAATGCAAAATGGATTTAAGGGTTTTTTTAAGATATTCAAGTGTTGAATGTAGTAGGATATGAAACTATGACTTTCCTTCACAATTGGAGACCATACAGCATACTGAATACAGGAATTGGTTTATTTTCACTGAATTACAGAGGGTACTACATGGTTTTCTAGTAGAGAGTCTTATTGACATTGGATAATGCAATTCCAGCAAGCTTGAGAATTCAGTATTGGGCCAAAACTAAATCTCCATGTTTGCATATAACCACACACTGACAACATTCTGGTCTGAGTAGTTTAATAATCTTTACTTCTTACAGCGGGCCAAGTTCAGATTCAGAAAATCCTTTCTGCAGATGCAAGCTTTTGAGCCAAGATCTGCAGTGAAAGGTTTGGGTTTCTTTTAATACATCATCCCTATTGGGTTACTTACAAGTCATCTGCAAGAACCCAAGTTTGCTGTTATTAATAAAGGAGTTTTGAGAAAGTATTACCAGGCAACCATCATTACCGAAGTGTGCTGGACTACTGAAGTATGGGCTGCAGCAATAGAAGGTTGTTACAGAAAACCACAGTGGTAATCAGCTAGTGCAGTAGTTTGAAGGGAATGGTCTTAAATCAATGATGTAGTTCCACATAAAATGTGAAGAAAAACCCCTGGATTATTGGTATTTTTATTGGTGACATGTGACCTGTTTTAGGCACTGTATATTTTCATCCTGTAATCCTTTGCTTCACCAGGTCCCAGGTCAGTAAATCAGTCAAAACAGTCATTTCTAACACTGGCAGAAAGTTACCAGCAAGAATGACCATCATTTAATCCTGGCAGCAAATTAAAACATCTCACCTCTGATCTAGAGTAAAGCAGCCTCATCACATAAAGCCAACCAGATTACCAACCCAACCCTCCATAAGTAATTCAAATGGAAAAATGAGAGAAAAGAGGTTCTAAGCAGCCAGCCCATATTGCTTCTTTGTTTACTGTAAGCTACAGAAAAAGAGATGACTGGATGAACCTTTGGTTTTTGTTATCTATTCTCTATGAAGTCCTTGTTTTCATGGGTCAAAATCTCTCCTGACAGGGTCCATTCAACTGATAATCATCAGTGTGGGCCTCAGTAAGCCATGGGGTATCTTAAACCCTAAAGGGATGCTTAGCATATTCTGAAAGGCTAAGCCATCAGGAAATGTTTTTGGCAAATGTCACTCAGGTTTCTCGAATATACCCAAACTGTTCCTGGTTCTGCAAATCAGGTATTTAAGAAATCCAAAAATTATAATAATGCATGTCCTTTTCAAGTGAGGTTAACTTCATAAGGAAGAGATACTGCAGTTGCTGATCGATTTTGACAAAATTTCTTTGAAAGAAAATAGATTTTCCAGCACAAACTATATCTAATTTGTTCAGTCCTAATCAAATATTAGAGTATTAGAATTTGAGCATAGAGAGATCCAAGACAGACTGTGATCTTTGAGAAAGGTGCTCGGATTGGTACAACTGAATAAGCTCATGTAAACTTGGCTAGATTCAAAGAATAATTTTTTGTGCCAAATTTTTCAAATTCCAATAAATTTAACTGTCTTGTTTTTAATTTTTATTCCCCTTGAGAAAACACCATCTGCTTTTACTATATGAAATGCCACAATCCATTCCTGGCAAAAGTGGAGTCTGTGGCAAAATAACAGAGAAATATATTTTTAAGAATATCTGGTCAGCATATTTGCTTTGTTTTCCTTACTACCTTTTTAAATCATCATACCCTTAAGTTGATTTTAAGTGAAATCAGAAAACAGATCTGTTTAAATTTAACGAAGTAACCCCTCATGGATGGTGAAATGACTTCCTAAGTACATTTTATGTTCTTTTGGTTCTTGAGCTTTTCATTTGCCACAAATGGAACAGATTTACATGAGCTCACATGACAGCTCTGGCTTGGCGAGGAGTGACCATGGCTGCCAGAGAGACTACTTAGTCTTTAGGTACCTCAGCAAGGTAGAGCTGCATGTTTAATAGAACTAGGTGTAAAGTGATGGTCTTTTTTCACTGTTTATTGCTAAGCCAACCTACTATAAAACATTGATCTCTCAGATACAGGAGACACATGACTCCCATGCCACTAGGTCCAGCAGGCTTAACCTGTTGAACTCAAAGTGCTAAAAGGACTTAAAATGTAATCATTAGTAGATTTTTGCAAGCAGCTGGTAAAACAAGACTTCTAGGCAGTCAGGGTGCTTTAATTTATTTCTTAATCCTGCCAAATCAGCAGAAAAGTATTTTAACTTAGTTCCACTTGGCAGACAAAAGGTAGGGGAGAGCACAAGAGAAAGCATCCATGCAGGTGGAAAATTGTAAACTCTGTGTAGTAGTGCCTATCAGCTCTCATTTTTAATGTTTCTCTAGAGGAAAAAAAAGTAGGAGAAATACTATATCTTGTTTTGGCTCAACCCTGCTAGAAATAAACTACTACATTTTTCAAAGAATCAGCAGTGTTCTGCTCAGTCTTTCCAGCCTCTATTAAATCCAGCACATTGTACTGAGACAAAAGAGATCAGGGAACTTCCCCTTCTTTCCTCCCCATCCAACTCAGAGCTCGTTTGTCAGCAAGAGTTATTGCCCTAACAAGCAACTTACAAGTCACCCGTTTGTAGCAGTTCACTTTTCACATTAAGGGGAGACATGGCAATGGACAGCCTTTACAACCAGCTTTCCCATTGTTTAAGCTTGACCCTGCCAGGTGTTTGCACACAAGATGTCAGGGCAAATGATAAGAACTGCACCTTTGAGGGCAAACAAAAACCTTCCATCCATCTAAATAATTTTTTTTCTTTGTTAGTACTTCCTTTACAGATTTTTGGGATACTGAAATACATCATGAAGCTGATTTCTTGTCAGCTCATCCCTAAATGTACAGGAAAATCTGTGGTACTTGTTAACTGGAGATATTGACTAGGCTGCAATGATTGCTGTACAAATACATGCCATACACTTATTTTCATGATCTCATTTAGATGATCTGTTTAATTGAATGCAATCTACAGACTTGATCTCTTGCCATGTAGTGCACACAGGAAATCCTGAAATAACATCCAAGGACTGCATTGGACTGAAAGCAAAAGCCTTTGGTTTAACTCGCTGACAAATCTTTTAAAGAAGCAGAAATTCACACAAAACAACAACAACAAAAAAACCAAAAAACAAAGCAAAGCGAAAAACAAAAAAAACCCCAAAACCAAACAATCAAAAATCCAAACCAACCAACCAACCAACCAGCAAACAAACAAAACTCCCGAAACCAAACCAAACCAAACAAAAAACAAAAACAAAAAAGAAGAACTGAAACAAACAAACAAGAAAAACAACCCTTATTGCCTCTGAGATCATAATGTGCAACTCTGGACTGATGTTACCTGACCTGATAGTTGAGTAAATTCTCGTTAATTAAATGAACTATTACTTGATTGACTGGCACATAATATGAACCTAAGAAGCAGTGACACTCAAAGAAAACTCAAGAGGAATAAGTGAGAGGACACGAGAATAAAAATGTTGAAAGCATTCTCTAGGGAGATTTTGTTAAATTCTTGTATTAAAACATAATAAAAGATCTCCAAGCGATTTGCTTTCAACACTAAAAAAGCCCTGATCAAATGCATGTCATGCTTTTAGTATCATCTGCAATGAAAGCCAAACTTGGAGTGGGGCTTAACTGCCAAAATTTCCTGAGTGGCTACAGAATTCGTGGATGCAGGTTCATTAAGTCTCACCTTACAATTTGTTACACCATACAATTTGCTCAGCTGGCAAACAGAGGTTTTTCTCAGTTTCAAATCCACAGAGATCTGGCAGTCAAGTCAAGCCTTACCATCTCATGTGCCCAACAAGCACACTGCAAACCAATGTGGTTTTTCAGATGTTGCTGAAGGCATACTCTAACCACAGCTGATGTTACAGAGATAGAGCTGGCAGTATAATTTGGCTCCTGTTCTTTTTATTGTCAGTGGTGATGCATGAAATAAAAAGAGTTCTGGAGGTCTTGGGGAGTTTCTAGTTTAGAAAACTGAAAGTTTTCAGCTGAAAAGTGAGTAAATGCAGTAAGTATTCAGTACATTCAGGCTCTGATAAAATGATTATTAGAGCCACACCTTAAGGACAGAATTCCTTCATGTAGTGTCCTCTACTACTACCAAAACCTACTCATAGGTCTGCATAAACAGCTTCATTTATGGATGCAAAGCTACAAGCCACTCAGTATTTGAAGAAAAGTTTCCATACTTGGAAAATGTATGCAATATAAGATTTCTGTGCTGGTTATCAGCATTTTACAATTCACAAAAATCTGCTGCTGTTACTGGAATGTAGTCATATTATCTCTCAGAAAAATTGCCTATTCAGTAAGAAGGAGATACAAACAAAACCCAGAGTCTGTGCTGAAAGGGAAGACAAAAAGCTATTTTTTCCATTTACATGTAGAAATTCTGAGTTTTAAACAGAAATAGACCTGCTCATAAATATATACTTTTTTAGAAGCACATTCTTCTAGTTCAGTCCTCTTTTTAAATTTTATAAACAGGAGCTACTCAGGATTGCTATCTTCTGCTTTAGCAAAATCCATTAATTTTGGAGTGTATTTACACTCAAGTTGCTCTGGTAAATCTTTATAATTATAAGAGTAACGGTGCAGAGTTGAGCTGAGATGTGAACTGCTTCAGATACCTGATTTTGGTTTTGAAACAACTTTAGATAAACACCTGGTTTACTCTGCAGCACTGAACATGTCCTTGTCCTTTCAGGCCCCCCTCCCAGTCAGAAGGATTTGATCCCAGGCTCAGAGGCAGATGAGCTCCTTTGTGAACGGCTGCAGAAACCGCTGAGGTCTCCAGGACTGCACTGCAGGTGTTTTCCTGGACAGTGCAACTACTGCAGCAGCTTGTCAGGTCAGCCCTGTTTTCACATTCTCTAATGTTCTGTAATCTCACACCTGAAAATGGCTTTTCATTGATCAAGTGCAGTGGGTTTGTTTTCCTCTGAGTAAGAAAGAAGAGAGTAAAAATTGGAATAGGAGCGATTAGAAGGCAACTCGAGCTGAAGGACATGAGAAATACAGCAGACATGGCAATAGACTAGTCCTAGTTTTGTCACCCAAAAAGGATACAAGGATTTAAATTTTATAATACAGAATGTGCTAGATCTGATAGCTTAGCAACTGAAAATAACATCACAACTGGAATTTTGTTAGGAAGCATAAAATTGCATTAAAGCAGAAGTCTGTAGGCACATATGTACAATTTATATACCCTAATATATATTTAATACAGAGACTGCTTTTTGCAGTTAGGATTATAAACAGTTCACTTAGAAGTGCCAGGAGTTAGCGCAGCAGAGAGAAAGCAGGAACAAAGTTCTGAACACATAGGATTCCAGGGTAAATACCTTCTAAAGCAGACCTGATTGATGCTCTCAGGTCAGTATACATCATTCCCAAGCATTATTTTTAATGGGATGGGACATTCCTCAAGAATGTGAGAAAAATGAGGTAGTCATCAGGCTGGACCAGTGTTCTTTCATATAGAAATTAAACAAACTTAGAACAACTCTGACTACCTCCTTTGCAATAGATCTACCCTGTCACAATGACTGCACACGAATTTGTGAGGAAGAAAATTAGACTCCACATAATAAAGTGGAGTTCAATGGCACAGGAAGCCTCAGGGAATGAATGTCCTAGAATGAAAACAATCACTTATTTAAAAAATTCTAAACTGTTTCTATTAGCAGTAGGTATGATTTTCTAGCAGTATAGCAGAAATTTTGGCTATGAAAATGAAACATGAAACTTCTCCTGCCTGCCAGTTTTAATCAAATATAGAGCTCAGTCTGAACCAATGCAAGGCTGAAATGAAGCTGATGGAAGTGAAACTGGCTGTCTCCCATTAAAGGCCTGCAATCTTTTTTGGTTGAGGTTGTATGGAGTCTTGGAGTCTTATCTGACTCCTTACTGGGTCTGGAGGACTGGGCATCTTCCCAAAAATACCTTCTCATATCTTTAGCTTTATGGGGAGTTTCATCCCTTCCTCCTGCTGAGGCCACAATATCCTCTGCATTTGTTACCTGATGGCTGTGTTATTAACAGCCTCCTGCTTCCCAAGCCAAAAGAAAGACAACGTGCTGCCTCCAGATGTGGCAGAAGGAGCCTGTCTGCCCTATGCCTGCGTTAGATCACTGTAATCACTTCAGGCCAGTGCTCAGGTCCTTTTTTCAGCTCCAGGTAATTCCTGATGCCAGTTTACAGCCTTTGGAGAATGAAGCCCTGCTGCATTGCAAACCACTGAGGCTCACAACAAAGCTTTTGAGATGCAGGTTCAAAAAAATTTTTGAAGGCAATCCAGCCTTGTAAAAGCCTCACCATGAACATCAGCTCAATAGAGACTCTGACCATCTTTAGAAAATAAAGAAAATCTTCCTCCAGGAGAATGCTTAGCATCAGAAGCACTGACTGCTTCAAGTTTCAAACTCTTTAATTTGCCTTTTCAAAAAGCTGCTCAGACCAAATTTTGACCCCCCCCCCCAAAAAAAATTAAGGCAGAAATGCTAGACAGTAAAGAAATTCAGTAGTTCTTCCACTAGAACTGCAGACTCACATGCAGGGTAAAAGGAGGAGGCCAGAACTCACCAGCTTCAGGCCATGGTTCAACAGTACAAGTTCAGCTTTATATTTCTAATTTCAAACACCAAAGAGAGATGACAAAAATCTCTGGTCTGGTATAAACTCACTTAGCTAGTGCAACTTCTGATGGATTATCTTTGCAACAACAGCCTTCAAACTTAATCAGGTACCAATATTCACCACTCTGCCAGGCATAAAACTATCAGGAAACCATAGAGCCAGAGTAAACTCTGTATCATGTGCTCTGCCAAAATTGACAGAAAAGTGATCCTGTGCCCTGATTTGGGTCCAAATTTTACAGCTAGATAACAGCAGTGTACACAATTTCAACAGCAATCCTTCTGGAACTAACACTTACCATGCAATAATTTATTTTTTCATCATGATTTAACTCGTGTTTAACTCTAATCTTGTTGTTACTACTGTCCAAGTGTTTTGCCCTGTATACAACAGTAAGAGAGCCTTCCCCAACCTTGTGTGGATTTATAGATACAAGAACACACATAGATGCCTGCATATATTGTGCCCTATCAACTGGGGAACAAAGGTCATGCTTATACTTCGCTCTGTATCTGTTTAAAACTTTTTCTATGGAGTCACAGACCAAACCAAACTCACCAGCTCACTGCTAAAATGGCTCATCAGACATAATTTGAAGGCTTCTGCCATTTCCCTAAGATTTCTCATGCCAGCTGGAAATCATCATGCTTCTTTAAGACTTCTTTTCAAGTCAACTCCTTAATTTTTACCAAACTTCTCCTGTAGTTCCCCATGTCCTGTTCAGCCTGACTGTTCTTTCCCCATAACCCTATGGCCTGGGGACAGATAGCCCTGCAGTAACAGCAGTTTGGGGCAAGGTCTCCCTCCTGAGAGCCACTCTATGTGCAGTGTAGGTGCTCACAGCCCTCAGTGTGTGGGGTAACCCCAGGTCAGGCTGAGCAGCACAGGCTGTGATTCCCTTATGCCCCCCTCCCTGATAACCCTCCTGAGGCACTGAGGTTGAAGGTCCTGTGTTAGCTGAGCACTTGAGATCTTCAGATGAATAGAGTTTCAGGGTGATGGTTATTTTTAGCACTTTTAAAATACTTATGGTACCAGTCCTGTGTAGCTGATTAAATGTGGGCTTTGCAGTAATGCCTGAAAATGGGTAGAAGTGAGCAGTACTCTGTTCAGACTGCCAGACAGCCAGAAATCCTGAAAAAGCATCAAAAGGAATCTGCAAATTTGTCCCAGAAAAAAAATCAGGTAGAAAAACAGGAAATGTCTGTGGAAAAACAGACATATGGGAGCTCTAGTTCTTCCATAATCTTCATGTAGATGAAGTCTGGGCAAAGAATTCAACTTCTCATAGGGTGGAGTTTTATCAATTTATTAAAAGAGTTTAATGATGTGTGAAACCTGGCCTGGTCCCACCTAGTCCTTCTCACCTAAAATCTACTCACAGAACAGACTCCCGTTGTATGTCTATAACAAAAAGATGGCTCATAGAAGAATGAGCAGAGAGCATTTATTTGTATCTGTGAATTCTTGAAGATACCATATAAATACACATGCACACAGAGGTGACAATTGCTATGGGTTATGGGTTTCTTAAAAAAAATTAAAGCAAAAGAATACTTATAGCTATGGGTCAATTCACATGGCTTTGCAAAAAAAAAAAAAAAAGAAAAAAAAAGAAAAGTCAAAATTATATGTTTGAAAGGATTCACTTAAACAGACAAAGTACTGGTTTAACTGCCATGATATGAATTATTATTTTGGTGCAGCTGTTTAGCAGAGCTGAAGTTACCTTAACAAAAGGGCTGACTGAACATACAGGTCTCGCTCATCTTCTGATGCACTGAAAATATTTCACAGAGACAACTGCAAAACTGGCTATTTTACACTACTCATATTTTCAGCTGAGAGGCTGACAAAGCCTTTATCCTGGTGGCTAATTGATAATAACAGTTTTAATGGTGTAAGATACACATTATAAAAAACTTCTAGCAGATAGACCAGGAGGTAGAACAGGTTATAGAGAAAGACAAACAGAAAATCTTAGTTTATTGAAAATAGATTATGCCAGTTGTTCAGCATTTCTTAGGATTGTAGGTTCTTCTCTATTCCTTCTGCAGCAAGTGTCCAGAACCCTTCAAGAAATAATCCAAAATGGCCAAAGTAACATTTTTCTTTACCTCTACCTGGCAAATTTTCAGAGAGATACATTTACTGGATGGAAACTTCCTGCCTGGATTGGCTGTTCGTTAGTATGAGTAATGAGCAATCCATTCATCATTAGGGTTAGCAAGTTTTCCATTTCATCCTCTTCCCTCTTAAAGTGCATGATTTAATTCACAGCACATAAACATTTATGCAGAAACCTTGTAAAAGCAAACCCATGCCCAGTACTTTGGTCATATATATGTATATATGAGAAAACTATAGGCAGGTGGAGAAGCTCAGTTTAAAACAAACTCATATCCACTGTTTGTTCACAATATCTAATCTCTCTATTTTGTGTCTGTACAAAATTTACATTACTGACCTTTCTTTTCTCCCTTTCACACACAGTTATTTCACACGTGGCATGGCTTAGAGCTGGAGCTGCTATATAGCTCAGAGGAAATTTATTCCTGGGACAGATATGAGCTCTGGGAGAGATTGCTTTATCAGCCAGGTTGAAGGCTGGAAATTTGGTTTGTCCCACCTTCAGGTCCCTGTGCTGCTTCCTATCCTGACCCACATCACTTTGGGGATGCTGATCTGCAAGAGCTGAGTGGGTGTATGGGCAAGAGGTGGCTCATGGTATTTGAACTCCAGTACTTATCTCAATGCAGAAGCAACTGTCTTCATGTTGGAGGGTGCCTGAAATATTTTTAGCTTTCTTTAACTTCTTTCCAATGAAGCCTTTGGGTTTCCTCTTGTTCCTCAGAGCTGGGGCTGTGGCATCTCGCTGCAGGGAAGGTGTAATACTGTCTGGATGCTGAGATATGCAAGGGGGGCTTTGGATGGCAACACTGCAAGGACCGTGTGGACAGGTGCTTGCCCTTTCTGCATTGTGAAAAGCAACAAATTTTAAAGTTCAGAAGAGTGGGGCTCCTTTTTGCACCTTGAAACGTGAGTTTTCAGCCCCCTTTCCTGGGTTTTTCCTTTGCCTCCTTGTAGGTTAGCAAACTCATTCTACAGCCAGTGCCCTTGGGGCAGAGACAGTCAATCTTGCCCTGCAATTCCAGCATTTGGGGAGCTTTCCATGGATTTTTAGTGACTGTTTTAGTTTAGTCTGTGGCTAAACATGCAGATATCCTGAGTGAACATTTTTGTGCTCTCTCCCAACCCTTAAAAAAGCCACCTGTTTCTTGCCATAAGTAAATGTGATTTCCTTTCCCATTCCCCAAAATCTACCCATGAAAGTGATGCTTACTTGGTGCAAGCAGAGGGCTGTGGCAGCAAGAGCCCTGAATTGCAGGCAGAGCTGTGAAGCAGAGCAAAGCAGTACTTTTTCAATGAATACTCACAGAGCCAAGAACACTTTAAGCACTCCTCCTCCATCATCTTTCCTTAAAATTGAGATTATTAATGAGTCACACTTACATTCATATTCTTCAGAGCACTGCTGTAGAGAGAAACAATAGCCAGGTCTCCCTGTCCTTCCTCTTGGGTGGGCAAGCAGCACAATACTAAAGCATTATCACATCAACTGCTGGGCTAAGAAGCTTGACCCAAAGCCCTGTGCCAGTGAATTATTTTCCCTTGACATATGGCTTAAGGCTGAAGGATTTGAACACTTAATTGGTGCATTTTCTGCAAGGCTTTAAAGGCTTGGCAAGGTGAGATTCCTGCTAATCAGTGATAGAGCTGGGAAACAGCTCCTGCTGTGCATCACCAGCAGCCTCCACCTACACGAATTTATTGATCCCCCAGAGTTCAGGGGACTTGTATTATCTGAAGGTGTTAAATTCAAAGATTGTGTTTCAAACATCTTTCATAAGTTGTATTCACTGAGACAGCACTGATCTGTTAATGTGATGTGGTGAAGAACACCGTGACCTTCTCTCTCTCAGCTGCATCGAGGTGGCTCTTTATCAACTAGGAAAACAAAACAAATTCCCTGTAACTTTTTGCCTTTCCCTACAGAACTTACTTCAGCTCTGCATTACAAGCAAACACTCCCAAAATTAACATCTTTATAGCACTTTTTTTGTCACTGAAACTATCATCCTTCTCCCAAAAATACTTCCATTCTAAAGGTGTGTCATTTGATGAGAAATTTGTAAATTAAATTATTCATTATTGACATTGCTGGAAAATAATTACTCAGAACATTCATTTTTCATTTTAATCCTGTCATTTTACTGTACTTCGGCCCGACTTGCAAAACCATGGTTTCTGTATTAGTCCTTACATTTTTCTGTAATTTTACTTTCTCTGGAAAAACTTCTCTAAAGAAATTCCATTCCTTCCATTCTTACTGATTTACCACTTCTATCTCATCAGAAACCTTGTAAACCTACTTTCACTAAGCTCCTGTGAGCTGAAAGGACTTCTGGACGCAAAGGATTTACTTTTCAAAAAAAAAAATATGATCCAGCCAAAAATTGTAGTTTTATGACATGACAATAAATCCAAAGAGAGCAGTTACTGTTCCTGTCAGAGAGAAGAGACCTTCCCTCGCAGACAGCTGTATCCAACCACAAACTGATGGCTATTCTTACTCATGAAAGATGTTGTTTTCACGTGGCACACCCCTGAAGTCACACTCACACATTTAGAATTAAAATGATACTGTCATAAAGTATTGGAGCTGCTTTGGAAGACATTCTGCACATATTTGTAGTAATTGAATAACGTTAATCAAATGTCATTCTTTTAAACACATAAGCACAGAAGAAGGAAGCAAAGGTTGGAAATGTTTAAGGAATGCATATTTAGGGCCTTACCTCCAACAATTTAGGTATCAGCATAAGTGCAGTTTTAATATTTTGTATTTATTTTGTTTTAATTCCATTAGTTCCTTTTCTCTGCTAAACACATGTCAAATTTAGAAGATGGCTCAAAATTCCTCTGTCCACTTTCTTCACTTACCTCCACTGGTCAGCAATTTTATTAAGTTTTACAGACCTCGAGCCTTCTTTCAGTCCTGGCATCATGTATAAGTCCTGTGAGAGCTGGAATGAGATGATCCTCACCCAAAACAAAGACAGAGATAACGCTGTTCTCTTTCATTCTCTGTTTACACCAGCATCACCCACGACTTTGCAGCACCTCTCTCAAATTTGTAAATGACAAAGACCCTCCAACAAAACCAGGCTCAGCTTCTTAAAATATTTTTGACAACTTAATTAACTTTGCACGCTGGCATCTCAGGACTGTCAATTGTAACATAGTTCAAAGATCAATTAAAAGATCAGTGCTTTTTCTCTGCATATGGGAAAGTATTTTTACATTAGCAAATACCAATTTACACTCATTAAGTTCTGTGAATAAGCCTGCTGACCCACGAGGGGTCCCATTGAAATACACTCTTCACAAATACAGTAGGTGTAGTGTTTACCCACTGCTTAACTGTGCTGAATAAGCTCTTTGACAAACAAAAGCTTTCTGCTGGCTCTAGTTATCAGAAGGTGCATTACATGCACTCTGCTGCCATCATTCACCACCTTTTCTCATCGTCCCACCAAACAAATTTTAATTTGCTAAGCTTCTAAGCCATTAGAACTAAATCCATCTGTGCAGGAATGGAATAAAACCACCGGTGTGTTGCTGTAGTTCACTGGCTTAGATTTTGTGTATCTTTCATTATCCCAAAGCATCTTGCATAACCCCAACACCTTTTGGTTTGTACAATTTTCTGCTTTTACACAACGGGTAGTTAATGTTCAGGGAGTCGTGTCAGGGCAGTGCTGCAATCCAGCAGGGCTTGGCAGGGCTGGGTGCTGCTGGGGCAGCCCTCTGCAGCCAGCTCAGCCTCTCTCCCTGCCCCTGGAATTGTCAGAAGCTGCACCTGGGAATGGTTTGTGTGCCTTCCTGCAGAGTGGTTCTCATGGCATATTGTGTGTCATAACAGTCGTGTGTCTTCTCTGGGCATTGAATTTCTGTCTTACTAAGGTTAATTTCTAGCCTAAAGTGCAGCAATATCAAAAAGGATAAACTTTTAGACCCTCCCATGATTTACACCCTATTATGGTTATTAATGCTTTTGGGTTTTGGAGAGCAAACGAGGACATCAGGACATTCTGGGGGTTAATGTGCTTAGGCCTTTACTATGGATGTGTATAAGATCTCTGTCCACCTGAGGGTTTAAGCTGGCTTTTGCCACAATCTCTGTGACACATATCTCTGACATCTCAGTTTGCTACACTGTGCTAAGTCCTGCAGTCTCTTGACTTCTCACCCATCTCATACTCTGACACAGGCTACAACACAACAAACAAATGAAGCTTGGGAGCCAGAGGAAAGAAATCAGAAAGCAGTTTTGCTGCACTACACTTAACTGCCCTTTTCCTGCAATCCCTATATATTTCTTTGACCAGATAAAGCTGGACAAGATGGTCATCTTGTACTCTGCAGAGCTTTAATATGCATCTGTCTAAAAGTATATAAACAAACGCATACACACATCTATCACGACATACATGTGTGTTTGTGGGTGTGTGTACTTGCATATATAAATGTAGAATGTGCAGACACAGGAGAATTTTATAGTGCCGTGATGACATAAATGAGACTGACACTTGTGTGAAAATCCAGAGTAAAATCAGATAGTGTTTGAATGAGCAAAAAATAAGATGGTGGCCCTTCCAAACAAGTCATGCATCTTCTTTACAACACAGAGATAGGTACTCACTATCTTTCACTTAAGCAGTGGGAAAATTACTTGGAAGTATTTTAAGAAAAGGAGGAAGGGAGATTAAATTTTATTTGTTTATGTTTCTCTCTGTAAAACTCTAAATATCTTGAATCTAACTATATGAGGTCAAAAGAATGCATAAAACCTTCTAATAATGATCTAAACCAGATTTTAATGTATATAAAAAGGTCAGACTTAAACATCAGCTACTAGAGATTTTTCCATCATTAGATTTGAGGTTTATATGTTTTGCTGGACACCTAACATAAAGCTCTTCAAAGCTGCAGGATGTCAGACTTTATTGTTGTATCACATGCAATGAAAAGAGAAGCGCTCCATAATAATTTCCTAATGTATTTGCTAATGTTGTAATTGGGATGTTTACTGCCTGAATGTATTGCTTTGGCTATTGGATGTACAAGGGGAAAAAAATAGCTCAAGAGAGTCCTCTTGGGTGTGTCAAGAAAAGCCAGGCTGCACAAATCATTGATGAAAGATAATACAACTTTACTGAGTCTATGCACCTAAAAATTTTTTTCCCCCTGTGAATGCTTCATTCCTATTGATAAAAGAAACAGTTCTTTGAATGTAGTAGGCTGTCTGCTCTTTGTAAACCATTAGTCAGAACCTTCCAACGGAAAGACCTGCAAGTTTTCAAGCATTTTTCTGCTTTGAGCTTTCCAAGCCTTTCAAGGCTTGGTATGGTAAACATGCAAGATCTGGGGCAAGGTAGATTTCTGCCTGGGCTAGGGCTGCAGACAAAACCATTTCGGGCACTCAAACCAACCAGAAAGAGTTCCTGTCATGACAGAGACATATTCAAATATAAAAAGGTTTTACTCTGTTTTTTTGGGGGGTGGGGGTATGTGCTTTGGATGAAGGACTCTCTAGACACACCTACACTGTTCTCAGAAGCAGACTTGGCAGTAGCTCTGAACTTGTCCACTTTTCTGCTCTCTGTCCCCTCTGTGGAGTCAGGCCATCAGCACCTCTGCCAAAGCTCAAGCAGTCCCTGATGCCTCCTGCACAGCCAGGCTGCCCTGAGCCCCACTTGGGCCACCCTTGTGCAAAACTGCAGGAAAGCTTCTGTGACTGCGGGTTTTATTTCCTCTACTCATGGATAACAAATACATTTAATATTTAACATTTCCTATATGTTAAAGCCAGCCCTGTTACAGAAGTACAAGAAGGGCAACTGACTGACCTCACAGCTGGCTTTAAAGACAAGAAGCCAGGCAGCTCTCTTTGCCCTACATGATAGCTTTCCTCTATTGCAAAGCAAAACAAGTCACCCAGTGTGCAGTTGGGAGGAGTTCACCTGAGTTGAATTTTGGCTCTTTCTACTGCAAACAGGCTGTGCTTTGTGCAGGTTTCTGTTCAACTGCAGGAGAAAAAGCTTTCTTCCTTAGAACTTTTGACACAAAAAGAAAGCAAAATAAGAAAGAATTTCTAACTCATTGCCCTATGAAAATGTCTCAGAATTGTACAAATAAAGAAAAGGTTAGGGGTTTTTAAGTTTTTTAATAGCATGCAAGTTCTGAGATATTATGAAACTAGGTGTGCAGTGGAAACCTAGACAAGCCAGGCATTGGATATACAGTATTTTTTTTCTGAGTCTTTGCCAACAGTTTCCTTTCAACTGCTAAACAAGGGTTTTGAGAAGACAGAACTCTCAACCAACCCCATTTTGTACAGAAAAATATAATTATTTAGTAAAGTTTTTCTATTTTGTTTTCTTTAAGCCATCCAATTGAATCCTTTAAAGTGACACTTCAATAAAATATTCTCAAAAGGAATTATATCTTTTAAAACTCTCTGTTTTCTGTAAAACAGAGTTCTGTCCCTCACACTGGGAGGCACACATGAGTCTCCTGGCTGTGTCTGACTGTCACACATCACACAGGATATGATGGACCTCTGAAACAATCCAAAATGTCTATATTGCAATAGGTCTGATTTTCACATCCTTGGCTGATTTTGTAATTTGTTCTTGATTATACAGCTAGCAAGTGTAGGTAGCTGCTATAGCAGGAGTCACATTGTGGTTAATAAACATTGTGGTTCTACACTGCAGATACTGTCAAATACAGGCCCAGCTCCCTGTTTTGTCTTCAAAATAAAGTGTGTGGTATAATTTCCTTGCCCTTGGGGATAATCAGTCCCTCCTTTTTGCATGCTGCAAAATGCAGTTTTCTATTAGTCTAACCACTGACAGCTGTGGTTACAACAGAAATAAACAAAAGTAGTACAAAGATGAATGAGACCTGTTGAAGATATATTGTAAGTATTCCCCCCAAGGGGCTTTGTTTCTTGCCTGATGATCTTCTGTTATGGAGCTTGCAGGTGAAAGGTATTTTCCAAAACAAACCTTCTCAACAGGAGGAGGGATCAAGAGAATCCTGTCTTTACTTCCCTCTCAGAAACAAGTCATAGCCCTCTTGACCATAATAACTGATCACTGGAATAATTTCTTTAGATTCAAATAGAAATTAAAAGTAGCATCTCAGTGACATGAAAAGAAGGCCACCATACCAATACACTTATATGATCAGATGAGTTGCACATACAGATATCTGGGGGTCATTGCAGCAGAGATTGCTCCTTGATTGAAGCTTGTTTGATTCTTGAAAGGGAATATTTTTTGAGAACAAATGTTTTAAGTACTGGCTTTATTTGAAACACACACACAATCCTCTAGGCTGCAAACAGCGCATCAGGGTTACATGGCTCTGATTCATTTCACTGAATTACTGATCTTGGAAGGGAAGATCTTGTGCAAAAGGGATGAGGAAGTTTCAGGTGTTTGGTGTCTAGTGGGTGGCACGGGCTGTTCTGTGTTCCTGCTGTGGTGACTTTTGAGCTCTCTGTGCTTGCATTTGCTGGAGGTCATGCAGAGCACGGGCCCTAACTCATGGGTCATACTTGCAGTATGCTCATTAAATTTATTCTGTTTTATTGGACCCTGTGTCTCTCCCCATCCCAGTTTAATGTTACTCCTCTTCTCACAGAAGAAGTGAGGCTGTTGGCTCTGTGTAGTGATGTGTGTTATATCTGTCATGTAAGTGAAATTAAAGACAAACACAGAAAGACTAGAAAATCAGGCAAAAAGAGAGACACCCAAATACACCAAAACTGGATCTGAGAGTCAATAAGTGGCATTTTATTTTAATTTCCCATCTGAATTTTAGTTGAATATAGAATATATAGATGACTTGCAAAAGAATTATACTCTAATATTTCAAATTGCTGAGAAAAATTATTGTTAACATCATGAAAGCAGATGATGGAAGATTTTTTGGTTTTACTTTTGGTTTTTGTTTGGTTTTGGTTTTGGTTTAGGGGGGTTTTTTTGTTTTGTTTTATTTTTGTTTTAATCCAGTAAAAACTGTTTCTCCTAGTAGGCCTTTTTTCATATACTGGATAGAAATCACAGACAACAGGCACATTTATCTCATGTCACTCTGAGTTAAAGCACAGAATTTTGCCAAATACAGAAGATAAAATCAGCAGTGTACCTATCTCCAGTTTTCCATACGTTTTGCACTTATTTCAAAGAGAAAATAAGTGAGTTCCTTATATCTGCTTTTAAAGTGGACTGTTGCCAGGGCAGTTCTGCTTTATGCTGCTTCTCTTCCAGCTTGTGCATTTATCTCTTTAGCTTTCTGAGGCATGTTGTCTCTCTTTGTACTGATAAGGGTAATCCGCTGATTCTCCTTCCTTTCTCTGCAGTATTCCTGCAGAGTCTGGCATAAACTGACATCCATATGGCATTCATCCCATTGAATGGCACTTGGAGCAATGTGGGGCCGTGGGAGGACAGGTCAGCTGGATGACCCTTGGGGCAACCCCACTGACTCTTACCCCCAGAACTGCTGACTGCTGGCACAGCACGGTGTAATCACATTTTACAACATCATCCTTTAGACCTTTTGTGGTGGACACACTAAGGAGTTTACACCTTCTCCTACAATCTGAGATTGTACATGTGCATCTTAACCTGATTTCCAGTTAAAAAAAAGTGCTGGCCTGACTCATGAAGCCTTTGGTGAGGTAGGGTGAGACTTCATAAATGACAGAAGAATCTGGAAGAAGAAAGAATTGTGAGAGAAAGCCCATTCTATGTCTCACAGGTGTTGGCATCCATATGGTTAACTGTGCAGGCAGACCCCATCTGTAGGGGTCAGTCCTACCCTGTTGTAATGGTGGCAAAATGATGAAATAGTGTAGGGAAAGGCCAACTTGATGCTCTTAACTCCTCTCTAGATTTGCTGACTTGCCCTCTGATATATTGTTCTATTTGAGTGCTTTGTGGAGTTCCAGTCAATATAGGAGGCACCATTTTACAGTCTTGAAGTCAGACCTGGTTACAATTGTAAAGAATTCAGCAGTTCCCATTTAATGCATTCCTTAGGAAGCCAAAGATTATTTTCTTTCCACCCTCTCTGCAGTAGGCATTTTCATAAGGGAGCTAAAGCAGTGAATTCAAATATTCAACACTTCCTGTATACCTTGCTGTACTGGAGGATAGAGTATTTTGAACTTTGTATGAAATTTAACTGGAATTAAAATAAGGAGAGAAACTTGCAGGAAAATGTTTAAAAATGCCTTTCTTGAGTGTATTATGAGACTGTTATTCAGAAGACCCTAAAATAGAGAAAAAGCAGGAGCAATTTGTCCACTGCTATTTCTCAACTAATAAGAAAGCCTATAACATTTATTTCTACTGCCCTGCAAATCCTAAGAAGAATTTTTACTGCTTAATGGCATTGTCAAATCACACTCAATTGCAGCATAGTGCTAGAATGTGCTTGCAAGCCATTGTTGTTTCCAGTCTTGACTTCAACATTCTGCCTACAAGAACTTCATTATGAAAAGATGTGGAATACATAAAAAAAAGTAAGTTTTTATTTTCTCAAAGGAGATGTGTGTTTTCTGTCTTTTCTCATGCTCACAAAAGGACAGGGGAATTTGCACAAGAGGAGAGATAAAATCTCAACAACAGGTTGCTGTAGAGATGAACATTCTAAACTACCTGTTAACCCAGAAAACTGTTTTGCGTGACATTGCCATTGCCTATTTTTTAGAACTGGAAGAACAAGGACCACCTATTTGTATAATCAGCTGTCAAAAACTGATTTTAAAAGTTCAGTGACAGAAACTCTTTCTAAACTGGAATTTATTAAGAAATATTGTGAGTAGACAAAATCAGGCTCTGGTCTCCAAAGTCAACAATTAATGAGACCATTCTTAAATAAAACAGCTGGTAAGTACTTGAAAGTCTGGGACATCCCCAACAAAGAACAAAACCAAAGGCCCCCTCACCTTGTGATTAAAAGTGCAGAGGTATTTTACACCTTGCTTGTAACTTTGAGGTTCTCGTTTACAGTATCTGCATCCCGAGGAGCTTCCCTGACATACCTCTATAGATAATCAGATTGTGCCCTGCACAGACTTCTCCTCACAAATAGAAACACCTTAAATCCCACTGATTGCTAGTTTAAAAGATCCCCACTGTTTCTTCTCTTCTTTGTTACTTTCTAATGCTACTGCTGCACACATCCAGCACGTTCAAGAAAACTGCTAGTTTATGGCTCTGGTACCTAAATTTTGCCTCTCCATTCCCTCCATGCCCTAAATTCTGGTGGAAAAGGAGGAGAAAGGAGATAGTTGACTGAAGCGAATGAGGACAACAGCTGAATAAAAATAAAAAAGAAAAAAGATAAGAAACACATGGGAAGAGTACAAGGTCATGATTCAGGGACAGTAATGACAGTGAAGGTGATTGACATGGAGACTGACATGGTTAAAATTATCACTTCTTTGCTTCAGTGCCTTCAAGTTGGTATGCAAAGGGGATCAATCTCACCACCTATTTAGAACCTGCAGAGCAAGGTTCTGGGAAGGAACAAGTACTGCCATATCCTAATTTTGACTGAGAGTGCTTTTAAGAAACTTCCTTTAAGGTTTGATGCAGTACAACAAACACTACCCAAAATTATGTAAGAGGATTGTGTTCAGCAAGTAGAGCTTGAACTTCCTATTACATCAAAACGTGCAACCAATTTTTCTTGCTTCTTATAAAAAAATAGCACATCCATCAGTATGTCATTTCTCCAGTCTGTCAAATGATGCTCTTGTCAAGGTTTAAGTTACTCCCCAATATGAAGATAGGTGAGCATCCTTTTCAGTTAACTCTTTCAAAACTGCTCCCTGTGGTTGTTTACAATAAGGCCGCTTCTGCCCACTATATGATTTTCAGCTGAAAACTTTCTTCTTGAGTCCCTTAAGTGTTCAAATTATTCCCATGACAGGGAACACAACAGGGGAATGAGTAACGCCTTCCAGCCCACATAACCCTCAGAGTGCAGTGATACAGCCTTCTGGGGAATGTAACAGGGTGAGATTTCAAGTTGCCAACAATACAAAATCCCAGTAAGGTCCATTGCTGTGGCTGAGCCCCACGGATTGCAGAAGGGAATAAAGTTATCATCACTACAACAAAGCTGAGTGGGTTCATTCTCCACACCATGAAGTACTGGATTACCAATCACTATCAGGTTAATTGTGGTGGGTTGCCCAGCATATGGAGGCTGCTAGCTCCAGCTTTAGCAAAACTGCTTAAATCTGAGAACCCCATTGCCTTTCTCCTTCCAGACAAAGCTGATTAAATAATCTGAAAATGTCTACAGGCCTGACAACATTGTGGAGGTCTTAAGTATCAGCATGACATTCAACACAATGCATCTCTATCTTGAAAGTTAATTGAAATCCCTGTGGGTAAAAAAAGCTCATGTAACATTTGCTTCACTCATGACTCACTGCGGGATACAGTGATGACTCCCAGCTCCCTATGATGGATAGCCTCAGAACAGCAGTGGTTGACATTTGCTGTGACTTGGCCCTTTAATATGTTTTATGTTTGCACAGTTGCAATGAACATTCTCCACTGCCTTTAATCCTGGCTGATAAATGAAGCATGAGTCTCCCTCTAACCTTGGATACTCTCACAGCTGATGCTTGCTTGATATGATCTGCATTTTTCCACGGACTCTGTTGGAAATTGTCCAGTTAGCTCTCTGCAGCTATTGGAGGAGCATTGTCATTGATTGCTTAATGCTTTTCCCAAAAATTATTAGGCATTCTTGCTTTTTTTACCATACAATAATTATAGATATAATTTAACCAGTTTCCTAGGTTGTATAAAATCTGTGCAAAAAAGGAAAAATTAGGCTGGAGACCCTACAGGAAAAAGAAAATCCTTGGAAAAAAAATTCTTTCTCCTTGACTGTAAATTTTAAATCTAAAACTGCACAGTCAATCTCTGTGTCTCAGTGAAGTATTTATACATGGAAAAGCGGCCGAATTCTGATGTCGTATCTGAAATGAGAGGCACATGAAAAAGAAAATGATAACAATAGAAAAAAATCTTTCTCCTTTCCTTCTCACATGTTAAAATTATACTTGAGGAGCACTTGTGATGTATGGTTCACCACGCATCTTTCCCCTTCCAGTTATAACCTTTTCAAAGCACTCACTTGACTTATGGAAAAAAGCTGCAGATCAAAGCATGACAGTTGACACCACAAAAACAAAGAGACAAGGTTACTGGATCAAACCCAAGAAGCAAAACTGATGAAAAGCCTTCAAGTGCGGAGCAGACTGATGAAAATAAGTGTGAGCAGCATGATTTGAGTAAAAAGGGGCTGAAATAGAAGAGAAGAGGAAAGACTAATGAAAGCCAAGGGCTGAAGACTCATAAACGCAGAAACTCTAAAATCTATTTAAAATTTAGTGGAGAAACCACTGACTGTGACATCAAATTACAAGACAGAATTAAGATGAAAGATACTGGAAAAAAAATTTCCTCTCAAGGGTATACTGAAAGTATTCAGAGCAGTGATAACAAAACAAAAAAAATACACCATTGGGTGTACTTGAAAGCACATTGCTGTGACTTTGGCTATATTTTTTGCCCTAAAAATGACCAGACAGCCCACAATTTGTGTAAAATTAACCAGCCTCTATAATGGGTTTTTATGCAAAACATGTATATTCAGCTTCTTTTGCTGAAGTTCCTACTAGCTCCAGAAAGGAATGTTAGAAGTTACACTCCTAGATTGTAACTTATCCTTCAGTAAATCTTGTGTTATCATAGGTTCTTCTATGTAGAAGGGCAACGCAATTGCATTCCCACACACTTTGATGATACATCTAATCAATATTGGCCGAAAGACATTGTTTTCCTTATAAATTTCACCACACAACTTCACAACTAAATAGAATTGAGATCCCAGAAATCTCATCTCTTATGCCATTAAAAATCCACTTAAATATTGTCTTACCCTAACCCATCCAGCATGTGAAGTCGGGTGAATGAGCTTCTCAATACTACCTTATAAAAGCAAGGGCATTTTAACCACAGAATCCTGCATTACAGTAGGACCTTTAAAACAGCACAAAAACTGGAAACAAAGCAAGGAAGACTTAAATTTCTGCTGCCTTGTGTTCTTCTGCCATGGTCAGGTACTGTGCATTCTTCCACCTTGTAGGTATCTGTCAGTTACACAGCAGATGACATGAATGACATGAGAATATTGCAATGAGAGTTTAAACAGATTTATGTCTGAATGTTTATGTCACTTCTAAGTCATTACTGAAGAGAGGGAAAGAAAATTTAAAACAGCATTTGCAAGAACTTGGCATATTGAGAGGATTGCAGAAGAGGAAAATTGGTTTGACATCAAACCACACTGTTTGTATCACAAACATCCAGCTAATAAAGGATGATTCAGTTAAAATCAGAATTCCTCCCCTTTGCAGTCATGCAGTCCTGTTCCAGTTTTACAAAGTGCCCAGTGATTTAGCTGTACTTTTGATATTTACTCTTTTTTTTTTTAACTGATTTTTTTGTAAATTCAAAACTTGCCAGGAACGGAAGTCAGATTCACCGAAATTTCAGATAAGGCAAGGGCACATTCCCAGGATGTGGAAAATCCCATCTCCTTTTCTGTCAAAAAGAATTTGACCCCATGCTATCCAGGTTTACCAGAAGGAGCCCAGGGTACCATGCTGCTTCCTGAATGCACCCACTGTGCTCAGTTCACACTGGGCTGTTCTTCCAAACCCCTTCCTCCTGCAGGCATTGTGAACCTGCCAAGGAGCTGATAAACACATTCTGTCTTTAGGGATTTGCTATGGAGTGGTGGCAGAAAAGATGGGGTGCCTTCACTTTAGTCCTCAAGGAAAAGCTGATCAGGTCAATATGTGCCCACCCACCAGGTTTCAAGAGGACCTGATGGTGAATCTTGGGGGAAGACAAAAAAAAGAGCAGAAGTTACAACTTTATGTTCAGGGTAGATTTGATAACAATGGCCAGGGTTGGGGGAAGTGAACACTTGAGCACATGAACTTCTGTATCTGCTTCCTAGCACAGGGTGTTGGTTTTTTGTAAACCTTATTCCCCTGCTCCAGGAATTTGTCTTTTATTTTGTTCATTGTCCTCCAGCCTGGCTCACACAGCACATTAACAGCCCATCACTAAAGCTGAACACAGCAAATATCCTCTGGAGGAGAGTACAGATCCAAAGTTCCTTCAGGAAACAACCTTTTACTGTAATTTTATAGAGATCTTAGGAAAAATATGTTCCTGTCTGGGGGATTAACATCACTCAAATAATTTCTATACTTCAGGAATATGACCCATGACCCAGAATATTCTATAACTTTAGTCAAATACTTTTTGGGACTTCGAAGTTTTGTCAGCCCCATATGAATGGGAGAAGAGTGCATGGGTACATTTGAAGGTGTCACCCAGATGGGCCCCTTGTTCCTGTAATGATTCAGATAGGCTTTAGAAGAAGGGAAAGTTGTCACCTTCTATCAGCTGCCCCTCAGCAAGGACTCAGAGCCCAACTGGTCAGCTCTGCACCCCACACCACAGTGTCAGCTCACATGAAGCATATTACTCTATCAAAACTGGAGTTCACTTGATGTGCCACCTGAACACTGCATTGAAATGTGCCTTAAGAAAGGGAATAATTTTAAAGAGTATTTGCACATTTTGATGTAATAAGAAAAGTCTCCTGCCTACCATATGAACTCAGGACTTTAAAAGATGCAAAGTGGCATCATATACTTGAAATGAAGAGAAGGATCTAAAAGTTGCACCATGCTGTATCTTCACTGGATCATATAAATTCAAATTCAGGGGTTTGTCAGCGTAGGCAAAGAAATTGCCTTTCCTCCAGGCTTTCTGTCTTCTTACTAATAAACCAAGTTACTTCATAGTACCATGCAGACAATAAAACCAAACCAAAACTACCACATCAAAACCAACACACTAATATGTGGGAGTGAAGAGATATTATTTCTCTTCTGCTTCTTTACTGTTCTGATATTCATTAAAAGTTCCCCAGTAATGAAATGTCAGTGACTTTTAGAAGCCACATGAATTACTTGCATGGAGTAACTTCTGTTTAAGAAATTACTTTTCTCATAAAGAGAAAACCAGAAGTACAGAATATGCAGCTAGGGAATTGTTTGGACAAATAGTGCAAGCTTTACTTTTGATTTGGCAGCCTTAGTGAAAGAGTATTGCATGTTGATAAAATTATTTTAAAATGCACTTCTTGTGAAAAATTAGTATGCAAGATTAGTATTTCTGATACATGGGACCTGTCCTAATAGAATTCTGTCACCTGAATATTCATTCGTGTGAGCAAAGTGCAGTTGGGTGAAATTAATGGGTCTAGAATCCAAGATGACTGGAGTAACACTGGCTTTCCACTACTGTTTCAGGGCTATTTGGATTGTCCTATTTGGATTCAAATTATATTTATACAGCAGTGAAATGCAAACTTAAGGCAAGAAAGAACACAAGTGCTATATGTTTATATTTTGCAAACATCAGTAAGGTTTGCTGCTCTTGATGACCTTTAGTCTAAAATAAAACTACAAGAAAATTTTACGTTATTATTATTATTATTATTATTATTATTATTATTATTATTATTA
>JAHLSL010000010.1:13729842-13771574 GCA_025920805.1 Petroica traversi
CCTGCTGAAAAAGGGTCTGTGAGCCCTTTGCTGTAAAGAAATTGTGAGCAAATAAGTCAGAGCAGGAATGCTGGATCCACCAAGGCAGGGCCGAGTCTGGGAAAGTGTGATCAGCTCCCATTTCTCACACAACATCTGCTGCAGTGGGGATTTCTCAACATGCACAGTTAACATGCTGGCCCAGTATGATTCAGGAAGCTTCTTCTCTGTTTCACTGGAGGAGCTCTGCTTCAAAGGGCAAACCTACTAGTCTCAGGAAATAAGAACCTGGAACTTGCAGAGAAAAGGATGTGGCGTAAACAGAGAGCTGGCAGATGTAGCTGCATGCCAGGGATGATCCCACCAGCCCATAAATATTGATGACTTTGCAGTCTCTGAATGCAGATTATTCAGGACGCTGAAGCCTGCAGCTGCACATTCACAGCTTGCTGCTCTCTGAAAGAGCATTCCTGAGAATGTGCATCCGCCTGTCTGAAAATCCCCCACTGCTCTTTTTAACTCCGCTGAAACAACGCTCTTGTCCTTCTGGAATTTATATTTTATCAAAATAATTCAAAAAGGCAAACAAAATATTTGTTCTGCAAAACCCATTTGCAAACAGCTGTAGCAGGTTGCTATAAAAACTGGTTGTTACAAGAGAGGGGATAAAACTGTCCCCTTTTTTTCCTCTATTCCATATATGTCCTTCATATAGCTACTTTTCACTAAGACTGTTTGTTACAAATAAGCAGAAATAACTAGAGAACACAGTGACGGTTCATTCATGGGTGTATCATGCATATCCTTAATGTATTGGACAATAACATCAGCACTTCACTTATGTATGGAACCAGTTAAACACTGGGACTCAGACATCCTTAAGAGAAATGAATTTAAGATTCATGGTGAATCCTTAATTCAATAAGCCAAAATTGGAACTGACATTCTGAGGATAATAAAGAA
Source organism: Petroica traversi (assembly GCA_025920805.1). Classification (NCBI taxonomy): domain Eukaryota; kingdom Metazoa; phylum Chordata; class Aves; order Passeriformes; family Petroicidae; genus Petroica; species Petroica traversi. The sequence goes on from JAHLSL010000010.1 coordinate 13,730,785, forward strand.
ACCTTGGAAAGTACTGAAGTCCAAACAAGGATAAGCCAAGCCACAAAGGATTCAGCTGAGTATTTCAGCATTTCTGAGAAAAAATAAATTATTAGGAGCCCAGGGCCCATCAGGGGTTGGCTCAGGTTTTAAGGATAAAAGTTAAAAGGCTGCTGTTTTACTTTAATCCTATGACCAAAGTAGCAATGCCTCAATATCTGCTTATCACTTTGAAACAAATTCATAGTTAATTTATTATTATGTATATATGTATTGATGTATGTATTTATAGCTACAGAGGCATACAAACTCCACTATCATTCCTCAGTACATGGCTATCACAAATTCATGCTTAAGGCCTGATTGTCTCACATTAAGTAAGGTCTTCCTCTACATGTATTTTTAATGACCTACCTGTGCTCTCTGTCTTCTGTGTTCCAACAGGGTCATGATCTCTCAATCAACATTTGTAAAAATACTCAAGGTATAACAGAGCTGCTTTAAGCACTCTGAACATGGCCCATGTGGAAAAAGAGGCCGGAGCTCAGGCTATTAAATCAGATCTATTCTGGACAACAACAACATGTGTTTTAAATTTTCACAGAACTTCAAACATGTATAAGGGCTTTCCTGAGAAGAGATGCTTCCCTTCACTGGGGTCTAGCACAGAAAGTGCAAATTAAATTAGGAGTGAAATTGGTCGCAGGGGTGTAGTGTTACTGCATCTTGCAAGGAATCTTGTGCCTCAAACAGCATCAAAGAATTATCATTTCACCGTAGGCGTTTTTGCCATGTGTCAGACACCACAGCTTCCTTGTTCATGAAAGGAGTTTGCTGCTGAAATGTCTGTAAAAAAGCTTGGACCTGACTTTCTGTTACAGATTACCACAAGCTTTAGAGGGTAATCAGTTAATGGGCAATTATATTTGAATATTACTATCACCTTTAGTTCAGGTCCCACTTAAATAAACATAAAAATGTTTTGTGTGTGATGCTCTCACTCCTTCTGGAATCAAACTTCTTGTCCAAGTTCAGAACAGTCCTTTCTGGTGCAGCTGCATTAGCAGTGCTTCTGTGCCCTGGTTTTGTTTCCAGGTAAATGGCTGTTCAAACTCAGAAGCAAATCCTGTTGAGCATACACATGGAAATCTAAAACTGATAAAATAGTTTGAAGAAACTCTTCCATTGACTCCCACTAATGTGTGTCAAATGGACTCTTTCTCCTTTGCCCTTTTATCTCTTTTTCTCCCTTTTTGCTTACTTACAGTAGGACCATCACTAATGCCTTCCAAAACTTTACCAGATCTGGTGAAAATACAAGCAGTAACATCCCATGCTGAAAGCACATCCAGACACTGTACACAATGTAGAAAAATAAGATACCAGGTTTGAATCCAAATTTTTAAAAATTACTTCTTTTTTCATTTGCCTCCCTTGTATCATAAAGCAACCAGATGAAACACATGTTTGAAAACTTGGGGCAGAGTGATTGATTAGATCTACTCCTTTCTGTAATGGAAATCTCTGGGATTCCACACAAGCTGCAAGTGCTAGCCACCTGTCCAGATAAAGCCTAGGGGACCTGAAACTCCAGCTCTTCCAGAAAACCTGCTGGACTGGCACGTGTGCTCTTGCAGTTTAGGCTTTGTCCTCTGTCTCTCTCTCAGCTTTCCTTTCTTTAGCAGTATTGTACGTGCACACTTACGTTAATGTTAATTCACTTTTATTTAACATTTTTATGTTATTTCTATGTACTCCAGTGCCTCAAGTCACGGTTTTCTCAGCTAGACAAACCTTCAGTTTTGCTTGACTGCAAATGATTCATCTTTTCTTTAACAATAATATTTGTTTCTACATTCACTTCATAAGCCCTCAGTCTGTTGACACCAGTATGGTACCATTACCAATGGTATAAACAAAGAAAAATTATAACACTGAGACAAAAATCAAACTTGTGCATAGTGCCTGTGGTTGAATTTTAAATGGATGCAGCTCCAGAGACTTTATCCACATAAAAGTAATAATTAACATTCCTGAAGTAATAACTGCTCAGCCACATTTCAAACTGCTAGCTCAGACATTTGCATACTTCCAATATGAGTACGATACTGCTCAGTCTTAAAGCTGCCAAAGCACAGTAGGTTACTCAGCATGCATAAAAAGAACTGACATTACATTCAGCGGGGACTTTATCTTGTTTGAATAATCCTCCCTACAAGATTATTTCAGCATGAAATGTGTTTCATTTGAGCAAAGTCAGAGAATGCAAAATAATGTGAAGTAACTATGCTATTAAATGTTGCTATTACTTTTTAAGCCCTCTGTCTCAAAGCATAAATAGCTTTCTCAAGGCTAAAAATTGTCAGCAGAAGATCAAATGCACTTCTTGAGTAACCTCGTTAAAACTAATGAAGTTTCCTGAAGGCTGAGATTGGTCCCTCACACCACTCACTTAGAACTAGGAAAACCACAGGAATATTAATATATTCTTTGCTTCCAATTGTTATTGATTTGCATTTCTAGAACACCTCAGTTTGAAATTCTCAAAATATTTTACCACACTGTATGGAATAGCTCTGTTTACCATGCAAATGGTCTGTAGTACCTCTTCATGCTGAGCTGTAGCTGTGTCCTGGAGATCAGCAGCTGCCCAAATCAGCAGAGCATCCACTCTGGTTAAGGTCTCACTGGGCTCTCTGCATTAAACTTATCTGGTTAGGGAACAGAAATGACACTTTCAGGTATATTTAAAGAGAAACAGATGTCTAATGTTTCCCAGTAATTTGTGTTTCAAAAATTCTCTCCTGCAGTGGCAAACCAATCACAGACCTGCAGTTTCTAGTTCATCCCTAGGGCCCAATCCAGGCATTACATTGTAGAGGGACTTCCTGAGAAATGTGCATAACTGCAATCTCTTAGAGAAAAACATAATGAAGTATTTGGTTTAGTAGTGACTGTGAGTCACTCAGTCAGTATAATTACCTCTGATTTGATGATCAGTTATGCTCAACAGGAGTTTGTAACTCCCTCTTCTGACACCCTACAGAAGACAACAATGGAGAGTTACAGGGAATGACACAGCCATTGTCATTTTTATTGGAAGAACCAAAGAGGCCTCTTGTCCTTACAGTTTCTTCTCAGCCAAGATCTAAGCATAATGGGGAAAACAAGGGGGAAGAAAGTCAGGATTGCTAATTGACAAAAAATCATCTTGCAACTCCCCACAAAGACATCCATAAAAACTGTGCTCACCTGAAGTTTCATTACTGTTTAACAGCTTAACTGCAGACCCTTTTTCTGCCTTCTGGTATTCCTTTCTGTTTATTTTCCTGGCTTTTCAGTGTGCCCCAGCCCTCATCAGGAAGCATTTTTTACAAGCACATCTTATGTTGCTGTGACAATATCTCATGGCTTATGGTAGGAAAGACTTGCTGGGATTTATAAGGTAGAGAGTCACTTACTAACCCAACATATGAAAAATCCTATTTCAGACTTTGCAAATGAGTATATTATCCGGTGACTGCCATCTGAACCATTATGCAGTGCCAGTCTGCTTATACCACCTGATATGAAAGTGTCAGTCTACTAAAGCATTGATACTTGGATGTAAAGTTAAGCTCCTGAGGAACTACACAGGGTCTCAAGTGCTGTGCTGGACTGGGGCCACAAGACCTGAAGCAAAACTTGTGGAACTTGATCAGACTATTTTAAATAACATCAGTGGATTCTGGATCAGGTCCATGCTGTCTGCTAGAGGTATTGGCTACATTTTTCCAAATAAAAGAAGTTAGGAATAATATATCAAAACCTTTGATCTAGGACTAGCAGGCCCAGAAATTAAGACTCAGTCCCTTTATATGATGAATTTACAGATTTCCTGACTTAGGAAACATGAAAAACACTGACAAATACTTATGTTGACATACAAATAAGTACAGAAGACCAAAGGGTAGAAAAGGCATTTTAATCCTCTAAAAATATTGAACCATTCCAGAGCAGAGAGTCTAATGATTTCAGTCCCCAGTTGTTTATATAGCCCTAACCCTGTATCCATGATGACATTTCATTTTACATCATTTGTTTCTTTAATCGGCTGTGTTTCATAAAAACAGTCTTCCAGCCAGGTCAGCAGGGAATGTGCTGAGCTACCACGAGCAGCAACTGGAGTCACTGATTTCATCTGCCTGCTTGCAGACAGAGCATGTCTGTGTGATCCCGGCGCAGCTGCCTGGGGAGCACTGCCTGAAGCCGCTGTGTATCCCAATACATTACCCTGCCCAGGCTTTCAGCAGCAGGACATGTTTATTCATCCCCAGCCATTGCTTTAGAGACACTCTAAAATTTGGTTTGGCCCTTTTGGCTTATTATTTAATACTTTTCAATAGGGCCAAGTCTTGCCTTCATAACTAAAAAACCACTAATGTCGTCTTAATGTCTGTGGCCCCCTTCATCTCTGCTGAGAGTAGTTTTTGACCCTGTCCCATACTAATTGATTTGGTCCTTCTAGCATGGCAATTACTGCAGTTTTTGAGTGTCTTCCAATATTCATTAAATAATGTGACTTCATATCCCTTAACTGTCATTTCTTTTTTCATCTCCCCCCCGAGGAGGTATGTGCACAGAGGAGCACCTTGGACACAGTGGCTGTACATTGGTGCTGTAGGTTTAGTCATTTTTTTCATGGCAAGTTTCTCCTGGAATATGAATATAGTTTCCAGACTCAAATGGGACAAATATCTCACAAGTTAGTTTGCTATGCTGGAAACACTTCATTCATTAAAACTAATTACATTCACCAAAACAGACAAACGTATTAAAAACTCAACATAAGCATATAGATAAAAAGAAGTTCTTTTAAGAAGGCATTTCTTTTTCAGAAACAAAAGAACCTAACATGTCCCTTGGATTTTTAACGGGTCAGCTACTGATTGGTATTTATAGCTGCTAAAACCTGTTTTCGGCACTGAACCAAACAATCCCCTGGCTCCAATTACTGTTATCCAGAGAGTATCCCAGAAGGTAGCAGCCGCAAGCAGAGGGGCCAGGCAGAAAAGAAGAAAAGCAATTTAGTGATTCCTTGTCCTGTTGTTGGGTAGTTTGAGCAGAACCATCCCAGAATCTCCTGCCCCTACTTCTGTTCATTAAGATTTCGCCAGCACAAATCTTCTTAAAAATAGCCAACAAAACTCTAATCAATTAATTCACCTACCTTGGGGATTTTCAAGCAGAATTACCTCCAATCAAGCATTTTACCATGGTGCATGCTTGCATCTGCTGAATAACTGTATGAAATTCCTTCCGTCTGCTGTCATCGCACCTGATTAAACATCACTTGCATACAGTATTTCCAATATTTGTATTATTTTTATACTGATTACTTGCATGCTGGTACTAATCAAAGAGCCCCAGCTGTAACTGCAGGGACAAAGAACTTGTAAAATACCAGACAGAAAGATAGTCTCTGCTCCAAAGAATGTATCTGATTTAAATTAGACTTGGACAAATGCTTCCATATTTTCTGCTGTTCTTCCCGAGGTAACCTCCAACTTAGCTTTGGTGGCTTGAAGCTTCCCAAAATGTCCTACAATCCATCATGGTCCTTGTGACTATTTTGAGGTACCTGAAGGTGATGCAAGACCATGAAAAAACCTTGCTACTCCTCTTCCCACTAGAGATGAGCACAGGTTAGCACAGATGTGGTTAATTTGACACATTTTAGAATTTAATATCTGTATTGGTTTCTTGTTTGATTTACAAGTGGAGACACAGAGGAGAAATTTAATTTTGTGATTTTTGACATGATTGCTGAGTAAAGAGAGGATATAGAGTTCAGACTTTTATCAGCAACATTGTGTATTGCATCATCACACAACGGTCAGAGAAGTAAAACTAACTAAATAAAATGCACCTCTGCGTACAAAACATAAGTTTATGCTTACAGTTTTGTCAGTCTTTGATAATGGTAACATAAATATTAGATTGAATGATCCAAGGACTTATTTTCTTTTTTTTTTTTTTTGCAAATATTTCCAACCTACCTAGGATTAAAAGTCAAGAATAGTACTCATGTAAATTAACAGCTAAGTTGGACACCTATCTTCCTTGAAAAAATATAACATTAATCTATTGTGCTTCAGTAAAGAAAGCAATTAAAAACTTACTCCTTTATAATCTTCTGGAGTTGATTCACAGATTGTAGTAACCAAGATGGCTCCCAAATCTTCGCAGCCCTGCAAAGTCAGTAAGATGGGTTATATTTTTTTGCAAAGAATTAGCAGGAAGAGTTTGCTAGATTTTAGTTCATTAGACTGCAGAGCTTACCCAGGTGTCAGAGGGCATTTTGTGGCCTGCAGGCACTTTATTGCTGTTAAAGACAACTGAGGGGGTAGAATGCCATGTAACCTCAGTGACATGCATTTATCAAACTGGCAGCTAAGAGACTTTTATTTATAGTGTTGTATGTAGATCTCTGGAAGATAACAATCATACAAACTAATAAGCTCTTTTTATTTTTTTTCAGAAAAAGGCTCTGCTCCAAGGCTGGTGGAAAGTATCTGAGACTCCACAGGAGTGTTTCCATGGAGTTTCATGGGCTTGGGCCCAAGCTGTAAATATTTAAGTGGAAATAGTAAAATGAAAAACAAAAGATGGCCAGATGCCCAAATAAAACCATCTAGAGCCTGCATGAGCTGGAGATAAGGTTAATGTGACATTCAAGATAAACTAAAGGCAACATTTTAATTAACACATTTTCATTTCCTATCACAAAGCTGCACTTGCCTTCATAATGGAATCAACCTTTCTTTTAATACTACCTTTCTCTCAACAAAAGCATCTTTCAACAAGAAAGTTGGGGAGGGGGGGAATCACATATTTTGTTTTAATAAAATAGAAATAGCAAGGACATAAAAATATGAATTTTGAAAGCCAAGCTTCAGTTTCTCAGTGGGAGGAAGTTCAAGTGTGCCAATTTCCAATAACTCTGGGTTAGGATGCTGTGAGCATGCATGGTGTTTATTGACTTCCAAATTAAAGCAGTCAATCTCAAGGAAAAGGAGAGTAATGGAGGCCATTCTTCCATTTTTACCCCCCGTGTGTAAAATAGTAACAATCAGCAAAACTTAACTGAATGAACTGCCACCTCTGGAGCCATAAGTGCCTCCCCTTCTTTTTTTATCTTGTTCTACTTTTCAGCTTTTTTCTCTGCATCTCTCAATCAATCTCATCCTTCCCCACAACCAACAAATAACCCTACATGTCTCTTGGATTGATTTATATCTATTACTCACTGCAGTCATTCTCCTTCATTTGTTAACTTTTTCCAGATGACTGTTAGTAAAACTGTGTGAATAATTCACAATGAACAATTTACTCAGCAAATCTGCCTTCTTTTTTTGTTCTGTTTTCCTCCAACAAATTCTTTGTTTTGAAGTATTCACCCGCTATGTGCTGGCATTGCAGGTGAGTGCTCATGTAACTACTGTTAAGCAAGAAATGCTGCAGAAGTCCCGGCCTTATTCTTCATACAAAGCTATTGCCCCCTAATTATGAGCCAAACAAAATCAATTGAGATGTCTGGAGTACAGCTCCCAGCCTTTTTTCCTATAACTTGTCTTCTTCTTCCCCTCAAAGCCTGGTGCAGATCTTACAGGCTCCTGTATCTTCCCATTCTCACACTGTACTACCAAGTATTTCAGCTCCAATTAGTTTTGTTTGTTCTTTTTTAGTGAAATTATCATAGCTTAGAAACATACAGAAAGCCAACATTTGCTTTCTGCAATAGATCTGCAGTTCCCTGCTTCCATGACTGTTCCTGCTAGGAAACTTTTTACTACACTATTCCATCTCAGCAAACTCAAAACTTAGTGGGGGATAAACACAAGCCCACTGAAGCCTTTTTTCAGTGAGTGATTTCATATCTATTGCCCATGTGTGTCCATTTGCTTTTTACAAAACAATTTGCCTCATACCTCATTAGCTTTCTCACCCTCATATAACAGGAAGAAACACTCTCCCGTGTGTGCAAAAACTCACACACACCGGGACAATCACATGGTGAGGATGCATCTCTTTTGCCCTTATAACTCCTTTTTTATTTTCACAGTGTTCTCCAAAAATCTTCAAATGCAAAGTGTCTGCAGTTTATAGCTTCTTGTCTTACACAGTTCACACAGATATTTATATATGGTTGAATTAGGTTATGTTAGGAAGACAGGCGCGTAAACACCACGGTGTTTGTGAAAGACTCTTTTGGTAGAAGAAAAGATGGGTTGATGGATCTGCCACCAATCTGCTGATGAAAAAGCTGAGACAAATCCTTTGGCTATCCAATTATTAATCACTTATTTCTTTGGCAGAAAATAGAGAAGATATTGAAGAGGACAAGAGGAACCCCGCCTTGTTTGGCCCAGTGGGCCATGGTGTACTCTCACTGCTGTATCAAAAAAGCCATCAATAATATAAAAGCCATCAATAATATGTTTCAGCAGGGCATCTGGTAACAGCAGATCCGGTGAAGGCAGTGGTACCATTTCATAATTACATGAAGGGAGCTCCTAACACTCTCCTCTCTCTCTTTAGCTTTTAAATTAGATGTGCATTTTAGAAGGCCTGTTGTATTTTTCACAGAAAATTTAAACAAAATGTTGGACATGTTATTTAGAGAAGTGTCCATTAACAGGAAGAACCACTTGTAGAAGATGATCCTGCCACATCCATATGGATAAAAGTCTAAAATACAAACCAGCCAGGGCTGTCCATGACAAATACAGCCAGTCCCAGTGGCTCCAGCAGCCAAAGCAGCCCCATTGTGGGGCATGGCTGATCCCCACTGCAGGGCTTTAGAAAGGCTTTCAGAAAGGGCAAAACACTTCGAGGCAGCCAGGGCTGAGGGAAACCGATGCGAATCAGTCCTGCAAGCCCCGAGGGGCGAGTCAGAGGGGCGGGTCTTTTTTATTGTATCGTTTACCTCTTTTAGCACCTACTTTAGGAAATGAATCATGCCCCGGAAAACTTTGTTTCTTTCCACTGACTGAAGGCAGTCTGGCTTGGATGTTATCCTCAATGCAGGCATCAGTGTGTTCCGATGGATCCCTCCCCAGACACAAAGAGAACCAAACAGGCTTTACTGCTAGATAGCAGCTTTTGAATGATAGTTTTGGACTTAGATGCTCTGCTTCTAAAAACATGATGTTTTTACCCCTTAAGGCTTTCCCTGGACTCTTGTCTTTGCTGACCTTGTTGATGAGCACTGTGATGTATGAATAAAATGGCATCTAAAATATTACTGTGAAAAGTATACATTTCATATAGAATAATTGTATACTGTGTTTGCTAGAAATTTTGGACCTTTAGCAACTTGATAAAGGATTTTATTTTTTTTAATTTTCCATTCTTATTGTGACTTAAACAATTTTGCTTCATTTGAAGTTCGTCCACCGAGGGGATAGACACAAATTAGGAGTGGGAATGACTGCTTTAAAACGATGCTGTGTTAGAATGGAAACCACTAGTTAGTAGTTAAGCATCTGAGCCTGCTTCCACATGGGTTAGACAATTCCAGGGGCCTTGGCAAAGCCCAGCTAAGCACAACGCTTATTCTGTTAATAAAAAGCACTGCACTTTCTCTCTTGACAAATCTGACTCCTGAGTGCTTATTAATACATAGCATTGCAACAGCTTACCTTTTAGCTTCCTAATGTGAGGCAAAAATCCAGAATATCAATTTATTAAATTTTCTTCATTAAAAACCAACATTCAAAATGAAATAAGTCTCAAGACTCACACTTTTCAAGACAATTGATATATGGGCTTGCCAGACCTATCACTTTAGCACAGAGACCATTTTTATTCTTTTAATGTCACAAGTATGTGAAACCCACAGCCATAAAATAAAATTCAAATAGGTCTAACTTAGGCAACTTTGTCTAGCAATTTTTCCCCCATAGAAAAAGTATTCAGTCGCTTGCACAAAAGTTCCACTGAGATCTGAACTGCTGCATATCAATGGGCTGGTGAATTTCAAGGAAACACACAATTCTTTATTTTAATCATCTTTTCCCGTGCACTGCCTACCTTTATACGTATTTGATTTGGAAGCACTCATAGCTTTCATACCTTCATTAATCATTTGGAACGAGCACTGGGGACCTTTCGGGAAATTCAGAGGGATGACATCATGATCAGGATTCTGAAAATAATAATTAAAAATGACAGGAGAGCACAGCTGGGAAATAAAGCTAAATTGATAACATTTTGTCTGACTAATTAAAATTTTTAACCCACAATTCAATATGAAGTTGTTAAAATACTGTTGTGCAGTTGCTCTTTTATGAGTACAACTCAGTGTAAAAGAATATAGAAGATACAAATGCAATAGACAAAAGGTTGATAAGAAGAGATCTAGCCTGAAAACCATAGTTCAGAGTCTTCGTGCCATGGATCATCCTGGGGAAACATTTTCTATCTGTCTGGTTAATTTATTAAATAATCCAATGCTGTATGTGCATTTCTTCTGCTGCCCCACAGGACACTGCATGCCTTCTGCTCTGTCCTCATCATCAGTTGCACTGAATCTTGTAGTGAAAGAATTCACAGGGAATGAGAAAAAAATTTATAAAGGCAAATGGAAAAAACGTTTGCTACTAGAAAGTGTCCTGGACACATCCAAGTAACAACTCCCAAGACATTGAACTGGCCTGTAAGCAATACAGTTGTTTAGCAAAATAAATAGATTAAGCTCCTCTTACCAGGAATGACTTCATGAGCATTTCTAGAATTCTTAACTGAGCTCAGAACAGTTGATCCATGATACACAGAAATATAGCTGAAAAATATCCAAGTTTTTATTACTTTTCCAGAAGAATAATATGTCCCGGTTTTTCCAGCTGCAGATTGGGCAAGTTCCATTTAGTGAATGTTTTAAAATCTCCCAAGTATTAATGTTAGAAGCAACACAAGATTCATTAGCTGAGTTTAAAATAGTCTTTGGAGGTGCACTTGATGGAACACGAGCTCATCCATGATGCTCAGAGGACACGGCAGATTTCTCTCCATACAAAAGAGCAACTATTTGCTAACGTAGACATCAGGAAACCTTGGAGCCAGCCATTGAGATTCAGGACAAACTGTGCCTGACTGAACACTAAAGTTTTAGCATTTTGACATTGCTCTCAATTTTCTTGGGTTTTCATCCAGAAAGCAGTGATTTAAAGACTAAAGGCTCTGTTTAGCAAAAATGTTCCACTGCTTTTGCAGTGCTCAAGCCAAGAATGTCATGAAACAACTTTTTGGCACCCAGACGAGCTATTAAGCAGCAGCTCAGCTGGGACCCCAGACCAGGTGCCTCCTGCAGAGAGCACTCAGGAGGTAGACTTTTCATGTTAACAGCTCTCTCAACCTTGTTCCCCTCCCAGACTTTGTTCAGGACTGTGACCTCTTCTGCAAAAGCAGTTCTTTCAAAGGCAAATAATCTTTCTCCTGAGCTCCATGGTGTCAGCGGCGTGTCCATAGTGACTTCCTTTCCTGCTACTGAGATTGCTCGAGGCTCCTGACACACAGTAGGTAACAGCACATACTGAAATGAGCATGATTTCTGGATATAAGATGACTAGTGGTTATTCAGCAACTCCTCCAGCATCTTCTGAAAGTTTTCGGAGGGGCCCATTTGGTCTTTTAATCACAAGCCAAGTTTTATGTGGTCATGAAGAGAGGAGGCAAATCAAAACGGTCCTTATGGAAAAAAGAAAGATAAAAAAATAAAGGCTCCGTTTCAGAACCATGATTAAATAAAGCAAACACTTTTGTCATCTGATTAGACGTGAAGGAATATTTCAAAAATATTTTCTGAAAGTCACCTAAATATTTCAGCTGAGGGAGTGTTTGGGGAAAGAGTGTTGTGATGGATAATAAACCTGGCTTTCTTGTATTTTTGACCTTTTTTCATTTTCTGGAAATACATTGCAGGAGCACTTGCCAGAGTGGTGAGCTGTAAATAAATATCACAGGATATTTGCAGAACATCAGATTCAGGACCACAAACACTCAGATGTGAAACTACTCAGAGCAATCAGGTTTATCCACAAACCAGGAGATTTTAGGTGTTTGCTCAAAGCAACTTCAGCGCTGAGTGTTTTGCTCTTTGCCCTATACACAAAACAATAAGCATTTTCAGTGTAGTTCATTCAGAATAGGCTGGCAGGAATATTAACATCTTACTGAAAGTGTTTTCTGACTTTAATTCTCCTTAAGAGACCAGGACTTTCAGAGTGAGACACCAACAACAGCGAGGACCATCTGAATGCTCTCAGTACCAATAAACAGTTACACTGGTAAAACGTTCTTGTATTTATTAAATTTCAGCTCAGAAGAAGAATATTTGAGGAAAGTAGTCACTGGCCAAGGGAACAGGTGGCAGGCCTAATCTTTTGTCAAAAAGGCCATATTAGAAGGGGAAGCAATTTAATACTATGTCAGTGCCAATCAGTATTACTTTCACGGAAGACTGCAAACAGAGGATTCTCAGGCCCTTGCTAATTAATTCACATGGAGATATTGGCAACAGATGCTAAATACATGATTAGTCATGGAATCTTTGGTGTCCACTTTAACATTATCACAAAAAATAAAAGGATGGTACCATTAGAAGTAAGAGCTGTACACTTTTGAAATTACCTACAAATAATATATTCTCGCACTCACCACAATAGTTCTACCCTACAAAATTTAAAATACCATGTTCATATTTTTTTCAGCAACTGTAACTTGTTCTTAGCAGAACAAAACAATGTACAGAAGTCTCTGCCTTTGGGAAAGCATGGCTTAGCTCCATTTTTTAATGTGAGACACATATGCTTCAGTTTTCTGTTGTGAATATCAATAATTTGTTTCTTCCATTTGGAAACATTATGAAGCAGAAATATGTGTGAAACACGTATTACTTTCACAGTAATACTGCCCACCAGCCTGAGCTTCCAGTTCAGCTCTTCCCTCCTTGCTGAGGAGAAAATACACACATGGAACTCCAAAGAATCAAACATTCTAATGTTAAAGTTATGTGCTGTTGCAAGCTAGGCCAGCTCCTAAAAAGCATGCAAAATCAGAGTAAATGGAGCCCAGACTGGCAGCTGTGAAAACTTTCACTGCTGGTGCAGCCAAATCAGATGCTTCAGCTCAGAGCAGCATTCAGCAAAGCAGCCAAATCCTGGCTGTATACATGGAGGGTTGTCCAGGCTGGCACTCGGTGCCAGGGCTGCCGTATGTGCCATCCTCTCTGCACACAATCAGATGTGCTGTGTTATTCACATGAAGTGACAGAACTGGAAAAGCATGTGGTGGTAAACCTGGCGTGATCTTGAATGAAGATACTTAAAAGAAAGATAATATAAGTAGATCTTAGCTCAAGCAATTCCAACCTTTAAGGGAGCCTATAAACTACATTCCAAACCCTCACACAGCTGAGAGTCACAAAACACACACCACATACCTCAGAGGGGACAGGAAGGGTTCACAGGTGGTAATAGCACTCAGGGGTTGTCCACGGGTCCCTCAGCTGCAGCCTGGGAAGGTGTGGGCTCAGTGTGCATCTGGGAGCTAGGACATCCTAGAGGATGACCCTGGGGCCTGTGTTTGTCAACAGCTTCCATCAGATGCTCCAGGATATTTTATATCAGCAGCATCTTGTTGCTGGTCTCTTCACATGGCCCCAACATGTAAGTCCAAGTGGGAAAAGCTGTGCATGTGTGCTTGGTATTTAGCCAGCCCTAATACACCTGACCACACCTTTTATCTTCTCCTCAAGTAAAAAATAAAAGAAAAATCTAAAATATGAAATTTTTTATGTGTTGAAGAAATTAAATGTTTTCTAAGACAGTCAGTGTGTTCCTTGTGAGACAGAGCCTGAGTCCAGTGGGTTTAGCTGTTGGCTTCAGTGGAGTAGATCCGAGCCTGACACATCGCTAGCACAAAATCTTCCCAAAAGGCTTGAGCAGGATTACACTCCAGCCTGTAGGACAATCTGGGAGAGATTCACAGGAGTTAACAGCAGTACAAGCAGAGAGGGTCTGAATGGGAACTGTGAACACAAGCTTTTAAGTATGAACTCTGCTGAGTCTCATCTTTATCCATAAAAAACTTAAATACATGCTTATTATTAAGGAAACGGCAGATCTATTTGTGAAAGCTGAAACCACAAGTGGGTTGGCCTAAACTAAGGGGGGAAAAAAAGCATATATGTGTATACTGTCCATGGATAGAATAAATTGTTAATAGTAGACTGTATTAGGCTGTATGCTGTGGTTTGCTTTTTCCACTGCTTTAACAGTGCATTTCATCATATATTTCCAGGAGTTTCCTGTGCAAGGTTCAAAGGAGTCTAAGAATTGCTGAATGAAGTTGTTTTTCCTGGGTGGAAAGATGGAATGTTTGAAATGCCTTGCAAGGTCAGCTAATATAGAAGGACATTCCCATTAAAAGATCAAATTCCATTCCACAGAAACTGATTTCCCTATTATAAGAGTAGGAAATAAATGAGGTATATAAGATAGTGTGAGTAGTAAAAAAGGCTTCTTGGGGTCTGCAAACAAGGGATTCCTTTTGCTTTGCTATGATTGTTACTTTTTTTATCAGGTAAGACAGAAGAGCACAGAAGAAAATGGTAAATATAACATGAACTTTTTCTTCCCCTGTGATCCTTGCTCTACTAAGGTATTCCCACTGCTCAGGCTCTGTTACCTTGTCTCCATATGTTAGCTCCAGGTATGGTTTAGTTTTTTCAAAGTTGTCTAGAAGGAAAGAAATCACAGACCACCTCTGAGAAGGAGAAGAGAATCAATATCCCTTTTGTGCTTCCTGGAACCACACTGCCTTTTCCCAGGATATTTCCCAGGATGGCTCATTCTGCACCCTTCCAACATAAGCTCTGAGGACCTTGAGCAGGGATGCATCTCTGGATTCTTTGAAAGGCCGCAGTCATTCAGAAAATGCATTTTTCCTTTCACACAGAGCCTTAAAAAAATAGCAGGTTTTTCTCAGAATGAAGCCAGATTTTTGTGCTTGTTTCTGGCTGCCTACCTATATACACAGTCTGGCTTAGCTTACCCTCAAAACACAGGATTTTAGCTTGGGAATAGAATATTTGGCAGCTATATTTAAGACGTAATGAACAAATCAGTTTGTCATCAGTTTGTAATGGTACAAACATTTGAAGTATTGCAAGACAGCTTGAATAATATTGCGCTCTCCAAAGTAAAATGTTAGCATTTGGTTAGTGGCAACAGTGGGTAAAAATGAATTCTTGTTGCTGGAATGTTACAGTTCTATGAGGTTAACCACACTTTGGCCAGCATCAAGCCAGAAATTAGCCTCTCAGCTGCTCAGACAGCAGCCTAAATGTGCAGATTTGATAAAGAAAACCTCCACGGTTCCAGCTGTTTGAGCCCAATTCAGAGAAGGGATAAAAGAGTTTAGCATTAATTTAAATTTGGTTAAACTAGGTCTAAAATTGCCCTCCTGCTATGTTACTGATAGAAAAATATGGTACATCTGCTCATTATGATTGTATACCTTAATAAGAGCCCAAATTCCTTCAATGAATTCACACAGCTCCGGGGAATGACAGCTGGAGTCAGGTTGGAGCCCAAGTGGTTACCATCAGCTCTGCTCCTCGGGCAGGGCTTGCCGAACCAACAGGAGCTGGAGTTCCTGCATATCTCCCATTATACGGACCAGTTTTTTAAATATTTATGAATTTGCTAAATTCAAGTCATTCAGGCAGAACAGCTTATTGTTGCAAAATTTGTTTCCACTTATACAGTTCATTAAAGCAAGAGAGATCTGTGCACGAGTGCGTATCTAAAAAAATCAGACCTTACTAATGACCCAGGCATGGTAACTAATTTTATGGTGAAGAAACATCTGTATTTTATCTGTTTCCTTTAAACATTTAAAGAATCTACAAGAAATTTTGCCCCCTGTAACCAGTCACTACCAAGCCATGACAATACAAAAAGTCTGCACATGCTTGCCACAGTGCTCTTGAAGTATTTCTGAGTCTTCAAAAAGTGTTTTTGTTCTGATGACTGAATTTTAAATTTAGTTTTAAAGGGAAAACAGTTTTGTTTTCAGCAAGATGAATCACAATCGTAGTTTTGACACAAATTTCTTAAACTCAAATGAGAAAAATGGCAATTCAATTGTCATTGGATTATCAAAAAAAGAGCATCCTTACAAGTATCCTAATGTTTATCCCAAATAAATTCCCTTTTATCTATGATTTCTATCAACCTATTTCATGTCTGAATAATTTATGGGAACACAGATATGAGCACTGTCCCATATAAATTCTTACTGAATTAGGAAACAATACTGAGCCTTTTGATGAAAAAGAGGAACTTGTGATTTGATTTGCTAGTTAAAATAAAGCTTAGCAAGCCTGTAAGTGCTAATATTGAGGAAAAGGTTGAAGAAGGTTTACGTATGAACTCACTGATGATTTTTTTTTGATTGCCCTTCTTTTAGCAAAAAATACATTTCGTAAGTGACCAAAAATTGTTTATTGATTATGAAAACCAGTCAGAAAGCATGAGACACTTAAATATGCCATTAAGTTTAAATATGCCATTAGGTATGCTCTTTATTGGAAGGAAGGAATTCTGGAAGGAAGGAATTCCAGAAGGAAGGAATTCCAGAAGGAAGGAAGGAAAAGAAAGAAAGAAAGAAAGAAAGAAAGAAAGAAAGAAAGAAAGAAAGAGAAAGACAGAAAGAAACCTGTACACTGTTTCACAACATTTGCAAGGAAACAGGTACAAACATCATGAGTATGGGAAATAATTGGAGAAAGGAATTTGCAGTTAGTATTTTTACTTAGAAAATTCTACAGAATGCTTTTCTGCACAGATATAAAAAATGAAATATGAACTAAAATTGTTATTTGAAAAAACAACTAATTGGTAAACAAGGGAATTGGGTGTCCAGTGCCCAGTTTTGTGAAATCAAAATTGCTTTTGTTTTCATGGAAGTCAATGGAATGGAGGAAAATAAGTTTCAGATTACAAATCCCTTCAAAAACTCAGGGCAGCTCTTGCTCCAAGTTCATTGGAGCTTTGACTCATATACATAGTAACAAAGAATAACCTCCACAAATAGACACTACCTACTGTCCATAACAGGTTGCAAAATAAATTACCCAGAGCGCAGAGACTGATTTGAAAATTAAGCGTCTATCAGTATGAAGAAAAGCCTTTATTCAAGTACACTTCACATGAGTATAGGCTACAGTAACAAACCCTATCTAAAAGATGCCCTTTCTCAATAATTTTGGCTCTATTTCTATGAGCAAGTTAAAAACATCCCTGGTTTGGTTTCAGCTGGGCTGGACCAGATTTACCTCACAGAGAACCTGCACCATAAAGCCATTCCCCACTAATCTGTGATCGATTATAATCACAACTATCTAATAGCAATAGACGGTAAAAATATCATTTAAAAATGTTTACATTTTCATTTTTAAAAGCATCCATTTCTTTTTGGTATGAAATGGAATAATCCTGCTCACAGTTAGGAATCTACTCTGTGCCTTCCTAGACACTGGGATTACTTGTGCAGCAAAAAACTACCCAGTTTGGAAGCATGATCCCTGGTTTTAACCACATGTTAATCAGGCTTTGAGAGAAATGAAGAATTATTATTTCCCCTCTGAGGTGCTTATTTTCACAGAATCTGGATATTTCATGAGTATGATTGAATCTGTCTTTCAGCCTTTATTAACATAAGGCAAAATGTTTTTTCTGTTTTAAAAATGGAAATAACCAGGAGTGGCTAAGTACCTAAAAGCAGACAACATGGAACTGACTTTCTGGAGTACTTAACATTTTATAGCAGGCTATAGTTGTGCATTTTTACAGCACAACTTCTATTGACTCAGCTGCCTTTCTGAGAGCTCAGCACTTCTAAAAGTCAGACCTCAGGTATTTTGAATGGGGTGCACAGATCTGAGGGAAACAGTCAGTGACCACCTGTGAAAGTGCTGGTGAATAATTTGCCCACCATACCAGCAGCTCCCGAGCAGGACAAGGGACAAAATTCAACCCACTGAAGTGGTGATTTGCCCTCTCAAGGAAAGATTTTCATCTTCTTACTAAATATCTGCCTTACCTTTGGCTTTATCGAGTTATGGACAGGAGTATTCTGTGATAGATGACTTGCACCAATGGTCACTTTTGCTAAACAGCACAAATTCAGTGTAGCTTTTCTGTGTAGTATTAGATAGACACAATACATTCTGCAAGATGCTAGAGCTTTTGCAGGGGACGTTCATTTTCTGTAGTGCCTAACTTGTTGAGTATGGCCTCAGTTGTGCTGACTGCAACTTTGCAATTTTCTATGAAAATCTCATGTCTGCATTTCACTTGTGCCAAGATTAAAGGAAGACATACAGCAAGCACAAAGACGAAATAAAAATGAGAAGTAGAATCATGTCCTCTGTTACACATAATGATATTTTAATATCATGGGAAGCCTTCCAGTATTAAAATACTATATAAAATACTGACATGAAGCTGCAAAGCAGAGATAAAAGACAAATTCTGAAAACAGAAGTGACACAAACAGCTGAGCCCATGAAAACTGGAGTATAAGTTCAGAAGGAACATTAAAAATAATTATGTGTTTTTCTTTTGAGAAAAGGAAACAAACACATATGTGCAAACATATTATGGGAGAGTTCATAGTTTATGTTGTCAGTTTTTTCTTTTTGGAAGCTTTTATAGTATTGTATCAATAAAATAGCATTACCTATCATCCTTATCATTCAGACATCAATTATTACCTCATAAAGCCACCACACTTACATGTCATGGAATGCTTTTTAGAATTGCTTTTTAAATATTAGAACTGACAATTCCTGTGTATAACCTGGTTCAAATAAACTCGATACCCACTTTTAAGCCACTCTGACCAAAGCTTACATTTTCCCCTATGGTGTAAAGTCTCTGATCTTAATACCACACATGCACACAAAGCTGTCCTGAGACATCGGGTCTAAGCCACCAGTAAAAACTGATCTGCCCATGATAAGAAGGAACAGTCTTCTTTTTTTCTGGCTGGTTTGGTGCTTGTTTGCATCTCTCCAGAATGCAACAAAGCCAATATTGATATTACTGATTCTCAGCTTGCAAAGTGCTTTGTCCCCACCACAGTGCTGTTGAGTTAATCCCTAGCCTGAACAAATGCAGATACCGTGAGATGAAAGCAGTGTGTGCTGGTGGAGCTGGCTGCAAAGTAACCTGCTCCCACAGCAGGGAAGGGCAGGAGCGCTGCCTTCGGTGACAGCCCGCAGTCAGATGGGCTTAGCCAATTGTGAAACCACAGAGTAAGCTTCCCTTTCTTCACTCCTGCCTGGGCCAGCCCAGAGCACAAAACCCCAAAGCTTTACTAACGATATATTATGGCTGGGAAATGGAGCATGCACAGAAGTGTGTGTTTACACAGATATTGGTATGCTCCCAGCTAGGAAATTCACACAGCCTGCTGAGGAAAACTGTAGCTGCTGTCTTGTAGCTATTCCTGCCACAGGAGAAGGTTCTTCTTTCCATTCAGAATGAGTCATCACATGAGTTAATTTTCTATAAGAAAATGCATAAAATGTTTCTAAAAGTTGAAAAAGCTGAATCTTAAAATGCTGCAAGTACAAAAGTAAAACATTACAGCATTTCTGATCATTTTTGCAAATGCGCAGCTCAGCATTTTGTTTTCTTTTTTAGAGTGAATTTCACATGGAACAAGATCCATTGTTTTAAACCTCAAAAATTACTGCAAGATGAAAGGCAAGAAGAAAGGGTTTCCCACCCTGCTCTAGCCAGCCCCTTTCCTAAAGGAGCTCTCCCCTCTGTTCCTGGATTTGTGCATTAAAGCCACATGGAGGCTGAGTGTCCCAGCAGGGTTTACCAGATCATTGCCATGGCACACTCGGGTACCCGCTGTCCCCTCTCACAAACTTCTCTTCTGGTGAAAGCCCAACACCCCTCTGGTCTGCTCTAACCACTTCTCATGGAAGGAAAGATCCTTCCTACATGAGCTTTACTGGGAAGAATTTATATCACTTTGTAACTATCACTTCCTTTAGTCTCATTACAACCCTGGAAACTGAACAGGATAATTTCTCAGAAGGGAAAATGAAGTTATTCAGTTCTGGCATGCCAAAAACTATTGCAATAGCCAGTGATGAAATCCAAAATTCCCAGCTCCAAAAAATGGACTCATGCCTCCCTCATGCTGCTTCCCTGTTTTAGCCAGTTCTCTTCTACTTTCTTTAATATTTAAATGATATATCTTAAATTATATAAGTCACTGTCCACTTGAATGTATATCTCCCTTTTTATTATCAATACTTGTAATTAGATTTATTATTTACACTATTATAGCATTACCATTTAATCCTGAGTTTTATATCTATCTAAACCTACTAAGCCTATGACAACACAGCTCAAATAATGTTAAAAATGCGCAACAACGAAAAGATGGGAACTCTAATGCATCCTCAGTATTTCAGCTGCCTAGCTGAGTACTGGTAATGGGGAGACAACAAAGCTAAGAAGAACTGAAGTTATGAAAATGTCTTATGACAGATTGCATGTCAGTAGGAAATGTTTATGCTGCCATCAAGAAGAAAATAATTGGATATTTTTAATATTGAACGTATTAAGGTACATGGAGAGACAACAATAATAGCTGTTTTTATACATGTGATCTAACCAATACAAACACACTTATTATTTATGAAGCAGTAAAATAAACCTAACTCTCCCCTAAGGTGATGTTTTATTTAAGAGGTAAACTTATAAAACCATTTAAGTAACCATATAATTACTTTATAAGAAACCTGAGGGCTTGTACTCTGCTGGAAGTTTTGTATGCAGCCTTTTCATTTTCAAACCTTTGGTTTCTCCTCATACCAAGACAGAGCTTTTCTATCAGCAATAGCAGAAGAGCTCTATGAGTCAGCGTGATGGCAAGAACTGGTCCCTGAAGACTGTAAGGTGCCACCTGCCTCCACTGGGGACAGAGGATGCTCAGAATCTTTTGAGTCAGTGCTGTCTCATAGGATGTCCCTGTCTCATTCTCATTGTGCTGTCCAATTTCTTAATCTAACCCAAATATTCACCAGTGCCTTAGTGTTACCATGCAGATAACACTTCTGTGAACAACTGAGCAAACAAAAGCTTTTTCAACTATAAAATCAGGGGGGGAAAAGTGTTAAGCTTTCTTGTGAGTATAATTTGAAGTCTCTAAAAGTAAAACTATGGGTCTTCTGTGCACATAGGTGAGAGGAAAATGGGAGTTTTCTCTTCAGACACAAAGGAGAGACAGAGGTATTTACTTACAACATTGCACAGCCTTGTCTGTGCCTCATATACCACAGGACACTTGACAGCATAATGATATAAAATTATATAAAATGTAAAGGAAAGCAAACACCTATTTTGAAGAAATACCTACTTAGCACTCAGTTCAAGTGCCTGCATCTCCGAGCTTAGCAATAACAAATTATTTCAGAACAAAGAATACATTCTGCTGGAAGGGTAGAAGGGCTGTGATATATAGTTCTATCATATTACATGCCTACCATTATGAATCTTAATCTTCACATTAAAGTCACAAGGGCTACTATTGTTCATATCCTTTCCATTTTCATCCCCCATCTGAATATACTCTTCCATTTGAAAAAAATAATAATAAAAAAGACCTTGATACACACCCAGGCCCAGTGAATTTAAAAGGAAGAAGTTTGGTTGCTATTCCTTCCAGCTGAGAAACAGGAATTGCTTTTGTATGAGGCTGGGTCTAACAGAGTGAGACTAAACATTTATAAAATCAAGTAGGGATTGAAATATAGCTTTGTGGTTACTAACATTTTGCAGCAGCATATCAAGTTTCACATTTCATCAGCTGAATAGAGTCTGTGTGCTGGGCTATTGTGGTTCAGTAGCTGACAGCAGTCAAGTAAGTGCTGCTCTCTTCCTGGCTTAATCATTTCTATTACACTCAGTGTCAAAACAATAATGTCAGTGAAATAGGCTTGCTGACATTATAGATTAGAATTGAGTGATTCTGAATGTCCTGTGACTGAATTGCATTTTATTTCTAGAAAATTACACATTACAATTGCAAATTAAAGAGCTTAGATCTCAACAGGCTGTATCAACAAATACGGAGCTGTGGACTCCGTGCTGCCGGGGAGATGATCCATCATGAAATTCATGAGGTCTAATGTATACTAACAAGAGAACAACTGCTGAAATACTCGGCCATGTGTTGGAGAGAATCTGAAGAAAAATCTATTTTGATAGGTGGGATTAATTCAGCTACACAAGAGGTGAGAATCCCTGGGGTAATCTCAAAGTTTTAAAGAATGTTCCAGAAAAAAAAATCCTAGATTTTCTTTCTTCTATCTGTGAAGAACCACAATTTATGAAGACACATCTCCTGAGATTCACTTAATGAACACTTTCAGAGTTTAGAGAGCAGCCACAGTAGCAGGCTGCAGAATTTCTGAGTGATTGACAGCTACCAAATGACAAGAAGTAGCATTTAATGACTGCACTCATCAGGACACTTACTGAGAAAGACCAGGGCATTTCTGTCCTCTGCCCTTTAGATGGCATGGACATCCCATTGTACTCTCCTACTCTAGTCTTAGAATATCCAAGTGTAAAACATTTTTGCCAGAATATGAGCAGCTTTGAAATGCCAAACTTCTATTCCCTCTTAGAAAAGCAGCAAATCAGAAATAACTCTGGAATTCATAAAATACTCTGATGTCACTCACAAAAAACAAGTAAGACCAAACTCAGGAAAACTGCAGCAGTCAGTCACAAACATAGAAAAAAGCATTGACTATTTGAGATTTTTTTTTTATCAGAGCAATGAGTTACTTTTGTTCCTCTCAATATCTTGCAAACTTTCAAATATTTATTAACATATGGAACTTATCGAATGACTAAAGAAGGAAATTTCCAGTTATAGCAATTCTCTCCACATTGTTTTGTTTTCTTCCTGTAGTAAACTCTCTTTAACTATGCAGTCATAATTAAAAGACAAATTCCCAGGAGTTGTCATTCTATCAGCTAAAGCAAGACAAATATTTGATGGTATATGTGTTTGATTTTAAATGTATTCTTCTAAATGGGAAAGCATATTAATCTTGTATGAGCAGGAAGTGAAATTTATTCACAGCCTACAAAAGTTCATATGAATTCAGTACATCATTTGCGAGTGCTGCCATACAAGGAGAAAATTAATCATATTGTTCATACATGGGAGTGTTTACCTCCAGAAACCAAAGTAATAGGTCATCACTTAAAAGGCTTTCTGAAAGTCCATTTAATCATTCACCAGGAATAATAGAACCAAACAAGGAATGAACAACAGATTCTCAAAGCAAAAACCAAGGAACACTTTACAAGTAGAAAAAATGTGTAGGAAATATGTGATCTGAATGCAGTTCACAAATTACTAAAAATTCTACCAGATACTCATGTGCCAGTGTCTTGCAAGTAATGTGGAAACAGAGATGACATCAAGTTTGTGGAATAAACAGTTCTCAACAGTATCATGACAAAATAATGTTTATGAAGAGCTATGACAGAGAGCTGGGGGATAGAGAAAGACTCCATGAATTGATGTAATCCATCATATTATGAAAAGAGCATTAAAAGTGAGTCATCTCTGTTGCATGATGGGGATTATTTAAGTTTTCAGTTGATTCTCAGTACTGTTAGGTTGAACTGGGTTTCAAAAGGCAAAAGTCAGCAAAAAACAAGTTTATTCTAAAAATAGTCATGCTTTTAGATCCTCTTCATTTACTTGACGTTTTTGAGCAGAGAGAATAGGGTGGTGTATTTTCAATATTTTCTCCTCAATCAGTCATACAGGCTAGGTATTTAATTTTTTAAAAAATCAGAGGTTAATCTAATACAAGGCAAAATTTTTTTTGTTAAATCCCAGATGTAACTGGGAGACAAGGAACTCTAGTTTTCCTCTGAAGATGTCAGCTTCAGTTCCATGTACATAAGGAAATATATTAGTTACGGAAGATGTGGACACATTTACCAACTGTGTTTTGGCATGATTTTTGCAAAAGCTTCATTACTTTTACTCCGTGGATGATTACTGAGAAGCCACAGCTTTACCCAGTTATGTGACTGACAACCTCCTTTTTGTAACTGGATGAGAAAGTTTGTCCTAATTTCATAGTTAGCAGAAAGCCAGTCATGCACGAAAAAAAAAAAATTATAAGTTTTAGCAAGGAATAAAGAGTGCCAGGAATACAGCTATTTGCTATGGATAATCCCAGAACATCTGTTGCTCCCTCCCCATGGGTGGTCCAGCTCCGAAATATTCCCAGCTTTTGCCCCTTTTGCTGTGCAGCCCAGATAAAGTAGTGTTATACAGTATCTTGGTTAGTGCTGCTTGCTGTTTCCCACAGGCTAATGCTGCGTTTCTGGGGGAACCATAAATTCTAAGTGAATCATAGAAAAAAACCACTTTAAGTTAAAAAGAGAAATTTCAAGAGTACATGTGAATAAAAATACAGAACTTATCTTCCACAGTGCGTTTTGATTAATTTATGTTTACAGCTACAAATATGCTCTCCACTTTTATCTGTCACTGTTACGCAGTCCTCGGTCCATGAAGCAATTCCTTTCTTCCTGCTCTTACGGAGAGTACTGGTGGTTCCTTGGGTCACAGTTAAACTGTTTGACTCCACAAGTGTAAGTGCAATACAATCTTTCAAATGGTCACTTACGGCGTTTTAGCATCACCTCTGCCTTTCGTCTGCGTTTGTCTTTTTCCTCCCTTGTCTCCCCCTGCCCTTCTCTTCCACATTCACAGGCTAGAAGGAGACTCTTCTCACACAGCAGAGCACTAAAGCTCACTCCAGATGCTCCAGTTACACCACAGCCTGTGGTTACCACTGCAGAAATGTGATGGAAGGACATTTCTTTGTAAGGAATGTTCCCAATATAAAGTGTTTGTTAATGGGAGGTGGTTGTTTTCAAGTACCTATGGCAAACTCAGTATTAGGAATGAGAACAGAACCTGAACTAACAAGCTACAAGCCCTCTTGTCAGTGGACTGTAGAAGGACGGTAATGCTATTCTGTTATGGGAATGGACAAGAAAGCCTCTTGGATCTCTCAAAATCTAAAGTGCCTGGTTGCAGATGTGCAGAGTGACTGATTATGCCCTTATCCATCCAAAGATCTACCAAACCTTCAAACATTCCTCAAACATGTCTTTGTCACTTTTACCTTCTTCTGACCCTCAAAGTCAGTCCCTTCCTCTTGTCCTATTCCATTTTCATCACTATTCCCACAAAGAACAGACACAATAAGTGGGCACATCAGGCAACTTTTGCAGTAAACCAGGTTATCTGCCAGATAGAGTAGCCAGAGAGAAGCAGAGATGCTGAGAACAAACCAACGCACTTGGCTTTACCAGATTTTGGCACATCCAGAAGAAATGTAAAGGGCTAGCAGTGATTTACTCTGCCTCCTGCCTTCTCCCTGCCCAGGCTCTTTTTATTTCAGTGGAGTGGGAGGTATGGCTTGGGTGGGGTGCAGTTTCCTGGCCACTCCTCAGACAAACTCATAGCTACCGCTCACTGCCCAGTTCACCCCTGACCCCACACTGCCCAGGGGTGCTCACCACCCCCAGGACACAGTGGTCACCACCATGTTCCTGTGGCTCCGTGGTGTCCCACTGTGCCATGGCTTGGCTCACAAAGCACCGCTGAGCAGCCACTAAAGCAGTGGCCTTACAAGTGAATTTGTGCCAGGACAGTTTCCTTGGCATTGCAGCCCTGGGACTGTCACCTTGGGACAGAACATGTCCAAGGCCACCAGATGTCAAAACAAACTGCAAAAACACATTCAGAAAGAAACCCTGCACTTAAAAGAGGTTTTTTTACACTACAATAGAGCTTCTACTCTCCCATAAGGCATAGATCCACATGCTAATCAACAGCTAGGTTTTAAACAGGAATCCTAGGAAATCTATAAATTTTCCAGTCATTTCCATGGAAAAAAAATAAAAGACCCAATTTTCTGATAAAACATTATGACTAAGTTTGTTTTCTTTTTTTTGTTTTCTTTTTTTTTGTTTTCTTTTTTTTTCTTTTTTTTTTAACTTGGAATAGAAAGAGCAATGTTCTTTCTGAAATGTGCTAATTAAGTCTGGGTATGTGATCTAGGAAATACAGAGCTGTGTAACCTGATGGAAGCAATCATTTTCAATTGTCAGGACACTTCTGCTTCTTTTCACCCCAGTTTCAAGTACATCTGGTTTCCACCTGCTCTATATAAAATTGGTTCCTCCCTTTTTAAAATGTGAGTATCATGGTCTCTGGTTTTGGCCCTGACTCTTCAGTGGCCTTTAACCCAAAAAAGTCAGCTCACCTGGAAAATGGATGCAGCAAGATGGGAAGAAGATGGGTGTTACAGGAAATTTATTCTATCATGAAAGGACATTACAAACTTCAAAAGGCGTAGTTATTTGGCACATGAATATACCAAGTCTCTCTGGTTCAAAACATATACTGCTTCAGTTTTAAGAAGTGGATTTATATTTTGACTATTGCCCTCTAAAAATTAATTTTGTTTGGTGTCCTTAAACTTTCACATCCTCTGCACAAGTTTTGCAATCTGACAGCATACATCCCATGTGATAGGAGACTTTCCAAGACAAAATATGCTTTCTGTCTCTATTATTATCTCCTAGAGGGTCTTCCCTTTCCATCAGCAGTGGCAATTTTTGAAGATGATTGTGAGTTTTTGAGACCTGGTATGTAAATATGTCAATTTCATTTTAATTGGCCCTCAGAAAAGCTAAAATTGTATCAACTTTAAATTCAGAACTGGATTCAGAACTGCAGCTGGAACATGAGAATTTCTCCTTAGATGTTAGGAAAAGATTATTTACCATTAGGATCATTGGACATTGGGACGGAAGTTGAGAGAGGCTGTGCCCTCCATTCTTATTGATGCATGAAACTCAGTGGGAGATGAAGTGCTGAGCACCCTAAACTTTATGTAGGAGGAGAGAATTACAGACTTCCAGAAGTCACTTCCCACCTACTCATTTCTGTGATGTGATTTCCAGCATGGATTTTGTTCTATTAAGCAAAAATGTAACTACTGGACAGACTATGGTATGAAGATATAAAAGTCAAGAATTTTTGTTTTGTTCTTCCACCTGTAGTAGAAAGATCTGTCCAGAGCCCAGGTGAACAGGGATAGCACTTTAAAATATCAACCTGTAGATCCATTAATGTACTTCAGCAACAAGACATTCAGCATGGAACGGTCCAAGAAATAAGACATACACCTATGACATTCAGAACAACTCCTTGGCCCTGCCCTAGAAATGAAGTTTTAGTACCAGGCTCTTTCAAGGGAAAACAGGATGTAATTGTAATGCTAAAGAGGAAGCAGCTGTCCTCTGAGTATCATCTGGTGATGTACAAGTCAATGGAAAGAATCTTTTTCTGCTTCATATTGATATGATTGGGCTGATTAGGGAAATCAATTTTTCCCCAAGGCAGCTGTGTTGATGCAACCACTGAAGTGGGCAAATTCCTGTTGTTTTCAAAATATAGATTAATCCCTTATTCCCTGAAGTACAGGGTAGTCTAGAAAAACAGTGCATAGCATAAAGGTGTGTGATGCAGCTCTACAGTGTTACAAATACAGATAAAGTGCTGCTACATCTTTGTGCAGATTGCACTCCAGGTGCTTTTGCAAATCTTGGCTTTGATGATGATGCATTGAGGGATTTTTTTAAAGGACACTTCCTCATTTTATTTTTACTGTTCAGAGCATGATCTGTGCACACTAATCAGAATCTGGCTTGAATAAAAATAATTTTCAAGGCTGTCCGTGCAGGCCCAACACCAGGCAAACTGGAATGAATTTAGTTTCACAGAGCCTGATGCAGTTATGAAGACAGCAGTGGCTGCAGCTGGAGTGCAGCTCTGGTGGAGGAAGGGGCTGATAGCGAGGGCACCGGTCACCCAGCCACCCTCCCAGTCCTCACATCAGGCACATAGAGGGGGTAACAGGAGCCACCATAACTGACTTGTCCAAGGCCAGGCAAGATGTCTGAAAACAAAACTGAACACAGATACTTCAATTTTTAATCCAGCATTGGACATATGTTTCTATTTTCTCAGACTCTCCACTCTTTAGCCATTGTGCACATTTGGAACATGTGGTACTGCCATGGAGTGATCAAGACAGTGGTTTTTCCTGGAAGAGAAAAATACCTCGTGATCCCTTCAGTAAAAACCATATTGTAAAGGTGTTGGATAATATGGTAGTGCAGTTAACTGGCAGGCAGAACAAAGACAATTTCCAGTACTGGAGTGATAAACCTGCCAAATTTCAAGTTTCCACTTTGGCAGAGGTGCTAGAACAATTAAAAAAATCTTTAAGCTTCTTACATAATGATAAAAGCAAAATATCACTTTTTCTTAAGCTATAAGCTATTCAACCTTCCATAATTTAAATAGGGAGAGAAAGTTTTACTTTATCTAGAAGCAGGCTTGCAGCTGTGTAGGTAAAGCTTGGAGAAAAATTTAAATTATTTAAAGAAATTTAATGACAGCAACAATTAATTGCATATTAAGCAAATGGCTCAGATAGAACACCTCAGAATGTTATGAATGATTTAAAAGATCCACATCATGGGCAGGAGCTGGTACATCTACATCAGTATTTTACTTGTAGTCAGAACTATTTTTGAGAAGAGCTGCTCCCAGTCACTGAGCCATTGTTCATACTCTAGAATAGTCTTGGCATGTATGAAGTGGGTTTTTTGAGCTTCTTTTTGCAGATGTGCTGTAGGAGTGCACCTAATTTACTTCAGCCAAGATTGGTCTTTTAGTCAATGGGAGAAGGTTGGAATTAAAAGGAAATTAAGGAGATTGGAACATGAATAGCTTGGATGTCACTCTCTTGGCATCCATTATTTCACTCTACACATCTACTTCTATTGTTCCTTACTTCTTGCTAGTTAGAAATAGAAAATACTGCTAATAAGTAATAAATGCATGATTATTGCTGATAAAGCTACATGCAGCATGATGGTATTATTTAAAATGCTGTGTTTTGTACTATTTTGAAAAACCCAAGCGACTGAGTTCCCATGTAACGATGCTCCAAGTGAATGCACAGGAATGATGATTTTTCAATGAAGGAGGCAGGAAGAAGATGGGCCTGATTTGGTCATCCTTTGATGACCTGGTGTGAGCAGATTCTGAAGTCATCATTCAGAAGAGATTTTACTATGCAATTAGGCTGCTTCAAAGCACGGGAAATCTCTCAGCAAGAGTAAGAACCACAAAATGACTCTTTATGATCATAATTCAAAAGCAAGAGCAGATGGCAAAGCCTAGAGACTTTAAACACAGGCTTTAGGATGCTCCCACTAGCATATTCAGCCTGGGATTCCATAACTGCTGATGCTGGATATGGGGCACTATTCAATCACAGCACAACAGATCTGACTGGGATCAGAAATAGGCAAACAATCGCATTTCTCTTCAAGTAACAAGAGTGTAAGTCTATGTATAAACCAAGCTTTATGCTTTTATTTGGGCTGCACAAGGACATGGAATTTATTTTCTCTGTAGTCCACTATTGCAAAGTTAACTCATCAAAAGTTACAGAACAAATTTGAAACAGCAAGTGAGTTTACACAGGATCAGCAATTTGCACTGTATGGCTGTGGTATCTTTGTTCCAGTGCTATAAGTAATGGATTTATTATACCATGACTCTTTGGAGAATTCAGACTATTTGGAAAAATGTGCTTTCCATGAAACCAGCGGAAATCTCTGATTCACATCTGCTGTAGCAAGTGGTTATGTATTTTATGGCATTATCGCTTTTTCTGCTGCCATCTAAGTGCCTCCTCTGCCTGCTCCATTTTCTCCAAGAGCAGATACTGGTGGCACAGACAGAGAAGAGGAGGTGCTGCACCTCAGCCTCTTCCTCCCTGAGGAAGAGGCTGAGTGTGGGAGGCAAAGACTCCCGTGAGAGAGCTGAGGAGAGGCTGGGGACAGCCAGACACACACAAGGAGGAATTGTAGACGTCCGACAGTGCCACAGCTGTAGGGGGACTGAAAAACAGATATATTCTGGAAAATCACAGGCTTTCTATGGACAATTCCCCCATGGACACATGATGAAGAATGCCGAGTAAATCACTGCAAATTATTGGCTCACTCAGATTTATGCCATCTCTGAAGCAGAAGACAGAAGGGAGTATGGGATATTTTTGCTTTCTCCTTACATCAGACTTCAGGGTAGAGGAAGAGAAAGTTGCTGACAAGATTTTAAGTTTATTTGGTGAGAAGCAAATTGAAAGCACACTTAAAAAACCTAGGAAAAACAGCAAAAACAAAAATAAGACAAAATCAATCCAGCATTTACAATAGTATTTTTAGCCTGGAAAAATAAGTACTGATACGCTCCAAGACTTTCATTGTTTCCACAGCTTGTCTATAAGTACACACAAAAAAGAAAGACCCAACACCATAAATAATGGACTGCCACCTAATATATGAGAATAATTGTTCTCTCATCCTGAGATTTGCTCAGAATTAGCTGAGTCCTGTAATTCAGCATCACCTGGAAGGATGCCATTCCTCTGTCCTGGCTGTCTTTGCTCAGCACGGCTGTGTGAGTGTCTCCTCAGTCCTGAGATGCATGAGTGGTGCCTCTTTTTTTGGTCATTATGACTCTTCTGGTCAGTTTACGACTGCAGTTACAAAAAGAATAGTTTTATTTCCTTTGTTATGGCAATCTTACATCAATAATTAATTGTAGCAGGAACTCTATGTTAATGACTCCATAAAAGCCATTCCACAGTATGGCAGCCAGGCAAATTTTATGAAAGGCTGCTGAAATGTTGTGGAATACTTTCAAAGAAGTACTTTAATTTACCAGGGAATGCAAGTGCCATTTTAAATGCAGAGAAAATGCTTAAATGTATGTTTACTATTAATTAGAATGGACCTAATGATTAACTTCTATAAAGTTATTAAATTGCTTGGAGGCAAGCTGTATTGCTTACAGATTCTCAAATGCACTTTCCTTTTGCTCTCCTTGCTGTGACTGAAACTAAATATTTACATCACATTTGGGGCCTCTTCTTGGCCCAGTTGTTATTTCTGTCATTGTTATATTTCTCTTTTGGGATGGGTCAGCTGGTGCTGCAGAAGATAGCTGGTAAATCCCAAATCCAGGTGGTTCAGTCAAATATCAGACGCAGAGAATCAAAGCTAACTCAAGAAATGAAATTACCTGAAATACATAGCTAGTTCCTGATGATTAAAGTGGGATTTATACCATCAGCTTTCTGTTTGGTCTCCTTGGATCTAAGAAAAAGTCAAAAGAGGAAGGACTGAGGGTGTAACACCACATAATAAAAATTGTCATAAAAGCATTTCCTCCACAGGAAGCCCTGAATTTCTGTGTCAACCAAAGTAAGCAAATACATATTGTGCAATCACTTAATTCTGAAATTTAGCACTTCTGTTTGACAATTTAAAAGATCTTGTGAGATCAGGTGAATAATTTACCCTTTTCCAAGTGGAATGGCTGTGGATAATAACTTCAAAAACTTCTCAATGCTTTAGAAAATCTTAGAAGTGACAGACCATGCCTGCAAACAAAAACACACTTTTTAGTGAGGAGCAGCAAAATGTCTCTGAGCATTAAGGTAATGAAGTTCAAGTACAGCCTTGAAACAAGAGTATGGAAATGGGGGAAAACACTGAAAAGAGAGAGGAAAATGACCCAGCAACACTGAAAGTGAAGATAATGATGAACTTATAGCATAGATAAGGCAAATACAATTCCTAAGCACTGAAAATGAGGAACTTCTGGCAATCTTACACTCGCTGTTTTCAGGGTGAAAGGGAGATTAATAGCCACAATGGGAAAAAACTGTTAATAATAAAGTATAGGCTTAAAATGCTTATTCACTGTATACATCTGCATACCTTTCCACTGGAAAACAAGATATTGTGAGGGAAAGAGGAGGAGCAGACATTGATCTCTTCTCTGTGGTGACCAGTGACAGAACATGAGGGAATGGCCTGAAGTCATGTCAGGGGAGGTTTAGGTTGGTTATTAGAAAAAGATTCTTCTCCCAGAGGGTGGCTGGGCACTGGAACAGGCTCAGGGAAGTGGTCACAGCACCAAGTCTGACTGAGCTCAAGAAGTATTTGGACAATGCTCTCAGGCACAGGGTGTGATTCCTGGGCCAGGACCTGGACTTTGAGGATCATTATGGGGTCCTTCCAACTCAGAATATCCTGTGGTTTTGCAATTTTGAAGAATCTGAGCAGCTGACGTTGCAAACTTAGATTTGGTTGCATGTTGAATCTGCAAATCTTGACCTTTGCTTGAGAAATGTTTTTTCAAGAGCTACTTAAGTCACTGGCACAGGGAAGACCCAATCCACTCTGGAGATTATGGAACATTTCTGCCTTTAAGACCAGGCTGGAAAAGTGTCCCCTGAGACTGAGGTTGGCATAGCTGATCTGACAATCAGAATGGGAGAAGATGTATTTGGTTCTCTCCAACCAGAATTTCTTTATGCTACTGAGTGGTTTTAATTTGGAGTCATGCAAATGAAAAACAAACAAACAAAAAGCATCTAATGCTTTTCATGACCTCTCCTACTTGATGAGCGAAATATTAATAATTGATACCTCAAAGTTGTTACTTTTTGTTGCTTCCACATGCTGAAAACCTGTTTCATATTGCAACAAACCTCAAATCAGGTGTTTTCCAGTAAAGCAAAAACCCAGTGTTAACCTGTTTCGGAGAGAGGTGCGGGGCTGTTGGCCGCCTCCCGTGTTTTACTGCGGGCTATCCCGCGGAATGGAGAGGGCAGGCGGTGGGACACAGCTCCGAGGAAGAGGGGCTGGCCAGCTCCCCGCTGCCAAAGCAGAGAGGCCCGGGAAAGGAAGCTGGTTTTGCCTTGCTGTTTAGCCGGGTTTAGCCGGGCAGCTGTTGCCATCTAATGGTGCCGGGCCGGCAGCGGCGCGTCCGGCCGGGCTGAAACCAAAGCGCTCCCGGGCAGGGCTGAACCCTCGGGTACCCCTGGGCACTCCGCCCCGCTTCTATAGGGAATCTCACCTGGAAGCCACGGAAGCACCTGGGAGATCTTCATTAGCTTCAAATAATATATTTTAACAGAGCAACGCGCCCCTGAATGTGGCAGTAGCAGACAGATTGGTCAACCTTAGAGCTCAGCACCTGTGCCAGGGGCAGTGACAGACTCAGGGACAGGTTGAAGGAATGCCGTGCCACACTTAGGGATGGCATCCGGCAAACTCCATCAGGCCTCTGGTGAGGACAACGAGTTTCTAAAGTTACACAAACGAGTGTGAGGCTCCGTGTGGTTTTCAGTGGGGGATTTTTATTTCCAGCTAAGCTCCTCTTGAAAAACCAAACCAAACCAAAACAAAACAAACCGAACCAAACCAAACCGAACCGAACCGAACCGAACCGAGCCGAGCCGAGCCGAGCCGAGCCGAGCCGAGCCGAGCCAAGCTAAGCCAAGCTAAGCCAAGCCAAGCTAAGCCAAGCCAAGCCAAACCCTCCAAAGAAAAGACCCCAAAACCTTCATATGAAATGCAATGAACAAATAACAAAATACAGTAACAAAAGACACCGACAAAATCCAAAAGTCACTCTCTGGGAAGTGACAAAGATCACATTACATAATATGGTTATTTAAAGCTCAGAAGAATCATTAAATCAGTCAGAAGTTGAAGAACTTCAAACTCTGATCAGAGAATTAAATGAGATCAATTTCAAAACCAATATGCCAAACAGAAGACAAAGAGATCCTTTTGCTAAGGTTTGGCATGTCTTCCAGAAACCAAAATCCACTCTTGGTCTCGTCAGGCAAAACACAGAACCGTATCAAAACTGTAAGGTGAGAGGTTAGAAAAACAACATAAATACGCAGACTCACCAGGATATTTGCTCCAGATTTATATCTTGATTTATAGATTTATAACTATTTATAGCCTAATATGTCTCTGGTTTTTTTGGGGTTTTTTTAATTGTAGCAGTTATCCTGGGAGTCAGATTGAGAACAGTCTCCCAAGCATGGAGGAGCTGGGAATCACCCAGGAATGCCCAGCCTGTCACTACAAGCCCCTGACATGTGCATGTGGTGAGTGCAGCCTCTCTGCATGGCAGGTACAGAGTCTTTGCAGCTAGTTGCTACAGAAGGCTGTGCTGGTAGATGTGGTTGCTATCTAAATACCAGTAAATCTCCTGAAGACCCAAGAGCTGATGCCTCTCATCCTCTGGGTCTGTGCCAGGAACCCTGGCCAGACCACCTGGCCACATGTGCCTTGGTGCCTGCATGCCGGCCGGATTAGGTGAACATGCACAACTTGGATCTGGTGAGTATGAGGGTGACAGAGTGTCAGTGAGTGAAAACAGTTTGGGTTTAGGTCAGATTCTCCCTTCCCAATTGCACAGTCTCACAGTTCAGCTTTCCTATTGCTACTATAATCCTGCAACCTTAATTTCTCCAGAGTTAGCATAACTGAGCCCGCACCCTGAATGGTAAGAAGAAAAGTTTCTTTGATACATCTCATCTTTAGATGCTACTCATTGGTAAGATAACTGTTCACTATGAAAGCAGTACAATAAAAAAGTATTGTGTAATAATTAGCCAAGAATGAGCCCTTAGTCCGGATGTTATTCCAGAGTGGAGTAAAGTGCCAGAAACAGGTAATAATTGGATTGCTTTCTATCCAAACAGCTTGCTGGGCCTTTGGCTGTCAGTAAAAGTATCTCTGTCCAAACGAGCACACACACAAGAAAAAAGAATCTGTTATATGATTGCTGCTTCCAGGAATTCAATTACTCCTTGATTTAAATTTAAAATTCTAGGTAAATGTCAAGGCAAAATTGTAGGTAGTGCAAATTTACATGTAAAAACTGCCAGATTATTTATAGAGAACCAAAGCCAAATATAAAAGAAAATGGTAAAGTTTCCAGAGAATTCTTAAATGTCCTGTAGTGTTCCATAGTAATGCTGGGATTTGTTAGGTTTATGCAGGACACTGGTAGACTGTAGCACACAGCATTTTCATTAAGTAACCCTAAACTTGGGGTTCTGAGCCCTCAGTGTATTATCCTGAGCAATGGGTGCCAAGTCATGCCAGCCAGTGGCTCCAGCAAGCCGGGATTATGCCACTGCACACATCCTGTAGGACCTTGAAAAGCACAAACACAAGGGAAAACTCCAGGGCTCTGTTATTATACCATGGTTATCCATACTGACACATTGCAAGAAAAATCCTTTCTTTTGGATTTCAGGTTTGAGGCCTTCTCTCTCTGAGACTGATAGGTCCAGAGAAAGTTGCAGCTGGACTGTACCTCCCCCCTTGGCCTGTGACCATCTGGAATTGACTTTGGGAATGTGGTAGTACAGGCTGATGGCAGGGCAGAAGTAGTAGGAAAGAGCCTGGCATGATGCTTGTGCAGCCACCCTCCTTGGTCTGTGTGCACTACTGGCAGGGATGTAGGGAGAGAAGCTACCAGGAATGGTGTCTTAGTGACCTCCCTGGGGTCAAAAAAACCCAGAAATCCCTTAAAATCTGGATGCTGGAAATCTGTAGTAGGATCCTTTCACAGTTGATTTCAAAAGCCAGCACATCAAGACAGGTAACAGTCTGTACTTTCATCTGTTTTTCCTCTTTTCTATAAATCCTTGAGGGAAAGCTGTATCAGGAAACCCACATAACAGTGCTGTACGCATCAATACATAAACTGTAAACTGTCTGCATGTTTTGTTTTGGGCTGTTTGCAAATCAGGAATCCTACGAAACCACCTCAGTTTGCTTGAGATCATAAAGTTATTGTGACAAATACTATGTCCTCTGAATGACCCGGGATGTTTGTTTTGGTTGGCTACATGACAACACATGGGAGACAGGGAATACTAACCACATTGTATGATTTGGTCCAACTATAAAGTTCTCTTTTCTTTCTCTTCAGGAGAAGCAGAAAAGGTTTTTAGAACTTTCACTTTATGGCAAAGACCTGCTGAGTTCAAACAGAAAAGGCAACATAAATTCAGTTGAGTCTCTTTTATCCAGACCACTGGTATACTTGAAATAGTGTAGAGGGAATAAAATATGTAAAGAACATACAGTGTTTTGAACAAAATTATCTTTTAGCCCATTTAAAAATGTTTTTCATTAAATGTCATCATGTTGGGTTTTTTTGTTTTGTTTTTTTTTTTTTTGTTGTTCTTCCCTATCTTGAATTACACCTTTGTTAATAACCCCTGCTGGGTATAGGTCTTTTTCATGCAATAACCTGAAATGGAATTTATTCTAAAATGACAATCAAAGATGTTATATCCCCATTGTTATTATTTCATAATTTAATCTTATCTAATATTAAAGGTATCAAAAATTAATCCTGCTGAAGCCCATTCAGTTGTGCTCAGTAGATATTCTTTTGTACTTTAAACAGCATTCCACTTGCATAAAGAGCACTGTGTCTGCCTCTCATCTTTATCTGGTTCACTTCTATATGCTGAGACATTTACTGAATCTTTTTTGTGAAAATTTCTAGCTCTAGATAATATGATCTGCCCATGGGATTATTTTTCTATTACAAAAACAGTCAAAACATGCTAGGTATTTCTCCAAATTAGTCACGGTGATGATTTCTGTCCCCAAAGCCCATCAGTTTGGGAAACTTAATTTAACATCCAAAATCCAAGGCCTGCTTGGCAAACAGGACATACTCATCTCACAAGGGGTTCTCCTTGCATTTACAACTTCAGGACCATCTCATCCTGTCCTGTCAGCAGATTAATCTGCTAGATAGTCATAAGAAATCCAAACCCAAACCCTCATCAAATACATCTTAAGCTGAATACAGGAAGTGGAGGGGGTAGGCAGAAGTCAGAAAACTTCAAACAGAAGCTTTGTAGGATCAGGCAGAGACCATTTGCTGGTTTGGTAGCTCTGTGACCTTCTGGGCTACATCAAACATGTTCTCCACAGGATAATACTGCAGCACTTTGCCTTAAAACATGGCTTAAAAATGCTTCTTTTGTTCTGAATGATGTGAGAAAGCAAAGGTGGAGAGGAGAAATAACACAGCCTGAGGCAGAACTACTTCTTCAGCCCTGAGTGTAGAGACTGCTTCCAACTTTCAGGCCGATGAAAAGGGATAAAAATTGAAACAGCAGAATTGTTCTCCTGACAAACTTTTCTTGACTTTGACAGAAAGATGGCAAGTTCCATGACAAATAAGTTCCAAAGTACCATTCCCATTCCCCTTCCCTCCCAGATGATGATTGGAATAACATAATGTATTACCCCAGTGATTTGCAGGTTAATAACCGTAATAATTTTTCATCTATGCTAATAAATAGGTTGCCTGTATTTAAGTTAACAAAGTACATGCAGTAATAGTTTTGATTTAAAGTGTTATTTCTTAGGAGCATGAACTTTAAACATTTTAAATTTTGCCTTGCAAATGATGCTTTTACCCAGGGAAAGAAATAAATTGATTTTTAGCTATCTATGAAAAAACCACAGAATAAATCTTCCTTAGAATTGCTTTTGATGCTGTATTGAATAAATTAAAATAGATTATAGGGAAATTGTCATATTGGAGGTGCTTAGATGAGTGAAATGCTACTTTTAAATAGCAATTAGCCATTGCTCACTCTTTAAAGTATAGAAATGCACTGGCATCTACCAAAGTTCAGTTTTCTACAAAAGTTATTGTTTTAGACAAAGAACTATAGTACTATAATCTAAAAGGTATGATAAACCCTTTTGAAGGACTAAATTAAAATTCAAAACTCTTGACAAGTCGGTGAAATACTTTAAAATCTGAAGGCAACTCGTGGTGGATTCTGTATTAAATGTGAGTCAGCAATGAGAGGGTACTGCAAACTGAGAAAAGTCATATGCCACATATGGGATGTGATTATTGTAGTGTCCTCTCTGCTGGTCAGACCTAAGCTGCTGCTTTTGGCACTCCAATTGAAAGGGATGGAAATAACTTTCCACCTTGGGTGGTTTTTAGGGGAGCTTACCCGAATTTGGGGTAAGGACCCCAAGGAGAACAGCAATATAGGGAGGGTTTAATGTGCATATAAATGAGATGGAAAAGCTGAAGGCTCCCTAGCATGTCTCTTCTAAAAGAGGAAATTGAAAAGTTTAAACTGACAACTTTCCAGTGAGGAATGCAACATGCTCAGCTGTTTCTCCTGACCAAAGTGAGGGGGAAAAAAAGAATCTTAACTTAATAAAAATCCATTCAAATTAGCCATTAGAAAAAGCTTGTCTGCCTGCAGAAATACTGGAGAGCACAGGAGGGCATGGATTTTCCCATTTTAAAATGTTTCCAATAGATATTAAACTATCACTGACAGATCTCTGCCCTTTTAAGTTTGAATTCATCTTTCTGCAGAAGTATAGAACAGATGACCTCTAGAGGCCCCTTCCAGTTCTTCACCTCTATGAAGCTATGGGGAGCTCTGAGCTAGCAGGCAAAGGAAACTGCAAAAGCTACTGAGTAACAGCTCACTTGGTTGAGATTTTTTTCCATCGCTGTCACTGGCACACATCCATATTTTGAATTTATTTGATGCTGAATTTCATCCAAATAAATGCCTACACATAGCTACAAATATGTCCTGCAAGCCAAAATAATTGTTTCTTTTAATATGAATCATCTTGAAGAGCATTTTATTATTATAAATGAGGAAGTTTCTAAAAATATATTATGCCCTATTTGGCATGGTATTATAAAAATACCATTGTATTAGATTTGAAAGTGTCCCCTCCTTGCCAAGTCTTGCCCAAGTTGACTGGTGTATCTGAGGGCAGAATTTGGCCTACTGTAATTAAATCCAAATGTTGCATCAGAGGTTAACTAGTACAAGAATTTGCTTTTTGGTGTAAAGACAGTGGAAATTTTTATAGTCCTTTTTCTTTGGTGTCTTTGGACTGCAATGGGCCTTCCATAGGTTTTAATCATGTGATGAACACATTTCAAAGGAATGTGTCTGCCCATCATGAAGGAATAATCATGGGTTGGTGGGATTAGAAAGGTAGACTAAGTGAGCTTTTCCTTTCTAGTTCCTGCTCTCTGTGTTTATAAGGAGCAGCCCCTGATGCCAGCTGATAGGGAAATGCACCTGAAATGTGTTGGCATTGCCTAATGTGAATTCTGAATCTGCCAGTACTTAGACATATCTTGTCTGTCACTCCAGGAGGAGCTGCTGACCTTAAAGCACCCCACTGTCAGTGGAACACACAGGGCTGGATTCTCCATCTGCTGAATTAATTTTGTGATTCTTATAGATTGAAATGGAATTATCTTTGGGAAATTTTTCCCTTGCTATTGAAAATCTTACTGGTGCAACCCTGGCAGAAGGCTGGCTGGGATATCACTCCATCTTAGCCAGACAGAAATTTTTTAAATCAGTATTACAAGAAAGAAAATAGGTTGACTAAGAAAATGAGGGCAGGGAAAAGATAAAGATATGAAAAGATAATGATAGGTAGGTATGACAGTAACTTAAAGAAAATTTGAAAGAGTGAAGTTCCACAGTGTTATATTTCCCACTTTCAACTACTTTGAAATGCCTCAAATCTCTGCCATTTTAAGTTAAAGCATAACACAGTAATTTAGTGTTTCCCTTGAATGTCTTTCTCCTTGAATGTCTTTGTGCCTAAAAGGGAGCTTCTTCTTAAGGGTTTAATAGGGCAAACTTGCACTGAGTACAAAGAAAAGGGCAGACCCTTTCCATTGTATTGTATTTGCTTGTTCCATCAGTAGGGATGAATCTGATGAGTGAATGAGGAAATGATCCCTGGGGACCATAAGACTTCTCATCAGAAATGAGATATGCACATCTGCTTAGCATAGTTGGGGCTTTGTTATTGCCCTTATTGGGGAGTTTTCCACAAGTCTGTGGTGAATAAGAATAGGCTTGGTGCTGGTTGCCTAAAAGTACACGCCCAGCTATGCCATGGTTTGGGCTTGGCTCAAAAAAATAAGATTTAATGGGGCTGACTTTTGAGAACTACATGTTTATGGCTGGAAAAGTGTATCTGGAGGCATTCCTTTTTTCATGGGGTACAGTTGTTGGAAGCCATCTGGGCCAGGGCAGAGCTCTCTTTTGTTGGCTCACAAAACCTCTTTCCTCAGTAACCAAGATGGGTGGCAGATCAAATAGAAGACTGTGGGATAAAAGCTGTAAAAATGATACCATTAATTATAATGGTATAATTACCATTAATGGTATAATTAATTATAATGGTAAAAATTATACCATTCAATTAAGCCAACCCAGGACACCTGTCCACTGTTAGCTAGATCTTTATGAAGGAATATTATAGGAATTGTTCTTTAAGTTAAAAATTAGATTCTACTTTCAAAATAGGTATCAGTTTAGCCTTCAAGTGAGAAGCAAAGTCATTGTGAATATACTCTAATTGTGAAGACAATTGAACTCACATGCTAAATGAGGGAAACTATCTACAAAATTTGCTATACTACATGCCACGTTTCAAAACTGATCTATAACTTTATCATAATTTGATTTCATAGCTTAAAGAAAAAGGCATCACAAGTTAATTAGTATGTTATTCACCTTGAATACTGCCCAAAATGTTAACATGGTCATATATGGAATGGAATGGAATGGAATGGAATGGAATGGAATGGAATGGAAT
>JAHLSL010000010.1:13771584-13800294 GCA_025920805.1 Petroica traversi
TAGAATAGAATAGAATAGAATAGAATAGAATAGAATAGAATAGAATATTTCAGCTAGAAGGAACTTAGAATGATCACAAATACCACTGCGAAATAAGACCAAATCCAAAAGCAGAAATTCAAAATGTGTGCCTTTACATGGATCACCTCTACATTTCAGAAACCTTCCAGATCATAAAACTTAATAAGCTTATTTTGACCACTCTTGTATTAAAAATATTTAA
This sequence comes from Petroica traversi, assembly GCA_025920805.1. NCBI lineage: Eukaryota > Metazoa > Chordata > Aves > Passeriformes > Petroicidae > Petroica > Petroica traversi. The sequence goes on from JAHLSL010000010.1 coordinate 13,771,808, forward strand.
ATAGACATAGCAAAAATAAGATAGCTGGCCTGGGATATTATTAGATGTACCTATTCATAAGAGAGTGAGGTAAAAATTTTAAATTACATTTATGTACCTATTTGTATTATTTATGAAAAGACCAAGTCCTCAGTCAAAAAAATTCTTCCAAAAGAACTGGTAGTCAAAAAAAAAAGGTAAAAAAACACTTGCGTGGGAAAGAAATGAGCCACTCACACTAACAGACTATTAAATCCTTAAAGATAAACAGAGACTGATATCAGAAACTGATAAGAGACTCTGACAAATATAGGAGCACTCAAGCAATTCAAAAGAATTCCTGAATTCCCTGGATATATGTAAAAGGATATGCTAGGCAACGTAGGGTGTCCATATCCCGTACATTGAGTTAGGAGTGCTGCAAAATTGAAGGGGAGGGGAAGTGGAGGAGATGAGAAGGTTCAGCAGTAGATTATATTAAGACTTGGAAAGATGCCTCTTCTAAGCCATATTAAATACAGAAAAGGTCAACATTTTTGGCATTCAGGCCAAATCTAAATGAGAAGGGTTCAACGCTGCACAACCCCTGTAATATGCTGTCAGCTCTTTAGCAACTAGAAAAGATGTTATCAGTAGAGGCAAGAATGCAGAGGAATGTTCTTGGAGGCTTAAGGCAGATAAAAGAAAGGAATAAGATATCACTTTATATTTTTCTTTTCTGAGGTCAAAAAGACCTATCAAATACACAAATGTCATATAATAGGTGCCTGAACAGAAAATTTTATTCTGAAGGGAATGAAAAACAAAAGATATCCCTTGAAATGGCTTGCCAGTCCATCAAAGCTATTTCTCTCTTGACCTTATAGTCAGGATGCCAGTGACGTGCAGCATTAGTTGGTATAAATACGACGCTGGCCATGTGATATTCAGATATGATGGTCTAGTCTTGGTAAATGGAGAAGTGGAAAGAACACACAGAAGAGTAAGACAGAATTAACCAAGCCCCCCAGACTTATCCTTCTGTGTATCCTTAAATGAAAATCTTATCTTTAAATGGCTCCCTTTTGCACATCTGGAGATATAAGGCAAAGGTAATGTTGTTGGCCCATACCCTTTAGCAGGAGATGTGGAAATGTCTTGGTTCAAAATAACTAGGTAAGGCTCACTGAAACAAGCAACAATCATTAGATATGCTTAACTAAGAGGGCGGGGGGGGGGGGGAAGAAAAGATATTTTCATATTTTCTAGTTAATACAAAAGTGGCCTAAAGTCTGGAATTATATTTCAGCCACTGCCCTTAATGGACTGCATAGTAGGTTACAACAGCTAAACCTTTGCTTCTATTTTATTCCCTCAGTCACAAGGTTTTAAGCTCTATTTATACAAGTGGTTTGAGTTATAAAACACACATTATTACTTAAAAGTAATTGAAAATAGCCTCCCAGACAAACAGATCTGGCCACCTGAACTGTAAGTTTGCCTAGGAAAACTATAATTTGATAGGTGTGTGACAAATGGTAGATATCCGGCACTAATTCTTCTGCATGTCATTTGATACAAAGATGTAAGGAAAACAGTAGCAGAAGTATACACAGTTATTTCGAGTTTAAGTCACTAGGAAAATTATTGGGAAATTGCAAATGTCTCCCATTAACTTTTTAACTTTATTAGTATGTTTTCAATTTAGCTGACAAGCTCCTCCTTTGCAGGTCCTCCAGGAATGTGTAGAAAAATAAGGTACTTGATAAAATGTTTCCATGCAGAATTTGGTTTCAGCTATGCAGTAAAATGTACACATTTAGACTTTTTCCTTTTTAGACTGGTGGAAACTGGAAACGCTAAAGAAAAAGTTCTTTGCTCATTGCAAGACAGGTATTTTTAGCAATGCACCTTAGGCATCTAAAGAGAACCAAGTATGGAAACTGAAAGTTGCAAGAAGAAAAAAAAATCATATTAAAAGAGGTAAAGAAATTTCTGCGTCTTCTACTGACTGAAGGCTCAGGACTTAATCCTGCTGTGGTTGAAGTCAAAGCAAGTGACTTAAATCAAACTGGACCTCCTTCTAATATAGGAATAGGGCAAGTACATCTGGAGTTACTCGAATAAAACCTATTCCAAAAGGAATTTTCTGTGGCTACAGAGGATCATGGCCAATTTTAAGTTGTTTCTGGTAAGCCTGGATAAAACTTTCAAAATCAAATGAGTGTCCTTGAAATCTCACTCCTTGCAGAGACTTAGGCACTTCAGAAACTTTTACTCCATGCCTCTTTCCAAACCACTTTTGTGTGTTTGCCTTCAACATATGCCCTTTAAATTGATGCCATGAGTGCACTTTGTACTGGAATGCAGCTGACAGTATAAATAGCTGCTCTGCTTAATTACAAAAGGAACCATTGTTTTCTTCTAGTGTTCTTGCACCATCATTATAAAAATCTTGTTTCATTAAATTTCAAATTCTGAGATTTAACTGTTCATTTAAATACGTCCAGATATGTATTCTAGCAGAAGTAGTATGAATTTAAGAAAAACATCAAAAAACAGTGTTTGTTTTTCCTTCGCTGCAGGAAGTGGCTTTCAGTAAAAACTGAGATAATAGATCTAAATCCCCATAATCAGCACAGTTGCATGTCGTGCTAGCAATTGTTTTAAGTGGAACTTCCCTTCAACTCCAAAGAAAAAGCCTACTTTCAAATTTCAGTGACTGTATTTCCCTCCCCCAGTAAATATTGCAGAATGTAAGTACAGAAGGCTGTGCTATAGAAGGCAACCAGCAGCTCAGAGAAGCTTGGAAGGGAAATGAAGTTGCTGCTACATCACAGATGGCTGAACAGAGTCAGAGAACGACCTATATCCTTTTATGCTCTCCATCAGGTCATCCTGAACACCACAGAGTTGACTTTTCTTATTTCCTTAACTCATTCTCAACGTAATAGAATTTTGTGTGTATGGGCACAGAGCCCACAAGCCCCTAAAATGTAATAAAGATGCTTTCATGGATAAAAAGAAACATTTTAGGTTTTGACCATTCTGAGCATTCCTCATTCTACAGGATGAGTGAAACTTGAGTAGGATTTGGCTAAACAACTACAGTCGGCACTAACATCAACTTTTTTCTGCCCTGTGAAAGTAGATTCACACAGTATCCTCATCCCAGTAATATCAGGTGGATCTGGGAGCGAGAGCCTGTTGCACAGAGCTCTCCCTGGGTGGAAGCATCTCTCCTGTTTGGGAGTGTTCAGGCATGGCTGCAGCTGGCTGAAGTGACAGCGTTGCATGAGTCAGGGCTGCCAGAGTGTCCTTGTTGGTGGGACTGCAGCCACCAGCCCTCGCCAGCCCGTGCCCACAGCAGGCAAATGCCTGTGGTCTTCAGGACCACCAAGGGGCTTGGCAACAACAGCACTGCTGCAACGTGTGCCACATGCTGCTTTTAATTAGTCACAGGCAGACTTCTTCAAACAGAACGGGGTGAAAGTTTCCCTATTGGAAAAAAACGCTGAAAAGTTTAACATTTCAAAAACTCTTTGGAGCCTCAGTGAACTTCAGCAGATCAGATGTTTAAAAGGTGTGGTTTCCCTTCAGCATTGCGAACGTCTGAGACAAGGAGGCACTGAAGGTTGATTTCCAGACCAATTATTTCCCAATAAGGATCCAAATGTGTTATTTGAACAAACTTTTTTAGGCTTTTAAAGTTTTCCCGCCCATCCCTCAGCAGCTCTACTCTTCAAAGCTCTGTGGTTATTTAATCCAGTGGCATTCTGAAATCATGCTGGCAAAGCAGAGCAGTCATGGATTAGTCACCACATGGTGATCAAAACCGTACTGAGCGTGAAGGAACACACACCAGAACCACATTTTCTGTTTGGGATATTCTGTTCCTGAAATCCAACTGTGTCATGGTGCTCAGTCTCCTATCAGTGCCTAATATTTAAGAAGATTGTGAAATGGTCTGGACAGTCCTGAGGAGCAGAGTTGGGTTCCCATCATGCTACACAGCTGGCACCTGGGGACGAGGGCAGCCAGGGCAAGTGTAACTGCAGCTCTGGAGCTGAAGTTTTTCAGCAAGTTCTACAATCTTCTTCACTGCTGAAAAGAGACCACAATTTGGATCCTCTGGAAATGAGGGCTCTTCAGATATTGTAGCTGAGATATCATTATGTATTCACCTTGTAGTCAGTAGAGAAAAAGATTTACTTTATACTACTACTATGGGGGTATTAACCATGCCCTCAGAGTGCCACTTCCTCTGTATTGTCTATAAAGTCCACGATTAATTCATGTGCTGACAAGAAAAGCATTTTCTTTCAAAAATAGCATTTTTATGAAGGAACTTTTTTTCTTTTAGAATAGACTAGAAAAAGAAATAGGAAGAGGTAATGAGAAGTTTTGAGCAAGGAATACGCCCTTTATATGTGACCTATTGAGAATGCCCCAATGAGGAGCCTGCGATGACCAGCTCAGATGTTGACACCTATAGTGAAGACATTATATTTACCTCCATCAGATTGTTCCATTTTGGCCACATTCACCACTTTTCCTCATCAACACCCATCCTCACAGCTCCTCCTTCCAGCTTTTTTCAGCCAGCTCAAAACTCCACCTCCTGCTTAGGAAGCACAGATTACAAATGCATGTCATACATCAGCTATTGTCAAAAACTCTTCTTTTCTTCCTCTGTCAGATTCATATTTCTGGTGAGCTCTGAATTTCACAAAAGCTCTCCAAGACTTCATCTCTTGTCAGTCTCTTCCCCATGGAATGGCATTTTGAATAACACTTGGATGAGTTTGGACTGTCATTACTGAAAATTTTCAGCTATTCAAAATCTCACTCACACACTCACTAGGACAATTCACTTGTGTCTATTTTTTGTTATCATCTCTCAAAGTATTGAACCACATTTGCACCCAATGATGCTTTCACAAGGCTGCCACCAAGAATTGCACTATGTAAGTTTTGGTGCCTATGGAAGGCTATTCAGACAGCAAAAAACCCCTAATGTCTAGGCTTATGACTAGAGAAATATTGTTGCTACCTGTGGCACCTGGAGCTAGAAGACATGTATTTGAGCCTTTGAGTCCTCCTAAACTGAATTTTCTATACCTAAATATACAATAGGACAGGAAAAAAAAAATAAAATTAGTCTCTTTGGAAGTGAGAGGTTGGGACACCTTCAATTAGAATACCAAGCCAAAATATTTCAGACACTTTAGAAAGCCCAGATAACACAATTACCTTACTTATTTGCCTTATTTGCATTTTAAAATTCTGGGGTGTGCAGATAATGACAAAATAACACAAAAGAGTTTATGTCTTAATATTTCTGCCTGACTGTGACTGGGGATGTATCAGAAAAATCAAAGGACCTTTTTGTTACATTTGCAAGTAAAAAAAGGTAAGAGGTTAAAAAAAAGAAAAAGCAGCTGAACTTCTTCAATAGTGCTGAGTTAATACCTTTGATGTGAGGTTTCTTAGAGTTGAGTAGACAACTTCCTGATATTATTAATAAAGCAAATGAGGATGAGAGATGGAAGATCTAACAGTAAAATGCTGTGAACTGTAAAGCAGAAAGTCAGGGCTACTCTTCTTTTCCATCATTGTCTCTCTCTGTGACCTTGTGAAAGGGCACGTTCCCTTTTCAGTCAGCTTTCCCCCTGTGAAACAGTGGCATTCTCCCAGAGTGAGATATAACAATAACATTCAACAGAGTGAGAATCATTGTGTGTAATGTACATTCTTTTCATCAAATGTGAGGATATTTGCAAATACTTTGATGAGTAAAAAATTATCCATCTTCCCAACAGCCCTTGGGCCACCTTATTTGATTTGATGGAATTTTTTTATGTAAGAAATACTTCTTTTCAAGTTGAACAGTTCCAGTTATCCCATATCTTTATTGCCTCTGTAGCTGCTTATCCCTGACTTAAATTATTGATGTTGTCTAAAATAACAGAATTAACAATGTCTGACAAAAAGTATGAAACAAGAACTGATTTTAATCTACATTATGTAAATCTGTATTTTTTTTAATACAAGAATCTCTTAGCTAGAATTCCTAAATGTATAAATGTATGTTCAGAGATCTTGGAATCCCAGAGTCAAAATACCCACGATGTGAGATGTGGCAGCCTAAAGCTCATCACTCAGAAGAACCACAAGGTGGAGATGTTACAAGCTCTTACTGGCAAATACAAAGTATATATAGTGCCTAACAGTGATTTTTATAGTTTTTGTCTAGGGAAATAGGATCGTACTTTAAATTAAAATTGTCTCCAGTTAATAACTGCAGTGCAATAAAAGTAAAGGAAGTCTTTAATAGCAAATTAATTAAAAGGAAGGGCATTTTTATCTTGACCTTGAAATTAGTTCCTTATATTTTATAAAATTTAATGACACTTACTTGATTATTTCTCTCCATAAAGGAACATGATTTATGTTCATGAAATAAATCATGTATTCGATAATTGTATATCTAGACTGCAAGTCAGCTTTGCACACTCATCCACATATCCCTTAAAGCCTTCGTCAGCCATGCAGAAACTCTTTAACTGCAGGAGAGCAGCAGAGAGAGAGCACAAGCTGGAGTGTGCTGTATTTTAGTTCTGATGTGCACATCTGTGTGAGGGAATGCCACCAGTTCTGCCATATCCTCACCAGAGGAACTGCGGGTAAGAATTGCATCACGCTCAGAAAACTTTCAAAATAAGTACAAGACAAGTGTCACAATTGATGACATTTGCAAGGATGAGGAAGAGAAAAAAAATTATCCTGGTTTTTTTATATTCTGTATCCAGTAGTCAGAACGATGTGCAGGCAAGGAAAATGTTCACTCAACTCCTTTCCGGAAATCTTAAAAGTAGAAATTTGTCTATAACATCCTGATCATCCAACAGTTTGGAAGTATCCTTTTAAAATGGAATATACAGATTCCAAATCCTGCTTTGAATAAAAACGGAAGATGGTCTAACCATTCTACTGCAATAGGCATAACCTTCTAGCCTACATGATTTTTAATTGCTCTTGTGCATTTCTATTCCAACTTTTATATGACTCATAGACTCATTTTCAAAAACACTCATCTTTCATTGCCCACATTTTTGGCAGGACAAATATTAGAAGAGGTAAGATTGCTGTAATACACTAGAGCTTCTAAAAACTACCAATTTCTTTCCCCTTTTGGTCCATTTTCTAAATCCCTCCTTTTTGCATAGGCTATGGAGATATATCCTGCAGGATTTTCCAAAGTGCAGCATACTACTGTTCTCAACTTTTGTGAATGCAATAAATGCTTTCTGTAGAAGTGGAACATAATTTGATTTGGAAAAGGTATAACCTATCATTCTGAACAGTTTTTACATCACTATCTAGAGACAATTAAGTCATTCAAGGTATTTTGAGACATGAAAAACATCTTTGGGGAGTAGTACTGGTGTTATCTACATCTGTTAAATTTATAACTTCAGAATCATTTAAACTTAGGCATAAGTCATCTGTTCTTTTCATGGAGATACAATCTGATTCAGAAGGAACTGAAAAGTTCAAGAATCATAACAGCTTTATGTGTCCATAAAATATGTTACAATGCTATATAACTGTTGGCTAAAAGTTGTGTATGCTTTAAATACTCATTTAAATTTATGTATAGCTGTAACTTCTGGAACCAACTTCTATCAAGCGCATCCTTCAAACCAGTAAAAATTGCCCCTGTGGAGTTCTCATATTACAGAAATATTATAGCTATGTTATGAGAAGAAAAAATGGGGATTAAAAGAAATTTGCTCCTGTGTTTCACATATACTGTTTGTATAACTCCATGTTCTTACTCTGTAATAATTGTTATTCAGAATTAGGAAAACATGGATGTGTGGCTTCTGTTCCATGTATATAATTATCTATATAAAAAGTTATTTCCCCAATTCCTTTTTCAAAATATCTTTATATCATTCCTAGGATGTAAGAATCTTTATATTGCAAGTATGTTGCACAGCTTGCTTGTTACCCTAGCAGCAGCTGAATGTCACCATCGTTAGTATTAAACTTAGAATCCCCCACACTCACTGATGTCCAGTTTAAAATGCTGGAGTACTATTGATCTTTATGATTTTACTGTATACGTTGGTTTGGCTTTAAAAACTGTATAATGAAGATAGAAGAACTGCATAACACCAAAACCAGACTGTAAGATATTAACTTCAGGTGAAACACCCTCCCTTGCAAAAGCCAGAGGATGACTGCTGTAGCTGGCACTCCACACAAATTCTCCATCAAGCCCCAGAATGAAGTACTTAAGGCTGATCCAGACAAGTAAGGGATGGAAATAAGAAAAGCCATACTGTGGGAGGAAGAAGCATATTTGCTTTATTTTCTTTGTTTTTTCAGTTGGTCTCCATATCCAGAGCATTTGCAAACACAAAAGCCCTAGTGGTGTCAATTTTTTCTTATTATCAGTACATAAACCCACAATTACACATTCATTATGAGTCACTACACACTTCTGCATGAACAAATGTAGTTAGACATTGTTCTCTGAAAAGGGAAAAATGCACCCACAGCTATTTCCAGCCCAGTTAAGGAGGCCCACTGAATAAATGTCTATGTGTGTTTAGATCAGCAAAGACCCTTACAAGGCAGCAAATCCTTAAAATCAACAAAAGTGTGAGCTGGTAGCTACTATAATTGCAAGCAGTGAGTCATGTTAACTGAGAAATAGTGAAATATGGCCTTTTTTATTATTATTATGAGGGGCTATAGCTAGATTCAACTGAAGAATATAGGACTCATGGGAAGCCTCATAAACACTGACATAATCAAGTATTGGTTTTAATACAAATTCATAAATTTTTATAGGTGTCGAGTTGTCAGGCAGATAATATATGACCAAAATCTGAATAAAGTATATGGAAAAAAAGCATTCCAAGAGGACTGCAAATATAACATGGTACAGTGCAATGCCACTGAGGACTGCAGCTTTGTTGGGACCAGAGCTGTGAGCAAAGGGGTACACAAAGCATTCCAGGCACTGCCTTTGAGGGGCTGACCTGCCCCCTGAAAGCTTTCTGTCTTCAGAGAAAGACCCTTGAAATGGTTAACTAAAGCTAGCAGAGGATTATGAGCCACAAACATTTTGAGTCTATTTTCACAAGATTTCTTCTTTTCTCTACAAAGAAATAAGGATTATTAGGTTGGAAGATTTGCTGAAGGAAGAGATGGGGCCTTGCTCCAGTAAGTTGGAAAGCTGAACTTTGTTCAGAGAAGCAGTTTTGTGCACAGCTATTAGGTGTGTTTCCCCAGTCACCAGCAAAGCATCACACTCTGTGCATGGAATACTCCTTGGAAAGGATGGCAGCAGGAGCACAGATCCTCTCTGTCTCAGCTTTAGGAGTGGCTCTCTGGCTCCTAGACAGTCAACACATGCAATGCGTGGGCTGGAGGAAGACTCAAAAAGTGGCGGTTCCTGCTGAGAAAACAACTGGGGGGAGAAAAGCCTGAAGACCCCTGCAGCAGCCAGATTTTCATTGGTGATTACATAAAGGAAGCATCTAGGAGTATAGATGGCTGCAGCTTCTTCCTGACTCTCACATAGAAGAATGCAAGGCAGGGGCCCCTTTCCTTCTGTGCTCCATGGCTGCTCTGCCTCCCTTGTAACCCCTCCTCAATACTGCAGTGTGCTGGCCCTGAGCCACTTGCTGCCCACAGGCAACTACAACTGCAGTTGCAGGATGGAGGGTGTCTTGCCAATTGTGAAATATTATATTCTTGACTGAATGCAAGCTCTCAATGTAAAATAGAAGTGCATGCAATCCCAAGCAGAATGGCTAATAAAATGAGAAGAAGTGGAGGGAGCCTAAGGAAAGAGAAATTCTAGCCTTGTTGAGATCAATGGCAGAATTCCCACTCTTTTCAGCGAGCCAAAATTTCACCCTAGGTATTTATAACCATTTAAGCTACATTTTAGATAGCTTGGCAAATTCTACAGCACTTCATACCATGTGTATAACTTCAAGATTTTTATTAAATTGATTATGTTTGAGTTCTTTTACTTTGGTCACATACCAATTCCAGTCTAAAAAGTATTTGTGCACAGGACAAATTACAGTTTTTCCTAAGAAGTATTATTTTATTAGTACATAGAAGAGGTAACATAGGTTTTAGGAGGGTTCCAAAGGATCAAAGATGTTGGTGTCCCAGAGACGTCATGAATTTGGCACAACCAAGGGCTTCTGTCTGGTCTCATGGAGTCAGTTGCCCTTTGCCTATTGCACAGTAGCCACTGATTGTCACCATGCAGTGGGTCCCCTGACACACTGAGACCCCGTTTGCTGCATGGCAGCTCCACCGCAGTCTCCAGCCTTTGCTGCCTCCTTCTGAAAGCACCATAAAGACCCACCAAAGCCCAGTAGTGATCCTGCAACTTCCCCCGACAGAAGATTTTTCTGTTTTGATCAGTCTCAAGGACAAACCTGACACAGGGACCTGTCCATGCACAAACCTTGTCATGCACCATGACAATTTGGTGCATCCACTCTTTTGAGCTATGCTGGGGCACAAAGACATCAAGACATAAGTTTCAGGACAGAACAGAGAGAGATGCAGGGATTTCTGTAAGTTATCTGGACCCACACAAATCCCACAGAATATTAAGTCAAAAGGAACCCAACTTTTATATAAAATGATGCTTCCCAGCCTCAGACAGCTTGGCTGGAAACATCATCAAGGAGAAAAACTGAGTCAAGTTACCTGATCCATTCTGCAATCCATCACGTGCCATGGTGCTTGTCTTCAGCACAAAATTACCCTTCATCTGAGACTGGGAATGGTTAGCAGCCTTTGTTCAAACTGAGCAGGAGGAAATAATTCATAGACAAGTTTGTGTTCTTTTAATAACTGGGTTTGTTTGATGAATTTGTTGACTTTGGACAGTGCTTTGATCATTTTTTACTTCAGACTCTCTCTGAAACAACCTTATATATTATACTCTTAAGGAGAGACAACCTTATAATTTATACCAGTTAAATATTTATTACAGTACCTTATAGCTAACATAAGCCTTTTGTTTTCCCTCAGAACACTACAGCAAGCCATATTATGAATCAATAAAATCTGCTGCTTTCCCCCTTGTTCAACTGCATACATTTGGGGCCTGGGGCAGTGCCAAAAAAAATCAACACATACCAATGGAGGTCATAAAGAAAGAATCTTGACACCTTCTCCTCATAGTTTTAACATAGTTAATCTGGCTGGACACATAATTTACTTTTTTAGATAATGTGCTACTTGATTACTGTTGCTCACCTCTTAGCAGATATTTTGGTCAAATTTCCCAGTTCTCTGAACTGACACTTCTATTATATGAATACTTGTTGGGTTAAAAAATATCTGTAATAAAAAAGGGCATTTTTTTCCTTTCTTAATTTGTCTGGAAGTGAGAATTAGGCACACTGAAGCTCATTCTTCAGGGAAAATGGAGGGGGAAAAAGATAGCAATCAGTAGAAAGTTTTAATCCTGTGGGGATTTCTTATTGAAAGTCCACAAGAAATAGCATTGCTCAATTTAGGACTAAAGGAAAATCCCTCACACAAAACATATGTTCCTTGCCTAAACCGCAGCATTTATTAAATGTTGCCAACCACAGTTCATAGTGTATGTGCTTACTTTCATGGCACACCACTTCTTCACACAAGGCTGTGTTTTTGTAAGCAGACTGTCAACACAAAAAGAACATTCACTTCTGAATTTCATTTTACAGACTGTTCATACTACAACTACTCAGAAATTAACCAACACTGTTCATGATGGAGATGGTAGCAAAGCTTGTGTGATCGACAGAAGCTGTTCAAAGACTTAGCCAAGGATGAAAAACAGTCAAGAGAACTGGATCTGATCTGGGACTGATTCCTGCATTTCAACACTTCCCAAGAAAACTCTTAAATTTCAGTGTTTGGCCAAAGCAACTCATTTAACATCCCCTGAAGTCATAGTCTCACGCTTGAATTCAAAAGTATTGGACCCAGCCCATATGCCCTAATTCGTATCTGTATCTCTAATTAGCAAAAACCCTCATTGAAAATTAAGTCTAAATAACACTCTGGAAAGGCAGACAGTAAAGTACTGTCTAAATGTTGGTTTGCATCATAGCTATGATAAGAAACCATAAGAAGAAGCACAGGAAACATGATAATAATGCCAAATAAATATAATAATAATAACTCTAAAATAATATAATTTAAAATTTTGCACTTTAGGGAAATAAGGCAAAACCATTTTAAATTTTATAAATTATCAAATCCAGAAAGTTCAAAAACCTCTTGTCCCAGCACTGGCCTAACAGTATACCATATTTATAATGTCTGGTTTATAGATCTGATTCTGCAACAGAGCTACTGCACAGCTGTCCACATCATGGAGAGGTTACAAATGACCTTACTAAGCACAGTTCCCCTGTCAACTTGCCAGCACTTGCTGGATTTTCCTGTGGGTCCAGACCCATCCTGTCACTGTAAAACTCCTCCCATTTACTTTAACAGAGTTGGAACAGATCCACGCTCACAGAAAACGTTCAAGCAGAAGCAGGCCTTATGTTTGCAATACATTTCATTAATATTTCCTTTAAAAAACAAACCCCCATGAAAATGCAGAAAAAGTTCTTTTGATATGGTCTGAATGTCAATAGAATAACTTCATTGCTTCCTTTTGTAAATGGGGCTTGGTGAGCTTTTGTAGACGGTGCTTACACAAACAGTCTAGGTAGAGGGGATTGAGCAGTATGTTATAATAATTTCCTGAGTTTCCTTTCCTTCCCACTTTCCTTTTATTAACACTTCCAGTCATTCCTCTGGAGCAGTTATAAGTGGGTGCATCCCTCTTCTTCTTTTGGAAGTGGATTCAAACCATTGAGCACAAACCAATACAGACACAGAAAGCCCCAAGCATACAAATAAACTGTTTCCTGACTGAAGGACAGTTGCTCACTTTGACAATTCTAGAGGTCATTTTGGACACTTCATATTTTTTCTCTTTGCATTTTGTACCACTTGTACACAAGAACATATGAGAAGCCACAGATGTGGTGCAGTCCTTTTCCAGCCAAGCAGCAGTAAAGCGCACTGCTCAGCACCACCTTATCACAGAAGCCCCTGAGGAAGAGGACTGTTATGGCATGTGGCTGCAAGGATGTGCTTGCTGGATCCTGGTGGACACAGATTTGGACATCTGCAGGCTGGAAAAGGCCTTGGTCTTCAGCAGGCTGCTCTGACGTTACCCGGAACTGCAAAAGGAGAGATCCTGCCTTGCTCTCTTCTGTCAGAACAAGTTAATATACAAACAGAGGTAGCAATTTGACTGTAACATTTCAGAAATCCTAAACAGTGGTTGATCTTTCATTTTCTAGTCTAGTGCAATAATTATTCTTGAACATATGGATCAGCCTGACTGCAAATGTTAACTCCTAAAAAAATGACCATTTTACTTCAGCAACTTCTTTGTATAGACATCTTATTCTTATAATACTTGTGCTATTCTTTTAACTTGACTATGGCCACACACCCTGAACAAAACATTCTGGTACTGCTTTCATAAGTTCTCCTTTTCACAGCCAAAAACATTGGCCCTGGTTTGCACTCATAGTTATGCAGGGCAGAGTGAAGAAAAATCCTGCCAGGAATCTGCCTGTATTAGCTCCAAATATATTTTTATGCCTTGCAAATCTAAGGATCATTTGAAGACTCTCTCAAAACTCTCAGGAGAGAGGAAAGTGCCTGGAGGCCTGTAAATTTGGCCTTAGTAAAAGGATAGGATTTTTTTTTTATATATATATCCTCTGTAAACACATGTACATTGGACTCAGTTTGCAAACATGCAGCTGCATACTCTCTGGTTTTTTGAACAGTGGCATTGGTTTAGACTGGAATAATCAAAGCAAAATTTTCTATGTGGGCTAAAGGTTCACACAGAATCTGCTTTAAACTACACGATACAATTCCAGTGTGTCTGGCAGAATGATAGGGGCCTTGTTGGCTGCAATACTGTGAGAATAGGAAAAAATTAATTCAAGACCATCCTGATGATAGCAAGGACACAGCTTTATAACAATAACTGTAAGAGCCACTGGATAAAGTGTAACTGTCTATAACCTCAGTCACATTACTATAGCCAGAAAATAAAGATCATTTTGTTCCCAGTTCTTCTGTGTGTCACAACATTATTAAAGACACATTGCCTTACTTTGAAAGCACTGGATCCCTAAAAATTGAGCAAAAGTCAAGTATTTTACAGCAGGGTATTTACCACTCACATCAGAATTGTTTCTGCCTTCCAGTGGAAAGCTCTGGAGCAAATATGTCCTTGCCGGGCAATCACAAAATAATTGCTTCAGGGACTAAACACTTCCATTAAAAACATCTCTTGCCCTATAGCAATCTTGTTCCTCCTAAACGCCAGCATAATTAGAGCTAACACAAAAGCCACCTCTGTATCTCAGGAGAGCTTTTTGAATAAAGTCTTGCACACGTCCTGTGTCCAGTTTGCTCAGCTGAAGAATGGAAAAGCCTCGTGCCTTGAAAATCTCAATGCAGAGGGCAACTCTTTCTCTGGACAAATGCTGCTTTTTCTATCCGATTTTCACCACCCTGCCCTTCTACTGCCATGGCAGCTCCTAGGTAAGAGGCAGTAATGTCACCAGGAACAAGCTCTCCTGGATAACACCTGGAAAGATTTATTTCCCTCCCACTCTCTGCAGGGTTATATCGCATTAACTGCATCAGAAAACTTAGCTTCTTTAAAAACCTTCACCAGCTGTATACACAATGGCTTTCCTAACCTGCTATATGTTTCTCCTATAGGAATATTGCTGTATTGCTGTAGAAGGAAGTCTCTACACTCTGCATCTCTTTGTCATTTTGCTATAAGTGGGACACACTGATACCTCCAGTTAAGACAACTTCCTCTAATCTTAATGGGACAGCTGGCCCAGATTTATGAACGCAAACATTCCTACTTCATTCATGCCCTCTTATCAGTTCATGTCATTGTGTTTTGCTTGGCACTTGAGAAGCTTTAAAGAGCAGATTCAGAGTTGACTCTTATTAACCTGTTCTTGTGCACCTTTTCTCCCTCTCTGAACTGTCAAAATGGAGATCTGGAAAGTGAATTGTTATTTCTGTGCATTTAAAAACACAGGAAACAGTTTCTGGAGAACTGGTAATAGGCAAAACATATCTGAAAGAATGCACTGGAGTCCCTCCTGTTTTGAATTTTTCCATACACTCTCCAGGTGTTCTTACCCATACTTCACTGAGTGGAATAAAGCTCCATCCCACATACTAGATAGCAAATGACTTGCAGATATCCTTAATTTCATGCAGTGCTTCAACATCCACCTGGAAATTCCTCCCAGGAATATATCTGGGTGCTGTTCACTTCAAGTCCACACCAGGTTCTCACCCTTTTGCTTCTCATCACTTTGTCTTTTAAAGAAAAGACACGAAAAAAACTTTATGAAAATTGTGGAGGATTTTCCAAATGCGTGTTTTCATTTCTTTCCCTTCTCCCTCCTACAGAAGTTATTCCTTCTGTCTTCAGAGAAGATTCAAATTGGAAGAAACAGGAGGAAAGAAATTCTGCCAACACCTTCAGAAGGGGAATTGGACTCACTAGCATTGGAAATGGTATGAGGATAAAGCAGAGCAGAGCAATACTGTGCAGAAGTTCAGGCCTCATTGCTCTTCTGCCTTTTGCCATCATTGTCAGCACTTACGCTGAGAGCAGCTCCAGGAAGGGAAATGGCATTTGCAGGAAGTATTTCAACACCACGTAGTGGTCTCTGCTTTTAGAGTTTGTTTCCTTATTTGTTCCAATCTCTCCCATAGCAGATGATTGTAAATAGGCATCAAACCAACTTCACCAGAGTTCACTCATCATTACCAGGTCATTGCTTATCTTATCCCTTGCCTTGAATTTGCTGCTTGCTGCAGCCACTGTTCCACCCGGTTGAGCCTGAGTGTTGCCAAAAACTCCTTAATGTCTGTTTGGTTTCATATCTCTCTCACACACAAAAAACATCGCCTTGCTTATTTTATCTCCAGGTTTGAATAAGCTGATGCACCATTTGCAGTTCAGTAACTTCTAGCATGGAATGCATGTAGCTGAAACAAAATTGGAGGACAAAATGATCAAAAATCTTTCACGGCTGCAATTTCACCTTTTGCCAAAACTTGGGTGGCGAACTGTGAAAAGGGGTTTTTCTTTCCAAGAAGAGAGTACAGATTCAGACAGCCTAGAAAGGAAATGCCTTCAATGAATTCAGCTTAATTTGGGGAAAGTAGAACATAATTGCTGACGGACAGTGAAGCATAAAACCAGAGAAGAATTGATTTAAAGAGCATTTTTTAATGAGTTGAGCATAAAGACAAAATACCATGAAAAATATGGCATTTGCTGAGGCCACATAACTATGAAACCCATGCATTTCTGTTTTGGCCATCATTATGATTAAAGTCTCAGGCCTTTCAGAAGGATTCTTTCACCTGTAGAATCATTTCCAGGTCATTATAGGGTAAGGTGTGGGTGTTCTACAGTGTGTTCTGAGAAATATATGACAATTAATTTGGCTTCATTTGCAAGACAAAAAAGGGTGAAAAAGATCTCTGTTCACTGAAGTTAAAATCTAGAAAACTACTGATTTCTTTATGCACAAAGAACCATTGTGTGCTTTTACTCCAAACAACTTATTTTAGATAAAATGGAAGCATGTGAGAAAGCATAAATATCAGAGGTCCCCAGAGGGAGGTTTGTTTCACACATTTCTTTTGGAACATTTCTTTTGGGCTGTCTCAGCTCTTTGCACATCAAACAAGCAGATTCTATGTCTCATTAAAGGGTTCAATGTAGACAAAGCAAAAGATGAGCAATGATGAAAAAAGTCCCACTGTGTAAGGTATACCCAAATACTAAAGGAGATAAGAGACATTGCTGTGGAGAGGTCATGGTCACAAAAGATGTATAGCTACAGAAGTCTCCTTGCAGCATAATCAGACATTTGTCCAACAAAAATAACCATTTTTTTCTGAAAAAACATCCTGTCTGTCCAGATGTGGTGCTAAAAAAAAAGTAAAAAGGAATTTAATCCAGATTGTATGGAAGAAAATTCTGTACAGTGTTCATAAGGCAAAAAAAAATTCCATTAGCGCAGAGTCCTGGTATCTGTACATCCTCTCTGGCATGTTCTCCTCCTCGTTCTTTATGTTGATTCTGCAGAAATGCCCTTATTCTGTCATTTTGTGAGATATGTTACTCTATTTAGAGCTTTGAACAATATGTTCTCATATGAAATGTTCTTATGGCTGTAATGAATAGGTCATGAAATACCTAAGTATTCTCTTTTCCAATCAAGTGTTTGCACACTTGATTTACCAGCTACGGAAATAGGTAGATAGGTTGGTAGATAGATAGATAGATAGATGATAGATAGATAGATAGATAGATAGATAGATAGATGGATGAAACATGATCTTTATAGCTATCACTAAAAAAGCAGTGTTAAAATACTAACTTCAAAGTGGAGAAATGAAAAGCTAAGACTTGGAGAGCAACATAATTTAGTCTGTGTTTTTCTTATTATCTTATTTTTTTCTCTTATGCTCTGGGACTGTAGGGCCATATTTCAAGGGACTCCTCACTACAGAAGCAGTAATTCAAAATGTCACCATAGGAAAACACTGCAAAAGTCGCAGATGTTTTATTCTCTGGATTAGAATTCAAAGGAAATATCTAATACCTGTAGGTTGCAGAGGCAATGACTAAGGCTTGAGCTCTCAGATAAAACAGCTTGCTTAAAAAAAGTAATTGGCATGAATTAGGCTTTATAAAAATATCCATCTAGTAGTTATTGCAAGAATTCCACATAAATTCACCTTCAGAAAATGGAAAATTTTCTAAAAAGTCCAAGCTATCTGAAAATCAGTTCTATGTACGTCATGGCCTCATCAGTTCTGATTTGGCCTGTATTTCCATAGAGTTTTACATCCTGGAAGAGCCCAGAATAATTTTAGAAATTATGAGGCATTCTTTACTCTCTGTCCCAGGAGCCGCTCTGCCATTGTAACTGAGCATTTATTTTAACCTGTCTAAAGAAACCCCAGGTGAAGCCTGCCCATTTGAGTGGTGACACACATAGGAAAACTCAAGAGAACACAAAAATATCTCATCATGTTGATAACTAGGAATAATACAATATTCAGAATACAATAGCCCATATGGAAATTTGGATATCACGATAAATTAACTAATGCTGCAATGGAATTTCTTATTTAAATTAAATTAAATTAAATTAAATTAAATTAATCTAAATCGATAAAACCTGGAGGTGTTGGTACTCCTTTTGTTGAGTGTGCAGGCTGGAAGCCTGATTTGATACTGTCGAGGTGGCTTTTATGTACCTCTCCAACATTTTTTAGCCTTGGTAGAGTAGCTTATTCAAGGCAGTTTTAAAACAACACCCAAAGAAGCTGCCCATCAGTATAAATAGTTCAACCTGTGGTAGAGCCAGTTGGAAATATTGGGTGAAGAGATTCTGTGTGGGACCATTTTCTAAGAAGTTTACAGCATTTTCATTAAGCCAAAAAAATTAATTTGATTTTCTGAAAATATTTCTTGAAGAAGTTGTTGTTTTGAGCATAGTTTTGAGATAGCTAGACCATGGAAATGACTTAGAATGACAGCAGTAATTTGTCCACCAGTATCATGATGAAAAAGCAGTCAACAATTGCATTGGTCACGAGACAGTTCACTCAAATCAACCAAATCCCAATCAACCAAAGCCCAATTTGAACCTGGTTAAATTTTAAAATGCAGAACATCAATTTGAAATTTTGCACAACAGCAGATGTGATCGCCCTTAGATGACTTTTGACAGCAGAATCTGATGGAAAGTCTGTTTTCCTGTGCTCTGAAACAGGAATACTTGAGGAGAAAACAAAATGAAAGGTCAAAACATGTTCTCAGTGGGAGGTTTGGTTTTCCAATTTAAGAATTTCCCAGAGTAGTATTCCCAAGGATAGAGCCAGCCATTCTGAATCACTCCCTCAAGCCTAAGGCTGTGTTAGGTTCTGGCTACAAAATGCCTTGGAAACTCTTCTCTTTGACATGGAAGAGACACAGTGCCATGAAGGCCATACCTCCTTCCCCCTCATAACCCCCTTTTCGTCTCTTTCTGACTCTATTCACTAGACAATTCATGTGTTTAACCATCTGATGAATCACAGATTTTATCCACTACCAGATCCAGAGGTTACTGGGATCCTGCCTGCAACTAAGGACTAAAAGGGTATTTTCTAAAACTGAAGAGGGCCTCGTGTGGCAGGGTCCCACTCTGGAGCATTAGTAGGTACTGGAGCACAAGGGCTGTTTTTTGCAGTATGAAAGGTTCTGGCTGATGCCTATGCACACCAGTACTATAGATATTATTTTGTTTTGCTTCTCCTTTTTTTTTTTGGGAAAGTCCTTTCACTTTGCAGCCATGCAAGCTGCAACAAAGCCCTGCTCACATAATAATCCAGCTGCATCCCTCTACGACAGAAATCCAAAAATCTAAGACTTCAAAACTTCAAGAGCCCTTGCCAGATTTTCCCTCACCCTTCCTGGGTTAGCACTGCAGCCAGTTAAAACCACATTGAAATTACCGTTTAAACATGCCCTTAGGCAAAGAGCTAAAGCAAAGGTTTGGCAAAGCTCATCCTGTTCTTAATGCTCTAATGCCATATTATTACTACTCACTGAAAAGCTTAATGCATTTAAACTCAGCCCTCATGCCAAAATACACTGACACTATTTAAGAGTTTGCCATGTAATTGGAACTGATTGCATATTTATTGTTGCAGCAGTCTCAGACCGTAAAGCCTCCTGGTTTCCTCAGAAGCACTTATCCCTCTCATGCTTTGATCGTCTCTTCCTACACAATTGTTATTCACAGAAGACTTCAGGGAATTATTTATTTAATAGAGACTATTTATATTTCTTCTGCCTTCCATCACTAAAGTTTTAAATCTGGGGTTCAGAGATTTTCTGCTAAAAAAAAGGAACAAAGATCTGCTGCAGCAAAAGATCTTGGATTCTTCTGTATCAGCACACTTTACCCCTGGCATGCCCGGAGGAGCAAAAGTGCCTGTACAACTGCATTTTGGATGTGTCTATACATGCTCTGGGGAAAGATGATCCCCTTTCCTTGTGGAAGCTGTTTAAACCAATGTGAGCTACTATAAATACATTCTAGGGATACTTCTTTAATTTCTGATGCCATTTCAAATTTTGAAAGGTAGATACTGAGAAATTGGTTAACTGTCAATGGCCAGACATTCCTTAAAAAAGAAATCCGCAGCCCAGACATCTGAAATAGGATGGTGCATACTCAAGATAAGAACATACAACAGGAGTCTTGGTATCTGTGTGAATAATTTTATTTTTACCGTATCACTAAAATTCCTCCTTGCCCTTATTTTGATATATACTTTTTACTTCTGAGGCAAATTCACAGTTGGTAGCAGGATGCATTCACAGAAAGCTGCACTTCTTGCAGCAATTTTAATAAATTAAATGCCAAAACATGCCCTCAAATTACGCTTGGGTAATTTTTCCAGCAACCGTAGGTCCCACAAAACCATTCAGCAGCGTCTTCCCAGCTGACCCAATCTCTCACAAAAGTGTTCCTCTCTTCTCCCTTAGTTTTTCCTTTTACTTTCTGATATCCCTGCATATACTCCACAACATCCAAGAATTGCTGACTACTGGATGTCGTTTCCCATCTACTTTCCGGAAATGTTTCCCTTCACTAAATTACTCTAGGAGCTCACATACTTGAAATACCCCAAAGTAACCTGACTTGGAGTAACATTGAAACCCACCAGTGCCTTCGATCATGGAGATGAAGATAACTCTACCATGGCGCCAACAGACCTGTTCCATGCCAGATCTTCTCTGCCTACTCGGAAAAGCCCCCTCTGACAGTGTGTTGAGGGAGAGAAAGACGGGCTGGGCTGCAGTCAGTGAGAATAGAGCAGGTCCCAAGTGCCCCCAGTGAGTTCCTGCAGAGGTAATTGGCAGCAGGGAGGAGTGTGCTGTGTTATACCACGGCTCTCCAGCTGGCCTCTTTGCAGGACAACCAAAACAAGCATTTGACCCTCTGTGTATTTAACAGGATCTGTGCGAGGAAAAGAGAAGAAAAGAGCCCACATGCAGTCCGCAAATTTATCAAGTATCTTTCAAGAAATTAGAAACAGTGAGTCTTTCTTGGGTGACAACTGTGCCTATGCTGCAAATCATCTCTTCCACAACTAAAGATGGTACAGAATTTACATTTCTTTTTATTTTTCCTTTCAGTAGGCTTGTAGTTCTGCACCCTGCAAATGGTCAGTTCACAAGCAGCTGCTAAGTCACCAAATCAGGCTTTGCTAACTGAGATTTTGTTTCTATAATATTGTCCATCGAGCCCATGATGTCCCCTGTGCAAAAGTGAGACTATGAAAGAGTTAAACACGGAGGCCTTTAATTTCTCTGGATATCCCACTGACTGCTAAGCAAAATACATCTGCAGGCTAGATGGGAGGTACTTCTATATTTGAAGAGGATAGTGCTACTGAGGGTATGGGAGGCACAAAAAGAAACAAGACAGAAACCAAAACATACTGAATCATGCTGGTCAATTAAAGACTACAGCACTGGCACCCAAATGGAGGGCAGCAGGATCCATGAGACTCTCAGCTTTCACCACATCCAAAAAGCCGGATTTCACAATGAAGGCTTCTGTAGGGATCTGCAGTGAATCTGGAGCCACCCACGTATCAAGGATTTTGTTTGTTTTAAACTGACATGCACTTTTCCTGGACTGATAAATGAACGGGAGATGGAAGTGAAAGGGAATAAATAAATCTCACATGTAGAAATAAATACATTTTTCGTCTTCATAACATCAGAAAAAGAGTTCTTGCCAAACTCTGAAAAGTGGGACGGCAACTGTGTGTCATTTTATCATCTGAAGCTCATGGAGATGGCTTTCATTAGAAAAATAAACCAACTTTGTCACAAAGTCTCTTTCAGCTTGATTTCTTGGCACTATACTAGCTAATACAAATTCACTTTTGGTATCAATGCTCTAAAGTCAGAGGCCAAGAGCTACAAGAACAGCCAAGAGATAGTATTTCTTTAACATCTGGAAGTAAGGATATACATATTTTCTTAAATGTCTTTTATCAAACAGAACTGTGAAGAGGGACTTGTGTCCCTCTTTCCACCCAGAGATTGTAGAGATTTGTAATCTGCTTCTTCAGATGCTGGGAACCTCATCAGAAGAGATTTTTACTAACTCCTTAGTAAGGCTTTGTGTGTAGTGGAAAGATGTCATCCAAACAACAACAGCACTCTGTGAATGAATCCTAACACATCTCCCTGGATCTTACAGCAGGAGCTGCTTCTGCCTGGCCTGGCTAACTCAGCCTGGGTAAACATTTTGCTTAAGCCCAAGAAATTCAGTACTTTCCTTAAAAAAGAGAGAAAATTACACTGAACAAGTATGTTAATACATTTGATTTTAAATGGTTCATCTGGGCAATGTCTGATGAAAAGACTGTGGATTTGGTACATCTTCATTATGTACCATGTTTTCATGTTACATTGAGATGATGACCTTTTCATCACACTGTTTACTAGTCCAATTTCTGCACTCAATGTGATTACCAATTCAGATCCTACTTTTAAAGTTTCTTTTTCCTTTGACAGATTTTTCATGAAAAGCAAGTCATATCAACCTTTCCCTGAGGAGACTTTCATTCCTCTTTCTTTACCTCCAGACCACTCCATACAGTGTTCTGAGTTTCAGTGAATCACAAGAAAAGGAAGGATGGGATCTGCCATCTGGAAATGATTATGAAAACCTATTGTACTGCATAAATATGCTTCTTTTTTTTCCCTGCTAATTCTAACACAAAGCAGTGATATTGAAACAGATGCCAGACTAAATAGTGGAGAAAACAATGCAAACATGAACTTTGCCACCAGCAACTTGAGTATTCAGCTTGGTCATAAAGGAAAGCAAAAGCTGGAGTGCATGAACATTCTGAAGTGGGTGAAATGGTCTGCTAGGGAAAGTTAAGAGAAGTTTAGGTAGGGGTTTTTTGTTTTTTTTTTTTGTGGGGGGGGTTGTTAACCTCAGCAAAATTTGATATCATCGAGAACTAGCGGGACTTAAGCTGCTGAAGTGTGAAATCACAGCAGAAAGGTTTAGTTTCTCAAAAAGCTCTAGGAAAACATGCATCTCTAGCACAGAGGAAGTCAGAAGGAAATCAGCTACAAAGAATGTATGTTCTATTTCCTCTGAGACAAAGGTGTTTCTATCTCCAGAAAAGGCGAAAAAATCACAGCTTGCCTTGGGCCCCAGCTCCCTCAGCCAGCTCTTTTTTGGGTTTTGTAATATATTTGTTGCTGTTGTTGTTGGGATTTGAGTGATCTGGTACTGCTATCAGTTTCCTTTTAAAAAGATTTGTTTTTGTTAAAAAAAATCACTGATTCTACATTTAGCT
Organism: Petroica traversi; assembly: GCA_025920805.1. NCBI lineage: Eukaryota > Metazoa > Chordata > Aves > Passeriformes > Petroicidae > Petroica > Petroica traversi. Next base: position 13,795,346 of record JAHLSL010000010.1, read on the forward strand.
GGAAATATGGCATTGGATTACTTGACCTTATTGAAGAAGTTTTTTGTGTCCTGCAAATTCAAATAACATTTTGTGTATATTTATCTGGCCCATTTATTCTTGATTCAATCAAAATCAAGTTACCGAAATTATCAACAACCTTCTAAAACTTATGACCAAAGCACAGACCAGGGGCCACAGTTCAGTACAAAGAGGTGCACACCTTGAAGACTTTATAGTCACTGCATGTAGGTGGGAGTGCAGGGAGTGGTGGGGAGAGAAAAACTAAAGATCTGCTCTGGGTCCTTCAGCTCAACATGTAAGCAGTTAAAAACACAAGGCTTTTAAGCACTCCTTCCATTTGACACCTGATTTCTGTTCACACTAAGTAAACTCCACCTTGCTGTTTCTCTTTCAGGTACAGAGGTATAGCCACAGCTGGCAGGCAGAAGGCTGGATCTGCACTTTTGATTTTCCCTTCATTCTCCTTTTCCTCAGCCTCCTTCTTCATCTCCAGACTCCTGCCACTGCCCTTACTCTCCTCAGCCCTGTCACCCACAGGACCTGATGATGCTCTAAAAGTGTGGTGAGCCCCAGTAAAATAAATTTGCCATTATTTATGAACTGAGTCTGTGCTTCTAGCTGTGGTACACCTCATTTGTAACACTGGCAAAACTTCTATCACAACACCTTTGTGTCCTTAGTGACAAAGCAGGGCAAAAAGAAGAAGACCAAGCAATAGGCTCCTGTCCTGTACCATATCCAATTCCCCAGTTCTAGGATGAAATCACTGTAAGCAGCAAACACAGAGCCTCTCCTACCCATCTCTGCAAGGCTACTACACAGCAGCTCTCTAGAATCTCTTCTGCCTATGCCACATGGAAGAGCCCACATACACAAGATCTTTAGATTTTGTCCATGCTTTTCACATAATCAGAAGCTGGACTTGTGCGGCCGGTGGGTGGGCCGGACAGCTGACCACAGGGACGGCCGGCGGCTCGGCGGCTTGTTCTGAGAGCTTCCTTTTAGTTAAGTCAGCTTCAGCTAGGGATTTCTTTTCCCCTCGCCGTGAACCGGGCTTCCCTGGGATGGTGGCCGCTGTCCTAAAAACCGGAGAGCTGCTGAGAGAGAGAGTGTTCCTTTGCCCGGAGCCCAAATCAGACACAAGACACAAGGGTCCGCTCTGCTTGGGCTCAGGGGCAAAAGACCCCGGAATAGCCCAACATTCAGACTTATATTCTGAGGGTTACAACTTATCTCATAACGGTACAGGGGAGGACACGGAGAAGGGTCGAAGGTCAGGATGCAGTCAGGAAGGAGGAAGGGAGGAAAGAGTGAGACACAAGATACTATTGTTAACTGAGGGGCAGGTGGGGGGGAGTTCGACTCCTTTTCCAAGGCCAAACTTAACTCTGCCTTCAGAGGGGCCTCACTTTCTAGGCCCCATGAAATTCTTCAGGGGATATGTCATTCTCTGAGCTTAAACCACCGCTACAGACTTGCAATTCTATTTGTTGCACTTACTTTTATGGAGAGACTGAGGAGATATTAATGACTGGTCGGCACAGAGTACTGCAAGTCAGTTGACATATGAGCAATCTACAGATCATATGCATAGGCTATCTGGGTATTCAAATATTGATGTTAATCACATGCACATTACATATACCAGGTGGCTGCTGACCTTAAAAATCACAAAAATTAGGCTTATCACTCAAAATCACTAGGATGTGATGTTATTCAATTTATCTTCTGTGTTTCACTGAAATGTCAAAATGAGAGAATTCCCTGAAATAGTATAAAAAGTAGCAGTTATGAAAGCGTAAGAACACTATGAAAATACAACTTTTCTGTCTTGCTCCACTGCCTTTTTTCAGTGCCGAAGGGACCATTTAAAGTTTGGAAATTCTTATGGAAAAGAGGACTCTGGTGAGTAGACAAGAAACAGCTCAGGAAATTGGTTAGCTGGGAGTGGCCTCACACTGAAGTTGAACAAGCTGCATCCCAGAGTGTCTTTGTCAGCCGTGGCCGAATGTGGCCTCAAGTCACCAGCCCAAATTGCCTGGAGGTCCAAGGGCTTGGCAGGGCACAGTTCAGGGTCAAGCTCATCCCCACGTGGGGTTTGATTTTTCCTGCCTCAGAAAACACAGTTGACTTGCCTGCGGCCAAGCTGAAACATGAGCCAATAACAGGAAGTGAGGATGGTGGGAGAGCCTGGACTCAAGCCATAAACCAACGTACAATTAGGCACAAATAGCATCATGTCAGAAAGCCCTGCTGGAAGGAACAAGTCAGCTCTGGCTGGAAGCACCAGCAAGTGAGGTGTTATCAGGCACTTATCTAGGCAGGCATTTAACTGGAATCACATTATAATCTGATTTCTGTGCTGCAGAAAGGAGGGGGCTGATTGCCTTTCTTTTGCAAATCTTCAGATATGACTGAATAAGAACCAGAAATGAGCAGATTCTCAAATGTTTCACCCTTAACGTACAGACTCAAACCAGCAGGAACAGCTTGGAGACAAATCACTCCATCTAGACAATCAAATATCCCCGAGTGTTGCTTTCAGTGATCTAATCACAGAGTGGAGTTCAAGTGGGAATTTTCAACAGCAGAGTGCTCAAAAAATATGTTTTGAAATTGCTACTCAGACTCTTAAGATTTTCAGCAAAGTCTTGCAACAAGTCAACTGCCCAAACTTTTGCATGCATGCCTTTCTATTCCTGATGGCCTGTGGATTTCAATTCTGCTATTGGCATCTGAGTGCCTGAATGACCCCCTATCTGGTTAATGTCTTGGAGCTAGGGAATATCTGGAGCTTGTGCCTCAAAGGAATGAGGAAATTTTCAAACAAGAGCAAGCTAAGTACGTGACCTTCAATAAGAAGCATGAATAAGCTTAAACAGACACCTCAGGCTCAGCCGAGTGAGTGCCACTGCCGAATGGGAAACAGGTTAGTGAGGAGAAAACAACATACATTGAACAATGTGTGAAACAAAAGGAACACACATAGCTGAGTAAGGAGGGCAAAAACTAGAGAATACCACATACAGAAGGAAATTAAATCAGGACAAGAGGTGGCCAATATGTTCCCAGAACACCACTGACAAGACAAAACCTCATCCCAGGAAGGACAATGCAAATCTGCAGGAAAAGGTTGTGCAGCAGGAGTGAAGTTTAAACAAGCATATTAAAACTTTAAAGCTTATACAGCAAACTGTGGTCTTGTACTGCTATGAACTGTAAGACAAACATTATACCTGAATGCTGCTGGCACTTGAACACTATCCCACAAAACCAAACAGAGCAGTTCCCCTAGATCAGACAGCAATGGAAATCTCCTGATTCCAAGACCACAGTTTTCTGGTTCTGTTTAGTCCTAAAAAGCCCTTGCTGAGCATATCAAACATCTGCATGGAGCTACTTCAGGCACTGAAGTGCAGTCCAAAGTCTGTGGTCCCTTAGGAACAGCTCTGTGTCTGCAAGCCTCTCAATCAGACACCTGCAGGGCTCTCTGATGTAGCGGTCCAAGCCTTGGCAGGGAGCTGCAATCCTACATATTGGCTTTTAAATGGGCAAGACTTAAAATTCAAGGCCAAAAAGCTACTACCAGCCTAGTCACAGCCAATGCTACTACAAAGTGCAGCATCTGGTAAACAAATTCCAGCTTCATAATGGTATTTGATAATGCTAGTGGCACTACGCATTCCTCTCTGTATACTCACTGCTTAGCAGAGTAATTTCAAAAGCATGCTGATAAATTGGAGAGGCTGCAGATGTGATTTGAGTCCTGGAGAAAGCACAATACAGTGAGAGTTGGCAAGTTCAATCTTTGTATGTTGTATGTTATCAAAAAAGTGAAAGATGAGATGATTGTCACATAATAACTTTTGGAAAATACAAAAACCGGGATTCAAAGGCTGTTCAATTTAAGTACAGAATGACTGAGACCTGTGTGCAGCCACAGGAGCCAGAAAAAAAATCAAATTATATTGCAGGGGCACATTTTAATTGTGACAATGACAAACTATAGTGGCAAAACTTCAGAGGTTGTGGTGAACTCCCCACGTCTTGCTATTTGTCATATCAAGGGTAGATGCTTTTCTGGGCAAGATGATTTCAGTAGGCAAATTAGAAGCTCAATGCAGATCTGAGCCAAACTCCACAGCCTTTGCTATGCAAAAAAATGAGGCAAGATTGTCTGACAGTCCCTTTTGGCCTCAAAAATCTGTCTGCGGGTTTATGAACCCCTTTGCTCAGTTCTGTCCACGGACAGGAGGGGAACTCCAGTGCTGCTGCCAGGAGCTTCACCGCTGCCCCAAAACAGCCCCAAAACCCTACAGCTCCCAGCCTACACCAAGGGCAGTGCCGGCCACCCCAGCCATGCCCGCAGCCCTTCCCAAGGACACGGCTCCATCAGGACACACGGCTCTCCAGTCTATCTCCGGCCCCCGAGGGGGCTCACTGGGTGAAATATGTGCTAAATACAACCCCAAGCGGACCTCGAATACAAGACCATGGCCCAGGACCACACCCGCGGGGAGATGGCTGTGACCGCTGGTCCCCGGATCTGTCCCGCTCTGTCAGAGGTGACTTTGTCCCTTCAGCATCTTCAGGGCAGAGCGGAGCGGGTCTCTGGCTCTGTCCCTGGCTCTGTCCGAGGTGACTTTGTCCCCTCAGCTCCCTCAGGGCAGGGCGGAGCGGGTCCCTAGCTCTGTCCGAGGTGACTTTGTCCCCTCGGCTCCGTGAGGGCAGGGAGGAGCGGGTCCCTGGCTCTGTCTCTGGCTCTGTCCCTGGCTCTGTCGGAGGTGACTTTGTCCCCTGAGCTCCCTCAGGGCAGGGCGGAGCGGGTCCCTGGCTCTGTCCCTGGCTCTGTCCGAGGTGACTTTGTCCCCTCAGCTCCCTCAGGGCAGGCCGGAGCGGGTCCCTGGCTCTGTCCCTGGCTCTGTCCCTGGCTCTGTCCCTGGCTC
>JAHLSL010000010.1:13806334-13861166 GCA_025920805.1 Petroica traversi
ATTATTATTATTATTATTATTATTATTATTATTATTATTATTATTATTATTTGGAACAGGTTTTCTTTCAAAGACTTTTATATGCTACAGGGAAGTCTATTAAATCATTACACTGCACTTCCTTAGACATCAGAACATGTTTAACCTTTTATAAACTTGAAATCTCATGGTATCCTCAAAGCAGGCTTTATCTCTCTCTTAGAGAGATAGGGAAAGAAATCAAGTCACTACAGTCAAGGCCAGGAGTTGATGTCTGACTCATGATTAGGACTGTGGACCTCAGCCTGTCATTCAGCCCTATTCAGGAATGGTCTGTGGTGGACAGGGGTCCAGGGCAGCATTTTGAGCTTCAGCCTGAAGTTGCAGAAAAGGTGCAGTTCACTGCACAATTTGCAGAAGGGTTTTGGAAAACCAACAGTTAAAGCAAAGTCAAAGTTATAGCCAAAACAGAGAGTAAAGTTGCCGTTTCATTATTCTCAGCCGTTTCCAAAAAACAACATCAACCTGGTGCTGGTGTATAACACAAGTTTAATCACCTTAATAATGCCCAAAGAATTTGTAGCTTGGCCAGCTTTAGAATTTAAGGGACTGTTGTTTGTGCAAACTCTGCTCAGATATGTTTTGCTGTCAAAAGCTGGAAAACATCCCACAGACCAAAACCTCAGACACTGTGTTCATTTGCCCAGAGCGGAGTCTTGGATACTCTTTGTGTGACCCATCTTTTTGAAGCATCTTATGCATCATTCTGCCTGGAAAGCAAAGCAGAGTCGCAGAGGGCTCAGAGCTGGACCGTATCAGAAGGGCAAGAAGTCAGTATCTGAGCAACTGAATCACATTCACCGAACTGGGGTAGTTAGGCTGAAATGTCCAGCGGTGCTGCTGTCCTATTGTGAGTTCTTTGTAATAGACAAGAGACATGAATAAAATCCTTTACTCTAGATTTCTTTTAGCTCTAGCATTGCCTATTGCAACGACCTGATCAACACTCAAAACTGTGCCTTCAGCTACTGTGACTACTGCAAAGTACCTCAAAGTAGTGAATGCTTTGTATTGAGACATTTTGCAGTTTAATAACTTTTTGGAAAGAAAAAAGACAAACCTCTATTTCTAGCATACTGCATTCAGCTTAAATCACAATTCTCTGAACTCTCTTTCTCTGCATTGTAGCAAAATGGTGGAGAAGGCTGTAAAGCACCTCTTGCTATTTCAACTTCTCACCATCCTTGCTGGGAATTTCCATGTAGACAGCCTGGATTCCAGCACACTGACTACTGTGTTCTAAAATATGTCATATAAGCTCACAGAAGAAGTTGCATAAACTCTTGAAGAAAGGAGCTGAATTCCCATGCGGACGGAACAATCACTTTCTAAAGTTTTTAGGTTTGTTTATAGCAATATCACCCAGCTTCAGCAGTTTAATTACCATTCTTGGTATTGCTGTGTCTTAGTAAATGTTCTTTTGTATTTTGATCTCAGTGTAGAAACCCGAAACACGTACCCTGGGAGAGACCAAGATTCCTGTCCTTAACTGTAGGTGGCATTCTTCATCTGCTCATCTGAGTTACTGCTGAAGGAATTTCAGTATTGCTGAGACAAATGAGTTATTTTCATGTTCCCTCAATTAACGTTATCAGTCTTCTCTTACGTTTAATTAAATAGTACTTTTAATTGGAAGGCATGCAGATTCATAAAATCTAAAGTTGCATAACTATGCTACTTGGAAAGATTAAAACAACTTTCTGATGTTCTTGCCCTAGAATCTGAGGAAATTACATGTCTTTGAGTGATCTCGAGTGTCTCCGGATAAATTCTTCCACCGTGTGCTATGAAGAAGAAAAAGCTGTAAGGCCTAAAGGCCTGGAGACCATTTTCAATTACCTTGCAGCAATAGTGAGTAAATCCAACCACATTTTGAATTTTCAGTGTTATCTCTAGAGAAATCTCAAATAATTTCGTCTAGAAGGTGGATTTTGGTTTGCCCAAATTTTCTAATGTGCACTTGGTTATCTGAGACAACTCTGCACTCTTCTAGCAGCTTTAGAAACATTACAAGGGAAAAAAGTTTTCTCAAATTTAGCAGAAAATGTAGCAAGCTTTAAATAGAGAAGTAATCATGTTTGGCTAGAACCAGACTGAACTACAAGCAAGGACGTTATCTATGAGTATCCCATACAGCTCTCAGTACATTTGCTCTCTAAGCTTTTCCAGCCCTGATCCTTCTTCTGATGTAATTCCATCAGTGGTATCAGATTATGTACATCCTTCATGATGCAGGCAAACATCCACTGAGAAGTAGACTTAAGGACACAGGGTTCATATGCTCTTGTGACCTGGGAAAGTAGACAGCTTCTAATCCTGGGAATAAATCTTTCAAATAGAAATGCAATTCAATTAAGTTATTCATTTCCCTTCTCAGCTTAATCAAAGATTAAGCTATGAGAAATACGTATTTGTGCCAGATAACTGAAAACAGATGGCTGAAATTTGTTTAGTTCACCAGAGACATTGGTAGGTCAAAGACATCAAGTCCCTTATATAGTAGGCTTTCTTTTATAAAAAAGAACTTAGTTTGGGGTGACTCTTTTGATATTTACATTTTTATTTCTGTTGTGACAGCAGGGTGCAGTCAAAATTGTTTAATTATCTGTAGTCCACATGAATATGGGGATTATAGGAAACATTTTGTAGGGATGTATTAATTTTTTCACTTTTTTTCCCCTATGTGAATAGTGTTATCAAAATATTAATTTCAGCCTTCTTTATTACTGAGTTAAACCCAAGATTTAATCTTATTGAAGGGGAAACATTCAGATAAATCGAAAAAAATATTCTGGAAAGTTTAATTTTTTTTACGGCAGTTTGGGGCCCAATTCAAACAAAATGAAACGCTTAATTCAGCCACAGAACTAATATTGGGTTTGATCAGTTCTAAATATTATCACTTTCTATTTCTACAGCACTTATCAGCAACAAACTTGAAAGAATATGAATTCTTTGGCTCTTACAAAAGTTCAGCTGGATGGTTGTGCTGTTGAATGTCTTTTGTAGAAAAATTTATGATTGAAAGATAAAAATTATTTAGCAAGAAGTTGTGCTTAGATTTCACTTTACCCTGTATAGATTTTCTGAAGACAGTGAAAGGACACACAGTCAACTGTACTTATCTCTTTCCTCTGTGTCCCATTTTCACAGCTTGGGTCAATGTGCCTTCACTGATAAGGGACAGTGAAAGAGCTGAAATGAGTCTTGTCTCTCCCATTCACAGTGTTGCCTTTAGCTGATTGGAGCAGAAATACAGATCAGTCACCATGAGAAAACTGGGGAAATCCTGTATTATTCCTTAATAAAACACTTAGATACATTTTTCTTCATAACTGAAAAGGGAACATTGTTTGTTGTTTATTATTATTAGACATGCACAGAATGGTGTATTGGAATTGAGGGAAAAAGGCATAAATTAATTAGCTTTTGTGTTGGTTCATCTGCTGAGAGACTGAAGACATCTTCCCATAGGGATCCAGCCTAAATGGATGTCACACAAAGATTTGCATCCTCAGGCACCAGGTGAAGGCTGGACTGCAGCCTGTGGGACATGCTGTGGGGAGTGCGGTATGAGTGTAATCACTAATGAAGGTAAGCTTAGATTAGATGCTGATTGTCACAAAATGGTAAAATTTTTCACAGAGTTCACTAATATCAGCAGGAATTCAGAACACTGAGCTCTGATTGGTGGATAGAAAATGCATTACTAAAGCTGGTTCTGTGCACTAGTGAATCCATTACAGTGCAAAATCCTGACTATGTTCAAAGCTCCAGACTGCAACATGGTCCCTAAAGAAGAAAATGAACAGAATTGTCTAATCTGTCTGAGCTCATGGATGATTTAAATCTCAGTCTTTCTTACCTGGGTTTTTTAAAGGGTCATCAAAAACAAGTCCTTGAGTTAGTGGCTCTTTCAAATTGGACCAATGTAAATGGGGTCTTTGGCAACACGGCTGATAAAAATGAACAGCCATATTCTGTGAGGAAACAGACCACAGTTATACAAAGTCATCCTCTTGTATGTTTTGCAGTTCCCTGTATGTTCTCAGATCTGGAAAATGTGCTTCACAGTGATGGTTTAACTAGACTACTGTCAGCAGAACATGCAAGGTTTTTAGGTTTCATTTCAGGCAGAGGAAAAAAAAAACCCCAGGTTTGGTTTTTGTAAACATGCGCCATTTTTGTGTTAGCTCAATCTCACAGCTTAAGTCTGTTTCAGATGGCTGTGGCTTTGCACAGATCTCTAGAGTCAAGCAAGACTCCCTCAGTAGCACACCTCCATGCAGAGACAGCACATTTAAAATATGCACTCATAAAGTCACATTGTATGGTGCAAAATTTTATCACTTCAGTGAGGATGCACCTGATGTGGTGCTCCAGATGATACCATCTACATTACAATTCTACAGCAAAGCTGAGGTTAGCAGCATTGCAGCCACGTTGGTTGCCTGGGATCATAAAGATAAGTACTTTTCATTAATAGGCAACTTCGCAGTTCTTTGGAGTCTCCTTGACATATTTAAAACTGTGCCAGTGTCTTTCCTGTGAGCTCTTACAAGGGCAAACATGAACAAGACCAAGGCAAAATCCATCCTTACTGGGTTCAGTTAAATCTCACCTTAGTCATATCCCTTGACTGTGGTGATAGATTCCCCAGGCTACTCAAATGGTTGTAAAACCTCTCCATTTTGCACTTGGTAAAATGGAGTAGAGATGGTCATGGATCCTCTACAACAGCCCACAGACTGAGCCAACACATCAGGGCAGCAAAGAATCTCATTCTCTGTGCCATGACATGTGATCCTTACAGGTCACTGTGGGAATTAGTTCACAAATCCCTTTTCTCAAGTTTAGTAAAGGGATTTGGCTAATGTAAAGATCACCATATAATCTGGAGATAAACAGAGAGGAGTAATAGTCATCATGTTGTGGATTTAATAATGTGACGTTTCAGGTGACCCACCTGGACCACATCTTTGCAAATCTTGCAGCGATTTTTCTGCATCAGACCCATTCAGTGTTACGAAAGAGAGCCTTGGAAAAGGAAGTTCATGATTCTTCTTGTATCATGTGAACTCTGTGTGGGCAAATTTTCTAATGCCGTAAGAACAGATAGTGCACTTTCCCACTCCCCTAGAAACTGAGTTAATGCAGAATGACTAATGTATCTGTTTGGACTGTCAAAATACTCATTGTAAACTTGATGCATAATTTAGCTGAAGTACATCACAGCAAAGGATACAGACCAAGGAACACAGTTTCTTTTCCCTTGATTAATAAAGGCTTGGAAATCAGGCTTAAGAGCATTCTGTGCTCCCTCAAGGTCAAGAAAAAGATGCAATACTTAGAAGTATTTCATTCTGAGGCATTAATCAGTACTTTAGCTCACCCCACATTGCTCAATAATTTACTTTAAAAACTTCCATGTGGCTTCATCTGCCCTTCCCCTCTCTCTCTCTCTCTGGTGTTTTGTTTCCCTATCAGGGTGGGCAGTGCAGACTCCAGAGCTGCCCAGGCAGTCTTTGTGCCATGGTCAGTGGTAGCTTGACAGACCTCTTAGAATGAAGCATGCACTTCAGTCTTCTATGAAGTGTCTGCTTCATGGGAAATATTGTACAGACATCTCACAGAGACTACAGCAAACCCCCAAATTTATTTGCCTTATATGTATGATATCTTGAGTTTGGAAGTCACCTCCAGATAATGCAAGCTGACTTTGTAAGGGTGATATAAAAAATAGGGAAAGGTCAGGTTTTGCAGGAACTACAAGGTCAGGTTTTTTAGGAGCTATGTGCAGCATCAGCAAACGTTTTCCTTACAGCTTTCTTCCCAGAAATTTATTTCCAAAATAAACTGCAATGATTGTGCCAGTACTAAAACAGTCATTCCCCTGACTCACCAGTGCTAATAAACTTTCTGACACACAAAGAACAGGGGCTGTTCAGACAACACCAGGTCTTTTTCTGTCATAACAATGATGAATAACAGTAAAGAGAAAGAAAATATTTGTGAAGAAAGATTACCAAACCAATGAGCATCACTTGGGAGCAACCCAACGAATGTGGGAGAAAAAAGCTGGATCAAGGAACAGTATGTATGGCTCATGGGGACACAGGGCTGTACCAAACAGCCCTGGCTGGAAGGTGAAAGCCCACTTGGCACCCTTGAAAACTTACCCCTGTGACCCAGCTCAGTACTGAACAGGATACTTGCAAAATTCAGAACTTTATACCTTCCTAATGTTGCTTTGGATTTTTAGCTATTTTACATGAAAACAGTGATAACATGGTTTAACAAGGTCTCCTGTATGTTTGTTTTCCATAGCTTCTTATATAAAATTTATTAGCAAGTCTGAAGAACTTGGCTATAAATAATTTACAATTGTTTCTTCAAATGACAACACACTGAAAGTATATTTTCTCTCCTGTGGAAAAAAAAAAGAAGCCTTTGAATGGCTTCTGTAATATGCAGAACTGAATGTCTAGATTAATGAAACCCCAAGGGATATAGGATAGAACCCCTATCACAGGAAAAATTGGAAGGCCCAGAAGCCTATTATTTTATAATAAGTACTATGGAATTACAAGCATTCATTGCAGCATGTTCATTAGGAGCATTTCTATTTTATCATCACTGAAATACTCCAATGTGCTGGTCAGCTCAGAGATGTAAGCTTGATACAGGGGGAAAACTGTATTTTTAAAGTGTGGAAGGTCCTCATTGATTTATCTCAGAAGCCAGTCTGAACACATCAGGATAATATTGCTGTTTAGAAAGGAAGAAGCTTAGACCCCGATGAGAAACACAAATGTCAGCTTCAGGTTTGTCAATACGGCATCATAAATTCAAGTATTTCAAGTACTCTCAATGGCCTGTGTATTTCAGGTGCCTTCTGTTTGTCAATAAAAGAGGAGGGGGGGAAGCTAAAAAGGGGAGAATTGTTTTCACTGCATTTATGAATTTGAAATACCAACTGCCAACAGCTCCAGTATCTTTTTACTGCTCCTTCAGGATTTATCAATCAGCTTAAAAAGAAACGATAACCACAGTTTTGTGTTTAGAATAAAAAATAGCTGTAAATAAGAAACAGTAAGAAAAAGAAATGTGCATAAAACCCCCATTAATTTCACATTGTAACACTTCACTCTTATTTCCAATATTCCTCTATTCAATTCCATAGTTATCTAATTAGGTACAATTAAATAAAAAAATAAACTAGAGGCAGATAGTCATTATATGAACAAAAGATACAACTTCGTGGAAAAAATCATAAGAATTGACAAGAGCAAAATACTATGATCATGGTAAGAAGAGCAAATTAAAATTATCAAAATAAATGAAGCTTTAGTGAAAGCATGCAGTGGAAAAGAATATGGGAAAGAAAACTCCAGGAAAAATGCAGTAAAGGGATATGAATAAAACAAATAGGAAAGAAAAAATAAACAAGGAAAATGCTGTTTAAAAAAAACACCCCAGAGCTTGAAATATCATATTCCCCCTTCATTGAAAACAAATCTAGTGCCTATTTCTTTTATGTGCAGAAGGGTAAACACTGGCTGAAACACACTGGCTTCCAAAAGCATTGCCAACATAAATACTGCCAGGAAGCACAAGCTGTCCCTTGCATTTGCCCTGCAGTTAATTCTGTTGTTCTGACTTCCTCAGGCACAGAACTCTGTGCAGGTTGTTGGTAATGCTACACCTGAACAACCATTAACCCAAACGCTGCTGGGGCAGCTCAGGGTGTGTGCAGGGCTGCTCAGCAAAGAGCAGAGTACATGGGCTCTGGGGTCTCCGTGGTGCCCTGTGGGGCAGCAGCCACAAACCCACAGGCTCCCTCTTGTCTGCCTATTAAGCTATTCAAAGAGGGTATCTTTCCAACTTGGCATTTCACCTCAGAAATGCAGAAAACTGCATCGTATTTTACACCAGTGTCTCCACAGCTATGGAGAATCTCATTGCTGCACACTCAAGAGCTGGAAACTGGTCTCAAATCCTCATTAGCTGCCTGCCTTTTTTCCCCCAGAATCCATCAATCCACACATGGCTCAAACAAATGGTCTGTGATCAAGTTTCCCTACTGATAAGTGTGTGATAAAATACTAGAGCATGACAGTCACAGAATAATTTGAGGACTTTAATCAGATCTTAGGTCAGTTAGAAGTGACAGGGTTGCCAGATGTGGTGGACTACATGGAAAACCTGCCCACCGGGGCACTGCTGCCAGCATCTGCTGAGGGTGGACATAGCATCATAGAATTGTTAAGGTTGGAAAAGACCTTTAAGACCATCAAATTCAAGTCTTAACCCAGCACTGCAAAGTCCATCACTAAACCATGTCCTTGAGTGTCACATCTACATATCATTTAAATAACTCTAGGGATGGCTATTCATCTTTTCCCCTGGGTAGCCCTTTCCAATACCACCACCTTTTGGTGAAGAATTTTTTCCTAATATCCAATCTAAACTTGCCCTAGTGCAACTTGAGTCTGTATCCTCTTGTACTTTTGCTTGTCAACTTGGGAGAAGAAACCATATCAAAGTTTTTGAAGGCTTCTCTGGCTCTGTCAATATTCTTTTCTTTGCTGACTTCAGTTCCTTGCTCAGGGAGGAGGCAGGGTGGTGAACAAGCATTTCTTATTGTTCAGGGATTCTGCACAGGGTCCCCTGGTGTTCCACATATCTGTTCTTCCTGAGGCTCAAATTACTTATTGCTGATCAGTTTATTTGCCCTCACCTTGATGTATGAGTGAGATCGTGGCTTTGTAGCCAAAGAAGATCCAGATTAAGATGAGGTCCTCAAGCAAAGCTTCCTAAAGCTGGGGTGTTCTCAGTGCCGGCAGCACCCATGAGCCAGGCCATGTTTGCCAGTACTATTGGGACAAAATTAGGCAAATACAAGGTTGTTTTAAATTTAGAATATTGCTGAGCCTGGATAAAAGCCACATTCCTTTTCCTTTTCTGAAGAACTGTTATGAATCCTTTATACCTTTAAGACAAACAGAATTGTAGTTATTTGGGGAGGAAAATATGAAATGCTTTTATATTGTATTTCCTTTACAGAAGAGTTCACATATCATGGCTTTGCCTTGAATATTCTTCCTTTGATGTAGGAAAGAAAGGTAACATCATACTTGAAATCTTTTCATGGATGAATGTAATATATACTGAATCTGTGCCAGGAACAAACATTTCTCCGCTTCTTTCTTGCCTCACCAATTAATTTTGCATGAAATAATAACATTTGCCTTATTAAAATTTCTGTGCTTGTGGAACAGCTGAAAGTGTGAGTGACTTTTACAACTGAAAGCGTGAGCTAAAAATAAACAAATCTTGACTTGACTGCTGTCTCCTCTGTATTTGAAAAGGTAATGTATGAAGGTAGTCACTGAACCAAAAATATGCAATGATCCATGGATCACTCAAAACTATTTTTCCCATACACTAGAATCTGGAAATTAGTCCAAACTAGGAAGCACTTAGATACAGCACATACACAGGTAGCAAGCAGAACTCCCTAACAACCTGTTAAGGTTCACATGATGCTCAGTACTTTCTTACTCAAGAAGCAACGTTCAGCCATCTCAGCTCTTGAAATGAAGTAGAAAATTTCTGTTGACAACTATGAATGCACTTGCAATTCTGATTTCCCTGAAGTCCTAGTCTTGGCTCCACAAGACTGATTTTCTATGTCACCAGTAAGTCAAGTCATTATTTGATGTTAAATATGTAAAGGCAAAATGCAAAAATTGCAATTAAGTAGCATAAATGTATCAATAAAAACCAGAAAACCTATCTCAGGAGAGGACTGGTGAGCCTGTTGCTATGCCAAAACATTGACAGCGTTTCCCAGTGTGGTAGAATCACTTTATTGTTTTTCCATATCCTATCTTGAGAACGAGCAACAGACAAAAAAGGTGACATTTAAAAAACTATCTAGTGCTAATGTTTTGAACATACCAAACTTCTGAACTTTCAAATTAAAGTGCTTGCATGCATTACATATAGATATGTTTTAAGTGTAAAAATAGAGCGCAAAATTGATGCATGGCACACTGTGCAACATCTGGGCAATTTCAGAAGGGAAATCAAGTTTTCTGATGTTTTTCCATTTATTCTAAAATACATGAACAAGATTTCATTAAACTTTGTTCTGTTTACTTGTTTATTATTTTTTATTACTTTTGTTTTCTTTTAATATATTGTCATTTCATTTGTTAATTGGCAAGCTTTTTTTTTAAAGCTAGGAAAGATCATCACAAAAAATAAGACTTAGTGGAAACGAAATACAGGCTGGTTTAAGTCAGAAACTCAAGAAAGTAACAGAAATGGTCCCCAGGTAGCAAATTCCAATTCTTTCTGCCTGCCCCCTGTGAAAAGTTATTTTCTGCTTCTTTCTCCTTTCCAAGGAGTCCGACAATAGGAACTTACAACAGTGAAAATGCAGAGGAAATACTCCTGAGAGTGCTTGACAAAAAACTCCCAAGCTGTGTCTCAAATGGAAAACATAAAAATATATTTTTTAACAGCAGAGGTTTTGCAAAAAAAAGTTTGCTCTTATAATCCAATGATTCAGTAGCATTTTTGAGATCAGGAAATCCTTTCTCTACAATGGATACTTTGTCATGCCAAAAGACGGATCTAAAATTGCATTGTGACTCATTCATAAGGCATTCAAACATTTTTATTTTCTTCAAATGTCTGGAGTTTGAATCATCCAAATCTCCATTAAAAGAAAAAAAAAAAAGCAGCAAGCAAGCACTCTCTCCTTTCAGATGGGATGTTTTGAGAAGAGGCTACACCTTTCTCCGGCCAGTGTGGCCACGTGTGGCACCCAAAGTTTGGTAACAGCACTCAGTGGTGTTTGCAGTATCCCGGGGGCTCAGGGGCTGCTCACCAACTTGTCTCTACAGATTTTTACCTCTAATAGAGCTTTTCAAAGAACAAAAGTACTTTGGCTGTGGTAAGGTATGTGTACATCATTATGACTTTGTACAAGCTATGTACTGTTGAAATTAATCTGTTTAGACAAGTTCCTCATCTGATTCACAGCTTAAGTAATATACCCTGAAAATATTTTCTTGGGGTTTTATTAATTTCCTGTTTTGCTTCTATTCAAGCATTGCTGATGCAAAATTTTTTAGATTAACATGGGAACAGCACTTAATCACTGACATTCATGAATCTCCACAAATTGTTCTCAAAAGAGATTTTATTCTCTGATTTGCTGTGTCTTCATGAAAGCACCAATAAAGAGTTCACAGGGAGTGAAAGAATAAGTGCACAGATATTTTAAGTCAATGTTTACGTGTGAAATCTGAGTAGTAATCTGTGAGAATTTATTTTAAGTCCTGAGAAAACCTATCGTGGTTGTTTCGTTCCTCCTTTTAGTTGTCTGCTGCTCTGTTCACTGCTGAGCACTTTTCACTTGCACAAAGTAGAAAATGGAGCCATGCAGAGAAAAATTTTGTTTTGGTATCTTCTACCTTTTTCTCCCATGTGGGAGTGAACAGGGTTTGATAATCAATTTAAGAATTACTGCATACAATTAACTTAAACTTTATATGACAAGTACTGCACAGTGTAATGGATCAGAAATCATACTTTTTCAATCAAGTGCAAGCCATACCATGCCATTTGTTGATCACATCACCCGAAAAAACTGTCAGCTCACACCATTTAAACCAAATCAGTATTGAAATGGTTGGTAGAGTTACTAATGGCCCATAGTTAACCAGTGATCACAGATTCAGGATTGATATCCTGTTAATGCAACCACAGTATCAGGTATTTAGGAAATGCTAATAAACACGTGAATATTTCTAAACTTTTTTCTTGCACAATTGTGGCTACTGCTGTTTCATCCCAAGGTCTCACCACCAGATGCAAATCTTCATGGCTCTTAGAACATCCACCTCCCCAAAACTTATAGAAACTGTTAGTAACAAAGATCTGGGAAGTATCTAGGTTCTTGCTTACCAGCCAAGCACATTAACTAAGTTCTATCAATTTATCCACTTAGCTGTCACTGAAATAAAACAAAACACCTCAAATTTAAGTCACTGATCTTACAGACTCCTATGAGCCCCTATAGGACTGCCTAACTTTACCACAAGGAGCAATTCTATTTTGGCATGGACACACAGAGAATAATTAAATAAAGCAAACCTATGCATGTTTGCTAGACTGGTAGTCCCTGTCTTAAAAGTTGGTATATTGGAAGGTATTCAACATTTTAATGTGTTGATTGCATTCACTTTATTTTAATTAAATTTTTAGTTCAGTTTTTAGTCTTTTCAGTGCAACAGTGATTCAGCAGCTGCTTGCTACAACCCTTAGAAACTACTTAAAAGTATCTAGAATAACACAATGAGGTTTTATTTTTCAAAAAATAGTGTAAATATTTGATTAGACAGTTCACAAATATTAATTAACACACACACAAAGTTTAATTCATAATGAGAGAATCAAAGAAAAACTCAGCTGCTTGCACAGCTTGGGAGCTAGTATTTTCAAACTCTCGAGAGGCACAAAAAGACATACCTGAGATTCCAAGCCTTGGCTTTACAAGATTTCCAAGCACTCAACCTTGAAAAGCCTTATGAATAGAAAGTACAGGCTCTCCACATCCTCAATACCTGCTTCTGGCTCTTGCGAAGCAGACACCCAACTGCTACGAAGATTGGCATGCACAATTGTTGTTTAATTGAAGAGATATGCCATGGCCCCTATACCATGCACCTGTCTGCATTTCCACAAATGTATCTGCCTGGAGCACAATTTTGGAGGTGCTAAATATGTAATTCAATATTTTGCAATCTAAAATTAGAAAGATTTTTTTTCCCAATTTCTGTCAATTATAATGGGCCTTAAAAATGTAATTTCTACAGAGCAGTTCTACTGCATTTGCTATCACCTAGAGCATTACAGAAAAACATCGTACTTTTTTCCTTATCAGGCTATAATCCAGCAGAATTACCTTTTCAGGTGTAGAGCTATATGTGCAATACACTATTTCCAGTCTTACTTCACCTCTGTTCTAAGCTGGAACAAATCTAGATAAGAATTGCCAACTGGAAAAATACTGGTAGGGCAACAGATTTGCTGAGGGCTGGATTACACCATGCAACCATAAAAACCCCAGGAGCATGTTTCAGCCACTCTTTCCGGAATAATTTGTTCTTGTGTACTGTGGCAAGTCATATTAAATACAGATCTAGTTCAGTGGCAGCCTTTACTGACACTCACCATCAGCAGCAAGTGACATTTTAAGGTATATCATGATTGTGGGCAAAATCCTGATCTCAGTCTCTCTCTCTGGAATGCCATTGACTCCAGTAGACAGGGGTTGAAAGATGGTTAGAACTGAACTCGGAATAGAATTAAAATTGAAAATTATTTCATTTCAGAATATTAAATGGCAACACAGATTGACACTTTTGACAGGCAGCATTTTAACTTTCAAAGTAAAGTTACAGCCAGCGAAAATCACTACTTCCTGCCACTAATTTGCAGAGTGAACTGGCCATTTCCACAGTATTATGTGTTCAGCTACCACTAGATTAGCTGGGTATTTTCCTTATGGGGCTTTTGCAGTCCATACTGCTACGAAAACTCATGCAGCAGTGGATTGAAGCTTGACTCATTGAATTGAATTGCAAAACACAAACTTCCCTGGAAAAGAGTATCTGTGAATATACCAATCCTTCTTAGACAGCTTATGAGTGGTTGTCATGGCATGATAAAATTGCTTTGAATAAAAACAAATTAACTTCCAAACAGCACTCCAGCTGAAACTAACCATGAAGTCCACATAATAGTAGAGCCAATAAATAGAACCTACTGGGAAGGAGCTTAGGCTATCACAGCAAGCCATGCCACATATTTTCCTTTCTGTAAGCCTTGTGGATCCATGAAAAAGAAACAAAATGTGATTAATTCCCCTCTGCAGTCCACCAGTCTCTAGGTACCGGATTGTCCATCTGTGCCTGTTGGTTGCTAGCACAGGCTGGAACAGAAGTCCAGATTATCTCAGTTGTAACAAAAGAAAAAGAACAATCCCACTTGAGGAAGGAAACCTACAGTCTGCGCTATCTCTGCTCATCCTCCCCTGGCCCTGCCAGCTTAGTCAGGAAAAGTTCAGTGCGAAAAGATTATGCAATGCAGAGGAATAATTTTGCATTTGAAACAAAATATGCGATGAATATTCCCACAAACAGTTCAAGACTAACAAAGAACCCAGGAGTATTACTGCCAAAATGCTCCTCCAAAGGGGGGCATGTAGCATTCTGCTGTTCTGAAATGAGTTACACATAATACAAAGAACCCATGGTATTGACCAGGAGGCTAAGTAAGAAACTCACTCTTCCAGCTCTTTGTGCTGCTGGAAATAACGTAGTGCAACGCATTTACTGTTCTGCTGCTAACAAGAGTGATCTCTCTCCTGGAAGAAGGCACTGTCAGTTTCTTTGGCCAAAAGACATGTGGCAGGAATTTCCTCCAAGTACTGCAAGTTGCACAGTGACCTCCATGGACCTACCCATCCTGCCAGTTATAGTGCTACCCAAAGCAGGCTTCTCTAGGAATGACAGGGTGAGTGTCTTTCCAGATCCAGCACAAAGCATGCCTTCTGAGCTCTGATACCAACACAGGAAAGTGGCAAGAGGAGTCTTGGTCTAGAGGGAGTAGGGAGACAACCAGAGAACAATGAAAAATTACAAGCAATTACTCATAAATCTGTATTTAGTCATTTATGGAATGAGACAGTCATAGAAAAAGTTATCTTTTACTGTACTCCGGTCATACATTTTGACCAGATTCTTATTTTGGAAGTGCTGTCAGACTATTTCAGAAGTAGACATGGCATGAAGAGCAGCTCTGGCTCCTACCATCCCCTATGCACTCTGCCTGGGGAATTCAGTGGTGTTAGAAAGATCCAAAGGCTGCTGATACCTTTGTATCTGCACACACACAACAGCTTTCCTTTAAGGAAAGCAAAAAATACGTGGGTGAACATGCTCAAGACAGGAGAGAGAAAGTGAAACATTTCAAGCCTCTTTTACTTTCCAGGTGACCACTTCTTTTTCCTGGGGACTTTGGGTCATCCTGAGCTAAACAGTTTCAAATGGAATCAGCTCATTTTCAGATGTAAGGCAACAGGTTTACAAGGATGTATGAAGAGCAGCCACAGCAATTCTTCAGAAACAGCCTTACTCAGAAAAAAACCATGTTTTTTTCACTCGTTCTTTCTTTGCACCTTAATGTGAGTGCTAAAACCCCTGTACTGTGGGTGTTGATAACTGCAAAACAAACACATCATACAATTTTATTTATGGCTCTGTTTCCTCCATGAATCTCAAAGCACTGTAGAAAGGAAGGGAAATATTGCTATTCCTATTTAAAGTGGATGGTTCCTATTTCACAGACATACTTACCACACCACAGGCTCCCCTCAGATAGCAGAAATACTGTCTCAGGGCAGCTCTAACTATAAAGAGAATCAGCCAAGGGATGCATTTGGACCAAGTCACACAAGGGAGATCAATATGTGGCTTGAGGCATTTTATTTCAAAGTCTCTATCTCTAGAGGACACGTGAAGATTAGAGAAGATCTTTCTAACAGACACCCAAGTGCAAACACCTGTATGTTCTTTGGCTTTGTTGTATATAATGACTTTTTTTCTACTCTGTTTAACCAGCACATCTTCTCTACAACTGGAAACCGTTAGAAAACAGCAGTAAAGTGGGGTTGGGAGGGAAGCACAGGAAAAAGAGAATATTTACACTGCTGCTTTAAATATTTTCCAGATTTGAGGTTTCAAGGTGAGGGGAGAAAAAGGAGGGGCCTGTTTTTCTAAAAACCATGTTAATTCAAAATCTTTAAATTTATAAATGCCAAAATTCAGTCTCATTAAGTCAAAACAGATGTTTTATTTCAACTTTGCATTTTTTTTAAATGAACACAAGTTTGATTATTGTCACGTCATAACAAGGATTTATATTTAAAAACTGCTATAAAGAACTTACTTTTCCTTTTTCTGGAGTTCTTTTTAAGGAGGTGTCCCCGGGACATCCTGGCAGGAAAAAAGAAATGACATTCTGATCTCCTCTACTTTCCAGCCTGGCTTTAATCTGCAAGGAAAAGAGTTCATCTTATAATCTTTATTATGCTCTGCTCAGAAAAAGATGACCCAAGAAGGTGTTAGAATATTCCGTGTTGGAAAACAGATGATGATATAATGTATTACGGGCACTGCAGACAGTACCTTTTATCACTTATAATTTATGGAGAAACTCTAGGATATAGTAGGATCAAGTAGGATATAAAACTGAAGAAGAGGAGAGTACATTTTTCATTTTGCAAAGTAGAAATGTGTATTTCTTCCAATTGTATAGGTCTAGGCTGACTTTATTTTTATTATTTTTCCTGATACGGTTGTCATAAAGTTTAATAAAATTTTTATGATCAATACTTGACATTTTACATCTTAGTTGCAATTTTTTGAAAGATGGTATTATACTAACTTGAAAGCATATTAGAGCAGACCATGCAAACATACATATGCAAAGGTACATGCCTCTATATTTTCATTTTTAATCAATTTTAATACAGCATGCTGTAATACAAAGGTTGGAAAAGAATTCTAAAGGCAGATTTTCCTAACTGTTTGCTATATGGAAAACTATGCTTTGTGAGCAATATAGTTGCCATATTTGCATGGAAATGCAAAATCTTTTTTAAATTTTGAAACTAAGCACCTTGCTTCTGCAATCCTATTCCTTTGAAAGGATTCCTTCAACACCACAGTGATATTTATGCAAATATGCCCTCTGAGATGAGCCTGAAAGACTGGGGTGCCATTAAAGGGATTTTTTTTTTTTTGTATAATAGATTAGAATAATCTGAGAGGAAGAAAAAGGCAGCTTCAAACCACAGAGTTAATGGTGTGGATCCTGTGCAGAGAGAGGGAGCAGGGAGGGAGAAAAGAGATTATATGTCTCAGGATTCAAGCTAAGAAATACTCAAATTGTTGTGTGAAAGGCAGAAGTAGCTCATGTCTATTTTTGTCTTTTGCAAAATAAGTCTAAATCAGTAGAACCTGGGGTCATATTTTTAAAACACAAAGGATGTAGGCAAGATGATTTGGGTGCAGAAGTGTATTATCTGTCATCCAACTCCCTTTGTGAATCATGAGGTGAGCAACCCATTTTAACTCTAAAAATCAGCCCTCATGTCCACGTGCAGAATATACAGAGTGAGTAGCATTTCCTTATTAACATGTTTTCCCATAACCCTTCAAGCTCTCATCATGTCCAGGAGCCATCTGGCAGAGAGCAGAGTGCAGTAGGGACACTACACTACAGCAGGATGTCACTTCACTATTAAATCTGCACCCTCAGCTGTCCCTTTATTATACAGTTCAAGAAAACACCTCCATTAATTTGGGTTCCCGCATAGCTGGGCTGAGCCTGTGATTTCATGGCAAGAATTAAGCCTGCAGTTTTCTGAAAGAGTCATTTTTGCTCCCTGTGTCTGGACCTCAGCCCCACACTGTCTGCAGGACTGGAGCAACCTCATAATCACCCACTAATTACCAAGAATCAGACTTCAGCTTCTGATGGAGTTCATTTACCCATGACAGCATTCCTAGGGGTGAGGAGGTAGCTCTGGGAATGGCTGGGCTGAAAAATTCATCTCCTTCAAGGAGCCAACACTCGCTCTTTGGTCCAGGATAAGCAGCAATGTGTCACCCCTAGTGGGGAGGGGATGCAGGATGTGTGGCAGTTCCCTATGCTCCACGTCAGCTCCAACTCAGGCTGTCAGTGTGGAGACCACTACAGAACGATATTATGTTTACAATTAAATATTTTAGCATCACTGTAGTGAATCTTGAAGCTTGCTGCCTGTGGGGCAAATAAATCCCATTTTCATTGGCATCATGTGTTAATGTGGGCAAGGTGGCTTTTGGTCTGAGACAAAGCAAAGCACTTCTGTGCTCGGAAAAAGGTCAAAGCAGAACAGCAGCTCTGGCCCAAAAAGCTTGCTCCTCCTATTTCTATTGGGACATTTTCTGTTCTCATGCAATTTTCAGAGTAATTGAAACCAAATGATTCCAAGCAGCAGCTAAATGAAGTTAAGGAAGAGGTTAATATAAACTACGTGGAAAGACACACACTTGAAAGAGTTTTTAGTGTAAGCAGACGAGAAGAGTGAGACGGTGAGATGAAGGAGAGCACGTACCTCATTCAGCAGGGAGCTGGTGGGAGTGGTACAGCTTTCTGAAGCCAAACTTACATGTCACTTATTTCCCTAGCTGTAAAGCCATGTGTCACAGTCCCCTAGGCCACTCTTCAGTGGCCCAGGAGTGAGTTTTCAGTTAACAATTCAGTTTGCAATTTTCAACTTAGTTTTTACTGTTTGGGTCAAGCTTACCCCTCCTTAAGTGTGTGTTAAGGTAGGTATTTCTGATTCATTAAACACGGTATGTTCATATGTGCACTGTGTGCTTATTTCAATGTTTACTAATATTTACAGAACATTATTTACACGTCTCTTGACAATCACAAAATTGTTGTTACTGAGAATGTTCCTTTTCCCCTCAGAGTCATCATTCTGAGTTCTTTTGTTTCTTTCTCCTTGGCTTGTTTGCATTCCCTTTACTTTCCAAACCCATCCTATTTCCTCTCAGGTGATTTACAAAGAAAGTCAGTGACCTTCCACTGTTCAACTCTTGTATAAACTGTCTTGACAGAATTGTGGCTTTAAGGAAGAGGGTAGGTGGAGGAGTCTGGCTCCTTGGCTGAGGGTGCAGCTTCCCCAGGGCTTTGGTGTGGGCCGAACATTGTTCACAGAGCTAAATGACATCCTTACACACCATTAGCTGCCCAAAATTTATGCTGTCTGAATTCTTGTCAATCCCTTTGTTTTGACATTAGCCTCTATTTTACTGTAACTGGGTGATTGAAATATTTCTTGTAACATTTCACCATTACTCAGAGCCAAACAAGTGTGGCCAATGACTAATGGCACATTTGTTGGGGAGTTTGGATACCTGGTGATCTGCATGGGTGCACTGATTTCCCAACATTCATGTTTCCCACGACATTCAAAAAACATTGTGCAGCATGAGGCCTTTGTAGTACAGATTTTAAAAAACCCTTCTCTGAGGTTTTCAAATGTGTTTGCTTGCAGTGTGTTTTTAGTCATCATGTCTATCATTCCTTTGTTAGTCTGGAGCTGTGTCTTGGCATCTGCATGTAGACATTGTATCAATATATACACACACACACACATGTATATATGCACACACACATACACACACACACATATAGATATATCCGATTTTAAAGCTGCTCAGGACTGGTCTAACTGTTGCTTCCTGTTAGCGAGAAAACTTATTGGCACAAATAATCATTAATTAAAACAAGTCAGAAGTGGCTCTAATAGAACTCTATTTCAAATTGGTATAATGCAAAATTTCAGAAGCCCAGTTCCCTGAGGTACAGACATCTGATCAAGGAATGCGCTGGAACACTTGCATCCAGTAAACACAAACTCAGTTTCACATGTTTGTATGACATTGAATAATTGCAGAGAATTGAAATTTTGTAGCACCACTCCCTATCCTAAAATTCCTTGTGTTCCTGCTACAACACTCTTCCTAGTGGGCTTTCCAACAGCCAGCCTCTCCCCCAAAACATCTCACAAGGAGAAGGGATGCTGCAGTCTCTGTTGCTGGGGTTGTCCAGAGAGGAACTGATGGATTGTAGCCCCAACAAAGCAAGTCCTCCCCATCCCTGCTGGGTGAGCAGATTCAGCCACAGTCTGCTCCACATCTGGTTGTCTGCTCCAGCTTTTGGCACTGAGTCTGCATGGATATTTGCAGTCTGTTGAGGGTGTGATGAACATGTCAATAGGATGGTCAAGCATGTCAGTTTTCATTTCATGTAGCATTGCCAAAGTATGTTTTTATTTAAAGTAAGGCTATTTTGAAACTCCCTTTCATTCTTCCGTGATGTCTCACAGATTGTTGAAACTCATTTTGTGAAGGCTGAAGTGGCCTTGAGAGCTTAACCTCCATTTTTCATGGGCTTCTCAGGGAATTTGCCACTCTTCCCCATGCTGAACTCTACAACAGATAGAATGGCTTTCAATGTGAATCTTTGCACATGCAAAAAAAAAAAAAATCCAGCAATGTTCACATTTTGTAATGTTTATATGTAATTCCCTGTTGGAAGGGGCTGGCTCTGAACAGCATAAAAGCTGTCCCACAACAGGGGAGGATGCTTCAAGTGAAGACATTAAACAGCAAGGAATGAAATATGTACAAATGGGGACACCCAGGAAAGTTAATTATTGTTTTTCTTTAAAGTGGGTTGGTTAAATGAAATTAAAATGCTTTTTCTCTTCCAAAGGGATTAAGTAGTGGCAGCCACAGAGGTGTGTTTAACAGTACTCACAGAACAGTTTAATTAAGTTTAATTAATTCATTTCAGAATTCACTCTAATTAAATTCAAGCTCACTTTTTAAATATATTATTTTCTTGACAAGCCCTAAATAAATAGCTGTCCTAATGAGGTTTTTTATTTTTGCTAACTTGAAAATGGGAAAAATAATTCTAGAACACTGGTGTTGCTTAAGGGGAAGGAGCATTACAAGGAGCTGGTACAAGAGAGTGCTTGGCTTTGTTTTAAATTACAACCCTTTCTATGACTTATCCTTTAATTTTTCAATTCCTGCCCCTGATTCCTAAGCAATAGTACAAGATGCAATTACATTATAACAATGTCTTATGATTTGGTGAGGAATCATACTGTTTAGGTAGATCTGTAACGACTTGAAACCTTTGATAACGACTTATCAAAAACAAGACCAAGCATATTCCCTTAGAAAAAAGTATTTCAAAAGGAGCCTGCTCTTCCCAAGGTTCCATCCCAGCTACCAAGAATGGGCAGGAAGTATTGCATACATTTTTACACAAAGAAATGCCAGTACTTCTGGTTCAATGAGCTGAAAACACAGTGAAATCCAAGGTCTGTTGGACAACGGGATGACTACAGCTTCTAGGAAAAAGAAAAACAAACTGATAAGACAGAGTGACTAATGACTAGTTTATTTATGGTACAGTTGCTTATGGTTTGAACCCCCAACCTGTGGTATTTGCAGGATGCATGAATACATTGGTGCATAGCAACCTTTCAGACTTGTTATAAGGCAGATGCTGAGTGGAAATCTTCACTCTCTTGAATTGCTGTTTATTATCTGAGAAACTCTGGGCAGCTAAGTCATGATTCCCCAAGGGGTTATTAGACTTTATTTTGACCCAAAGCAGCACTTTAGCACCAAGCTTAAGAGCTCTGCTGCACCTGTAAACCAGAGGGCTCTCCTGCACCTTTGCTGTGACATTCCATGTGAAAGCTGCTGGGTAAGGAACAGGAAAGTAAAGTGATTCCATGCCTCTAAGAGTTAAAAGCACAGCTGCAGCATTCAAGTAACAACGTCCCGGAAACCTCAGCTCCCATAAGAACACATTGACCACAAAAGCCTGTCAAGCTTAAACACAGCAAATTGATTACTGCTACTTTTTAAAAAAGCCCTGTCTAGTGATAACACATTTATGAAGCGGATTTGTAGCTGCAGTTATGGCAAGTATTAAGTAGATTTCCTCTCTGTGAGGAGAGGAGGATTGCAGCAGATACTGTCCTCCAAAGGTCTTGTTCAGCATTTTCTTTCGAGTCCTCAGGAGGAGGGAAGGTGGGCATCAGCAGGCAACACATTCCACGGTGATCCCAGCTTGATTCACAACCACCCTCCACACCATTCAGCCACTTTCCCAGCTGGTTTACCAACCTAGTAGCGCTGTAATTGTGTCACACTCAATACCCAGGCATGAGCTGAGACACTGAGAGGTGGAATGGCCCCTATAGCCAAAGTTTACATGACACCTGATCCAAGCTAATAATGAGACATAAATGGGCAGATCAGACTTTTTAAGCATTTACTTTTAAGCATCAGGCCACCAAACCCACCATCTCAGACAATGCTGTAACATTTGTTGCCTAATGAGAAATTCCTTTTTATCTTCCAGGACTATTACTTGGGTTGGTTGTCCTCAGCAGAAGGTGGCTTGTTTGCCAGTGCAGAGATGTGCAGGAGAGAACTTGACCTGCCTTGGTAGGTGTCTGTGAGGTGGGAAACTGCCTTTTTCTGGGTGGTATTGATTTCAGCATCTCACCTTACTGATTCTTCCATGGAACCTTGACAAAAATCAGATTTATCCAGGTTCTGTCTGGCATTAAGTACTTCCAAAACACAGTTATATGCCAAGACCAGCCTGAGAAAAGCTGTGTGTGATCTGAAGTATACATGAATTTTTCCTACTTTTGAGATAACTTATCTCAAATGCTTATCTCTTATTTTTAACCATTACAGCATCAAAAGGCCATGATGTTAACAGAGAACAGAACATGGCATTTATAGAGCAGCAATTATGCAGCAGTTGAGACAAGGTCCGTAAGCAGAAGGAATACATTTTGTTAGTCTTGCTGCTGCTACAGGAAGAAACAAATAAACTCTGGCCTTGTGTGCACTGAACATCTTCTAAACATCTTTTGTTTACCTTTTCTTCTCTACAAACCATGCCCTTCTTACATCTTGGGTAACAGAGGTAGGTTAAACAAACAACAGGCAAAAATGAGAGGAAGAAGTTGGTTCCATAAAATAAAATGTTGGTTCCATAAAAAAAAATATATATATATATATATATATGCCATTTTTCAAGTGTTAAGATGTTTAGTAAGAGCCTGGATTAAAGTATTGTCTGTTTACTCCACCTTAGATCTTAACATTTGAAATATGGCCCAGTCAATAGTTTTAACTTATCACTTTGATTTTTGTCAAAACCAAGTAGCCCAGAAGCTGCTTGCCAGCCCATCTATTTGTGCCAGACATGGAGAAAGCACATCCTTTTCTGCTAGTTTTATTTTTCCCCAACACATCTTATGGTACTGTTTATATCTTTCTCTAAATCTATTCTTCAAAGCATTATAACTGTAGAAAATCAGAATTGCAATCACAAATGTGAAATATTTAGAAATTTGATTTGGAGCAATCTGTAAGCCTAGATGATTTCTCAAATTCAGTTTCTGAAATACATGCAAGCAGACATGTGAAAGGAAAGAAACTATTTCAAGACACCAAAAATCACTGGTGATGGAATTTCACATTATTTCTTTCAACTTTGGCCAAAACCTTTGCTTCTGCTAATGCTAAGGAAACTTGAAGGATGCAGGAAAATAATAGAAGGAAATTCTTGCCTGGCAATTGTTTGTTTAAAACCCAGTTCAGCCATAACCTGTGGTAGGTGAAGAAGGCACAAATTTACTCTTGAAAGGGCAGCTGAAGGCACTAATTACAAATACAATCACTGAACTGTAATTTTCAGCCTGATCTGAAACTTTCCACAGGCAAAACCACAGCAGGTGAATCAGAGTTTCCACCAGCACTGCCACCCCTGTTGAGGCAGGGAAATGTCTAAACCTGGCCGGGTTCCAGAGCCTTGCCCCTTCCTGGCACTGGGGACACTGACAGCATGGCTGGTGACCCAGATCCTGGTGCCTCTGCTCAGAGGTGGTCAGGCTTTGCACCACTACTGAGTGAAGGATAAGGCCATCAGCAATGCCTCCAGACTTTCTGGAGATCAGCCGGGGGGTGACTCAGGGGGAAACATGCACCTACCTATTCTTGCAGCACCCGGGATTTTCCCTGAAAACTCCTTTTCAGAAATTCACTCGGAGCTCCACCAATTTACGGGCAAGGAATCAAGCAATACGAGTGTCATCACACAGAATGAGAAATGAGATCTGCTTACTGGACTTTGTCTTTGATTTACACTTTGGTTTTTACTCAGTCAAGCTACTGAGGATGTCAAAAAAATTTTGCCTGTGAATCATCTGGTGCTGCTCTGAAGTACTTTGCAAATCAAACTGTGATTTTTCACTGAAATAATCTTAGTCTGAGGTTTATGGGGTCATCCTGCTAATGGCCATTGCCACAAACAGAGCCTCTGTGATATGTATCCACTGGCCTCAGTGGATTTGCCCTGATTTGCAGTTGTCTAGAGTCAGCTTCCTTCCATACATACCATAGAAGCTTTACATCACTAAAGAGCCATTAGTGATGAATAGGGAAAGTGTTCTAAACACTTTTTTATCAATGATACTGTCTTTTACATTTTTTTCTGCAGAGGAAAATTACTAGATCTCTTCCTTTTGTGCCTGATTCTGCCTTGTTTACATTAGTGTTAATTTTTAACAGCTCCGTTTACTTTGTTTATCTGTATAAGTATTTTATTGCTTTTTTGGACAGCTGGTGAGCCAAATTGCACTTTGTTACATGACTATACACCAAAAATGAACATTGCATTAATTCATTGCATTTAGCAGATTCTCCTTCAGAATTCTCTTTCACAATTTTCATTTGTGACTCTGTAGTCTTATTTCCCTTTGCACGAGATAACAAATCTCATCTCGATCAACTTGAAAGAACCTTTCCTTGAGAAGATCAAGTGTCAGAGCCCTTGCACACATTTGCAAGCTTATAAAAATGCACTGTGGCACTATGCTTGATGTTTCTGAAGTTGCCCCAAATACTTTCCAGATGCTTTTGAGGCTGTTTCATTACAAATTCAAATTTTATATTGTGGAGGACCGAAACAAATAAATATCTAGGTAAAAATTTTGAACGTGTTGCCTGGCCCAACTTTCTGACAAGGTACCAACTATTTTTTCCACAGACAGAACACTCAAGAGTAGAATTCTGTGCAAGCCCCTGCTATGAAGAAGGTGAGTGCTCTGGATTTAGATTTAATCACATTCTGGTGCATGCTCACTCATGTAGCAATTTGTCTTTTTGCATTAGGAATGAAATATAAAGGTTGTCAATTTAAAACATGCATTTTCCCTTCTGCTTCTATTGCTCTTTCACTGTCAGACCAAGAAGGCCATATTCTGAAATGAATTCTAAGAGTTAGGATATGTTTTCTTTTGGCAGTTCAGATTTCAAGGCTTTTCTCCTAAACATGTGAGATCTGCTAAGCCTTCCCTTAAAAATGGATCTACAAAGGGGACATAAGAAAAGCAGAAGTAGTCTTCCAGAAAAAAGGGGTCAAGTACTCAGAAAGGCCATGGTATCTATTGAAATGAATTTTCATGCTATCACATATTCACAGCCTATTTTTAGTGGCAAAAATGATCGGCAATGAGATGGGGTTTTGTTGTCAGATGCAAAATGTCTTTCACCTTCCTTTTACTTTCAGGTATTTCTGATTGTCTTCTGCCAAATCCAAGAGAAGTCAAGTGGTCAGAAAGATCACTTGCTGCTGATGTAGGGTTTGTCTGTGCCAAGATCCTTGGTATTCACAACAAGTTTCATGGCTACCCCTCTTCTGGAAGGGATGAGAGGGAAAGGACAGGATAGCATGGGGGAAACTTTCCAGCTTGTCTTTCCCCAGTTTCTGAGGGGATGTGCTCCATCCTCAGCCTACTCACTGACCCTTCATTGGTCATGAAAAGGCTGAAAGTCTATGAAACTGGATTTGGAGAAAACATCACAGACACACAGGAGATGAGGTGGAGAAGAAGACCATTCTCTGAGTAATTCATTGACTCAGTCTCCTGATAACACCCAGCATCTCCATTACACAATGCAATCTCTCACCCTGTTCTTTTGTGCTGTGTCCCACCAGTGCTACATGCTCCTACTATAGCAGTTTGGAGTTGCCTTCCCCCACAGCCTATTGAACAGCTCCAGCCTGTTGAACAACTTAGAAAAACTAACACCACCTCTAGCTGCACTGAAAGCTGCTAAATTAATTCTTCAAACATCTGCCAGAGCACGGGGTTACTTCCCATTTTTGTCAGGATTTAGCCTTCTGGTGATATTCACAGCTGCTCAGTCTCCATCCTTCTCCCTCAAGCCTGCTTTTCATTTCCTGCCACTCAAATCCAGTCTCTCCAGCCCCCTTTTTGAGAAGGAGAAAGACAAAATAAAACTATCAGAATATAATTTCATAAATTTACAAAGAATGTACTTATCTACCAAGTGTCAGGCACCAAAACTACCCACATCTAAGACACACTTTTATTTGCACACTGAGCAACAATGTATAATATCTCAGAAAATTTCAGAAGGAAGGGAGCTTTTTGCAACATCTGGAGGTCCAACTGTATACTCATTCTTTCTTTTTTAACCTGCATGGAAATTAGTATATAAAATTGTTTCAATATATTTTTATTAAAATAATTTATAAATATATATAAATTTATCTATATAAAATAATGTGATTCTTCTTTGAACTGCAACTATATTCATACTTAAGCAGACAAAAAAAAAAAAGAAAATTTCCTAGTAGTCACAGAGAAATTTAAAAAAGGATTGCCTATTACACAGCAGTAGTGTTGATGAAAATAGATTCCAGTGACCTGATGTTCACATTGTCTGCACCACTTGACAAAAAACACTTGCCTGGTGATGAAATGCAGCCCACTGGGCATGGGGCAATTGAATGGTAGCAAATGGCAACTGAAAAGGTAGCAAGGCATTAGTCAGTGTTGAGTTTCCTTCACAAAACCATGAGCCCATGCAAACTACCACTAAAAATAATAGAGGTCTCCTGTGGCAACAAGGTGTTCTTAGTAACAGACAGCCAAATAATGCCACAATACTCATTGCAAGAGTGTCTCTCAGTAGCAGATGGTTATCACTGTGGCTGTGAGGAAGGCTTCTAGAGGAAGACAAATCATTTTATGAAACTAGTTGGTGTACTTGGAAGAAATGAACAAGCTTTGAGGAATACAAACTCTTCTTCAAGGCACAGTCCGAAACTACTTTTGGCCTTCTTACCCCACTCCTCCTCACTGCTCAGGACAGGCTCCCAGCTGGGCCATTGCCACACAAGTGTCCCCAGCCGTGGGTTGCTGGGACTGTGGCCTTGCTGTAGCAGTGAGAACCTGGAGGCAGCTGCAGGAGGAGAGAACCCATGGAGGCAGGAGATGGGCAGTGCTGGAATGATGAGGGGGTTCCCTGGCTCAGGAGCCCCCAGGAAAGCCACGTCCTGTGGCTCTCCCCTGCTGTTACCTGCAGGACTTTCTTGGGGGCTCCTGGGGGACAGTTGTGCACTGAAGTCCAGCACAGAGGGGAGTTTCCTGTGTGCCTCCCTCTCACAGAGGCAGAGAGAGCATCACCCTTCTCCTGGGTCCCAGGAAAACCCACCCCTGACTCTGTCCTAGCCCTAAGGGGCTGCCCCTCCTCAGCACCCCATAAGTCTCTCCAGGTTCAGCCCCTTCAGGGCCCAGCAGGCAGCACTTCAAGTCCCTGTCACACATCTGAAGTGGGGAATTTTTCTGTACAGCTGCAGGGGAATCCCGCATGGCAGGAAAGCCAGGTGGGCTGTGCTGGCTGTGTGAGGAAATGTGCTTCCTTATGGATAAAACCCTTACTGCTTCTAGCAGGGGAAGAGCTCCTTTCACTGCAGTAATGCACTCGCCTTATTTTTCAGGAGAGGACAGGAGTTGAGGATGTGTGTGAGAAGAGCTGTGGGTGACAGACAGCCCAGGGCAGGTGCCACAGCACCAGAAGGATGCAGCCTCACTCCCAGCCTGGCTCTCAGGGAGGCTTGCAGCTCCCAGGGAACAGAGCTGCTGCTTTCCCAGCACACTGGGGAACAGGCCACTCTGGTGAGCTTTCACACCACTGTCTCTGGAAGATTTTCTCACTGGGGAGCTGGCAGCTGCTTCCAGCAGTCAATGCACTGCTCCACCTATGTCTTTCACAGTCCTCATCTTCTCTTAAATACCTCCTTGGCTGAAATGCCAGGTTGGTGTTGCAACTACCTCCCAAAGCCTTTCAGGTGCTCTTCTCTTGTGTGCTGAATCTGTGAAGTGAAGCCTGTCCCAGCTTGCACACATCCCAATGCTTCCTATCCTGAGGTCTGACCTTACAGATAAGTTACATAATGTTATCAGAAACTCGTGCAGCTTCTAATTTTCCCAAGATCCCAGTTCTTGGCACACAGCAAGGTTTAGCCTTTCTGTTTTATTAAGTATAGTTATAGCCCTTATGGAAGCAGGATTATTGAAAAAGAAGTGCTGTCAGCCTGGAAAATAAAGGGCAACCAAAAGCAGAATCCATAGTTATTATTATAAAAAATATGTGGTGTCAGATGGTCTCAAGATTTCTAAAGGCTTGGGGTTGGCAATAAAGAAAAAAATAACCTGCCTTTCATTCCTTGAGTCTGGAGAGAGATGTATCTGCACTGCCAAAGCACAGCAATAGAGATTTCATTCTCATCCTGTTATCATCCATCATCACTCTGCCAGGCACAGACACACACAATTTCAAGCAGTCTGGGCCACATCCTTATTTAGAAAATAGTCTCAGCTTCCTTGTACTTTTGCTTGGTGCCTGCTCATGCCATGCAGCACATTAACATAAGAGCTGACAAAATTAATCAGCAGTAATAGAAGCCCTTCCATGACTTGACCTGTATTATGTATTTGAGGACATCTCTCTCTTGCCTGTTCTTTCACTCACCCTCTGTGTTTATGTCTAGTTCACTTACTTCTACCCGTCATCTGCAGATCAATTTAAATGTGCTGCAGCACTTGGGTGATTACTGAGCTGCACAGCAGAAGTTACTTTTGGCAGTGGTTACACAAAGCAGGTCAACGAGAGCTGCAGAGCTGGTTTTAGGCAGCCTTTTTTTGTTTTTTTTTCTCTTAATGAAGACTTGTACTGGGAGAATGTCACCAAAAAATCTCCTCCCCTTCCCCCAAAAATCCAATTAAAAAGCCCAAACTATTAAGAGGCAAAGCAAAAAACCCCCACAGAAACCCACGCAAACTTCAAAACAAACAATAAGTAAATAAATTTAAAAAAAAAAAAAAGAAGGAAATGAAAAACTACTTCTTGGAAATGAGAACAAGATTTATTATGCATGATGGGAGATACTGCTCTTATATCATGGTATTATTGTTGTTAATGAAGTATATTTAATACAACCAAAGGACACAAAAGGACACATCAGACTAGTGATGAAATTTTTTACAGATCAGTGGGCCTTCCTTATGAGAAGAAATGAAAATGACTGATTTTATTACATTTGCAATGAAGTAAATGACGAGGACATGAGTAATTCTGTAAAAGACCATTCAAGAAGAAGTAAGGCAACAATTATCATTTCAGCTATAATGCAGGTAGAAAGATGGCTTTCTGCCTGGACTGGTGGTAGAGACAAGTCAAGCAACAGGAAATTCCTTCTCATGAAGGTACACATATGGATGTTTTACACTGGAATACTGGTTCATGTTACTTCTTGAGAGCTTACCTCAGGGGACTTGTGTTGGTGGGATCATCTGAGGAGAGGAACTGAATGGCATCTCAGCTGACAGTGCTGACCAGCTCCAGCACTGCTCTGGCTCTTCCTGCTCCCCTGGGTTCAGGTGGCACCCAGGATGTGCTAGAGAATCTGATATTGTGACTGACATGGAAAAGGACTCCTTTCTGCCCCTACATGCTCATGCACATGGTGTCACTATCTAACCTTTCTCAAGAAAGTGAAAGTACGGGGAGATGCCATGCCCTGTGCTACTTTTAAATTTGAAGGCATGCAAACACCCATGCAAGCAATGCATGGGCCAAGGGACCTGGGCTGCTGCCAGGGTAATGCTGCATATTTGAGGGGTTCCTTGATTAGGCAATTACATAACTGCTCCCCGAAACAGCCTAATGATTATAAGACAAATTTTCCACCTGAGTCAGCAATGTATGTCCCTTCCTTCTCTCCATGCTGTGGTGTTGAGAGAGTGCACTTGCAAAATTTTTGCCTATAAAAATATTGCAAGTGAAGATGAATACATTAAACCTTACCTTACTGAATAGACTTCCTGGTTTTTTGCCTGTGTACTGTCCATTTCCAGATGCCAGTTTTTCCAACTGTGTTTTATTGATAAATTTGATCAGTATATCTCTTAGTTCATACTTGGTGCCATGCCTGTGGAGCTGCCCAGATAGAGTTGTGTGGGGCAGTGCAGAGCTGCTGTTTGCTGGCTCTAGGAGATGATTAAGCTTCTAAAAATGAGCATTATTAGGTCAGGTTCTAGAAGCAGGCTCAGTCCTTTGAAAAGTGCACTTCTTAACAGTGGTAAATCTTCACTGCTAGTGTATTGCAAAAAGCAAATCTGAAAACAGAATTTCTTGGGTTTTCTCTTTTCTGAGCACAAATAAAAGGAAAGGATTTTTGGTACAGATAAACAAATTTGGAATGGACAGGAAATGGTTTGGTTTACTTTTGATTTTTCCTGTGTACCATCTTCTGGCAGTCCTCTGAGACTGAAGGTATTGATCCTAATTAGATATTTTAAGAAGTATCAGCTTTTTGAATAGGCACTCTGGTGTCTCATTTAATGGTTGAACAAAACCATCCACCAATTGAAGAGTTTCTGCAGGTATTTTAATTCACTTTAAACTTCCCAAGTGGCTTCTACAGGCACTCACACAGTGGCCAGTACCAGTGCTTTTGGCCTGTCTTATTTTCTTTCCTGCAGCCAGTTCTGTTGGTTCTGCTGTCTGCTGAGCTTGGATCCACTGAACACTCCAGCTCAGAGACTAACAGAGAAACTGAAGAGGTCTTGAGCAAACATATTCAGAGGGCACCACTTGCTTCAGTTCAATGTGAAAAGAGCTGGGAGACTCAATCATTTACATTTAATACATGGAAGAGGATAAACCACTTTTCACAGGGTGGAAGGCAGAAAATTATGATCCACTGGAAAGCCAGCAAGCTATGATCATGAAAGGGAAAATAACTTAATAAAATTCTGCACAGCTGAAAGCCTCCAGTAGCATTAGTGGCACAGAGAATGGAGAAAGAAGCCTTGATATTTTAAAAACAACAAGGGCAAGAAAAAAGGAAGTTAATTCTAAAAATATGCATAAGAAATTAATCTTACAACACATTGTAAAAACGTGAAAAAAAATGAGCAGAAAAAATTAGGGCCAGCAGAGATAAGAACAGTGAGAAGTGATCTTTAATAGACTAGGAGTAAAAGAATTAAATCAGTGCGTATGTTGGAACAAATGGTCAGCTTTGAGAAAATGGCCAAGTTTTTGACAGTAATGAACAAGGGAGAGTGTCTGATATTAGTGGGAAATTTTGGACAATTTCTGTTCAAGAATTTTACAAGAACTGGCTGAGAACTTTTCTGAACTTTTCACTTTTGGTTCTGGGTTTTTGTTTTTCTTCAGCAGCTGTTGGAATGTAGGGGAAAACCTGGGAGGAAAAATGAAAATCTTTTAGGATTGTGCCAATATTTAAAATGCGTAGGTAAGGTGAAAGTTATTACATGGGAGCTTGTCTCTGAATCTTAATGAACATATCCATATATCTCTCACCAGTCTTAAGAGAGTGCATCTGTATTGCACAGTTCAGCTCTTGGCTGAGATAATATCTTAGTTTCAGGAACAATATAGCTGTATCAGTGCAGCCTCTGCCCTATTTTAATTAGTCTGGGCATACCACTGTGCTGATGCAGCTGAACTGTTCCCAGTTCTGGAGCTGGTTCAGTTGGAATTATGTCAGGTATTGTAGCATATTTTGGTATTGCACCATAAGGACAGAAAGGATAGAATCCATATGTCTGGCTGTGCAGTATAGTGCTCAGGGAAGGGGTCATTGCACAAGTGAAGAAAACTTCCTGTTAGAACAACAGGCAACAACATAATATAAACCTCACTATCCTTCCAGCAGGGTAATTTGTAATTGTCTCCAGCAATCATGCACTTGCGTGTTACAAACAATGTTACAGGAGCATTCTTGTGAAATATGGTTCAGATGTTGCCACTATATCATGTACTACTTTGCAAAAGATTTCTTAGTGCAGATGAAGCCAAAAAACAGTGCCAGCCTTAATGATTTATGCACACAGAACAAAAGTGGGGGGGAAAAAACAAAAACTTGAGAGAAAAGTCTTGATTAGAAAGGGAAAGAAAAAGTAAAGAATAAATAAAAAATCACCACATAATGTGGGGCAATGATCTCTTGAAGAATAGAGGATGGGATCTTCCATCTGTGTATCATTTTGTCTTTCTTTTCTGTAGCTGAGTCTCTGCTGAGTCGCTTAGAATCTTAGGGTATTTCTTTCACAGTAACTGCCATGGAAGCGATTATCCTAATTGCACAGATAATTTGTGCAACCCACAGGCTAGTACTTGGACTTGGCTTTCCCTGCAGCCAACTTTTCTTTTTCCCCCAACAGATTTTCTTCCTTGTTTAGTGCCACACTCCTCATCTTTCTCTTTTCCTCCCTGCTGTGAAAGTATGTTTCTTTTCTGCTCTCTCTAAAGCTCCTCTTGCCTGAGGACAAGGTCTGGGGTCTGAAGAACCATCCACAGGCTGCTCAATAAGGGGGAAAACAGCATCTGCAGGTTCTGCTGGCTGCCTGGGGCAGTACCCTCCCACGTTAGTCCAGCAGAGCCCTGCCTGCTGAGAAGCACCACTGGTTATTCATGTAGGAGTGGATATATGACTGCCTACTCCTCAAAGCCACTCTACCCCTGTGATGCCCAGTAGATCAGCTCACTGTGTTGTGCTCAGGCTCTGGCATCACTGGGGCAGCTGTGTCTGTGTTGTGCTCAGGTGCCTGCTGACACAGGGAACCCCCTGGCTCTGCATGTGCATGGTCCCTTCATTTCAAAGAAAAATCAGTGCCCTGACTTGAATTTATTTAATTGCTTTTGTCACTAAAATGACAAGCAGATAAAATTAATGGGAGCATGGACTAGAGGTAATCCCACCTGGGCACAACAACTGATCCTCCCTCCAAAACAGAACAAAGATTGCAGACTCCCATCATCTCCTCAACATCAAGAATTTTCACCCCTAGTTACAAAACATACTTTCAACATCCCTGAATGTGCATGTAAAATCTTAAGAACAAATCAGTGAGAAGAAAGAATGAGAAAGAAAAAAATATTGTCTGTATCTCCAGCAGTGAAGAGGGAGGTAAAGTAGTAAAGGAAGCCCAAGACTATTTCATGGTGGCAGTAAGGCTTTCTTTCCCAAGCTAACACCCAATCTGCTTTACCACAAGATTAAGGAAGAAAGAAATACAGTCTGCATGATTAGTTCCAGAAGTTGCAGAGAGGTGCTTAGCTCTGCTCTGATAGAAATGCTTTTGTGTGTTTGCGTATGCTTTTTAAAGTCTTTGGCAACGTCTCATCACTACAATATATTCACTGCACGCATATGTGTTGTATTAGAAACTTATATTGTCCCTTACCTTCTCTCATCATGTCAGCAGTATCAACTTCTGGAATTAATTTCATATCCTCGTTCTCCATTCTTACTGTAATAAACCAATCCTTCTGATCTATTTTTGCAATATTTTGGTGTAATATTTCTAACTCCTACCATTTGAAAGTTTGGTATTTTGTTGATTTGGGTTTTTTGTTGTTTTTTTTTTTTTTAACTCAGGTTTCTAGAGTTCCATAGGTTTCATTTGAAAATTAGTTTCCCCTCAAGATTGCAGAGAAATCAGTGGAAGCAAAATTGAAAACCTCTAACAGCCCAAAGAAAATGGAAAGAATTGCACAGCTGGTATTTTTCTGTCTTGTGATTTTTAGACCTGCCTAATGATTTTTGGACTTCTGAATGCATAGGGCTGGTGCCTGAGCCTTAGTCCCTGTAGTGCTGAGAGGACACACTCCTCACATGCTGAAATTCTGGCACTTCCTAGGGAAGAAACCTTTTCTCAAGAGGTAACTCTGCTATGTAACTCAAAATGCTGCCCATGTAAATAAAAAGGAACAAATGCTGGGCAACAGAATATCTGGCTGAAGGAAGAGAGGTGTTCTATTTTCCCCCAATAATTGTAGTTAGATTTTTGTTTGTCAATTTTCTGCCTGCGTTATTTTGCTCACTCGACCATTACCTCACTGCCTTTGCACTACAAAAAGCTTACAGAGCAGACATGAGTCTTCACTTATTACACAGGGATAGTCCATTTCTGCAATTAGATTTTAACCTCACTGGATCCAAAAAGAATTTATTCCTGATTTAAATCTTTACAAAGTAGGAACAAATTTGGTTTATGACAGCCTATGTTTCTCCTGAGGTTTTTTTTTTTGTGCCATGTAAAGTCATGTTACAGCTTTTAGGCAGAGCCCAGGGTCTGTCAGCACAAACTGCTGGTTTATCTGTCCTGTGGACACCCCTGCACCGCCAAGTCTCAGCTCTAAGCCAGTTCCCAATACACACACTGTGCTGTGCAGCCCAGTACATATGGACAGTTGAAGTAAAATAAGTCTTTCCCTGCATTCTCTGCACGTATTGTATATCTCTGTTTCATACAACTCTGGTAGAAGTTATTCCAAAAATGAAGGTGCTAAAAATACCAAGACTTCAGAAACTGAAATAGCAACCACATACTGCAGCTTTTTTTTTCCCACGAGGTATATGTCCTTCTTACCAAGAAATATTAATATGATTCTTTGTACACTCACATTACAAACAATACAGTATCATATGTTTTTATAATATATTTTTAAACAGCATTCACACAGTCATTTGGCTAATAATCTTTGGAAGACAGGCATAACACTACCCCAGTTCTTGCATTTAGAACCAAAAAGAGTCTTTCTTCCTCTCTTCTTTACTTGCATAAATTAGATACACAGTGTGCCCCTTTTGGAAAGTGCACACCACATTTCCAACATTTAGTCATAATGAAAACCAGAAGGCCATAGTCTGGTTGCTCTGGAGTGTGTGTGCACTGCAGAGAGGAGGAATAAGGTCCATTTCCTCTGTTTGTGTGTCTCTTGTGAATGAAATGATGGGGGGGGTCCTGAGGCTGCAGGGTCTGTGCCTGAGATTCAGCCCTGCAAGCCTGGGACTGTGCAGGGTCTTGCTCATGCTTCAGTTCTGATGGACAACAAGGAACCAAGGGGGAAAAACTCACTTTTGTATGATCAAAATCAGATTCTAAAAGCTCTGGTTTGGAGAAGTAGGAGGTCTCTCTCATCTCACATGCATGTGTGTGTCGGGATCCTCACGAGAACAGTTTGGAACCACAGCCAAGCGCTCCAGAGGAATGGACATGATGGAGACAGTGCTGGCAGAGATCTGGGGCAGCCTCACCACAGTTGAGCAGTGAGTAGGCTTCCAGGGAAGTTCAGGAGAGCCCTGGCTCTGTAGGACCTCTGGCAGAGGGAAGTTGGGGCGCTATGGGCTCCCCACCAACCTCCCATCTGCCCAGGTGCCTGGGGACCCCTGATGCCAGCAGCACTTCCATGGGCAGCTACGGGAATGTGCATCTCCTGCCTGCAGCACCACTCACCCATGAAACAGCAAGGAAGTGGCTGCTATGGTCCACAGAAAATTGGACAGGAATACAGCACACTCTCAGCTAACATACCTAAAAGTCTGCTGAAGGCATTGGAGGCAGCCAAATACTTTTCTCCCTGTGTAAATACATATGATTTCCCTCTGCTTGTGCATGACACTGCTGGATAAGAACAGCCACACACTGTACCAAGATGTACTTTCCAAACAGTAATCAAATTTGTCTTGCTTATATTCACATGTTTTTTGGATCTTCTTCCTGAAGAAAATCCATCTAAAAACTTCTTTTTTGAGACTGTTCATGTTGAAAGAAAAATGTTGTAGAAATTCATAAAGGAACAATGTGAGGATTTGTAATAAAGACTTGCAGAGAATAAAGGGTAGGCTGAGACAAAAGTGTCCCAGGCAGGGATTGCTGGAACAGGAGCCAGGTGCCAGGCTGGCATTACCACAAAGATACCAGGAACTGGTGCTGGGATGTCTCTCTTTCACTTGGGATCTGCCTGTGCAGAAATCCACCTCCTGCATCTGCAGTGAACTGAGAGTGTGGAAAAGGAAGAGTGGCTGAGCCATAAATAAACTCCTCTGCCTCTCAGGGACACCAACAGCCCTTTCAGGCTGCAAGTAACACCTTTAAAGAACATGACTGACAATGGAAGCATCTCATGGTGAGGGAAGGATTTGTTGCTTCCCCCGTGTAACAAATGGAAAACTTTAAGGAGGACAGAGCACTAAATTACATCTGCAATCTGCTTGGAGACACGGAAAGCCAAAGATAATGTGCAGTTGACAGGCAGAGCACAGGAAAAAGAAAACACTCTGTTGTGCTAAACACATTACACAGTTCTCCAAGGGCTTGAAGGAGAGAACACTGAAAACTCCAAAGGATGCCAGCATGAAGCTAGCAGGACTGGAGTTTATTTTTTAGGAAGTTCCTCAAATTCAAGGATTAGACTTCACTAAATAATAAGGGGACAATCAAAAGACCACTAAAAGAAAGAAATAATTCCAAGAATTTTATCCATTTAATCAGAAAACACAAATTAATGGTGCGACTGGTTCATCCAGATCTAAACTCCAGATCACATTGTTTAAAAAATAACTGTGGTTACTCTGCTAGCACAGAATAATTCTTGCAAAATGTTTTTCATAGATAAATAGAACAATACATACATTCACAATCAATGAGAGGAATGAGAATTGCATTGGGAGTTCAAATAAACACATAGTTTTGGTTTGGCACTATGTGCTGTTGAATCACTCAGGTTTGTGTGCACCAGAGGTAAATCCAGACTCGGGTTATTTTTAATTCTACTTGAAGTTAACTGGCAAGGCAGATCTAATGGTGTTGTTCCCATCTATTTGCCTTTTGGGGTAAGCACAAGGGATCTATTGTTCAGCCACACTTCCTGCAGTGTTTAGGAATAAAGCTCAGGTTGCTGTCAGGATGGCTGTTGCAGGGAATCCATTGACATGATTACAGCATTACAATGGCAAAAGAGGAAAAGAGATTTTTATCTAACCATTATCTACCCAGCTTTTTTCTGCCAGGTAGCATT
The DNA here is from genome assembly GCA_025920805.1 of Petroica traversi. Lineage (NCBI taxonomy): Eukaryota > Metazoa > Chordata > Aves > Passeriformes > Petroicidae > Petroica > Petroica traversi. The sequence goes on from JAHLSL010000010.1 coordinate 13,843,333, forward strand.
TTTTTTCTGCCAGATTACATTTTTTGTATGCCAGGTAACATTATCTGTTTCTTTCTTTCTAACTCTGTAACACCATTTTAATCATGCCTTAATGTGAGACTAAGAATAAAATCTGTACTTAGGAGGATTTGGAAGCCATTAGAGTTAAAAAGAAAACTTTGGGAATGGGAGCTTTAGGAAAATGTTAAATAGTTAAGATATGGGCAAGCAAATAGCTGTCATTATATCTGGACAGAAGACTTCATAATGAAAAATGTTTATGGAGATTTCATACGTGTAGCCTGGCTACAAAGGAAAGTTATGGACAGTAATGGAGAATGTGAATTTACAGAGCACCAATTATCCAGCACTAGCTCTCTGCCCAGACACCCCTAATGCATAATGGATATGATATACCTTATTCCACTTTTTAAAGGAAGAGTGGTAGCTTTCCTATGAATACATAAACCCAAGACTTTGCTCTCCATGGCAGAGTGATGGGGGGGAGGGAAGAGGCAGTCTGTAGAGAAATTCCTGTTTATAAACTGTCCTAGACGAAAGCACATGGTCACAGAAGGTCCTGGGGAGGGTTCAGTATGATGCAGTAAGGAGAAAGGACTGGCTAATGTGAACTGATGGGAACTCAGAGCTCTTGGATATGAAAGGGGGTACTTTTTCCAGAGAGTAGTAAAACTTCAAAACACCTGAAATCAATGCAGAATTCACCCAGCAATAGTTTCTAACAATCATACGTGTCTTTATGCAAATCCTGTTTCTATTCAACCCTATTCCAAATAAAAAATTGTCCCACTAACACCAAACTCTATGTGGTTTAAAAATATGTCTTATAGTTCTTGGTGAAGAATAAATTCCTCTTTTGGAAGAAGACAATAAAACCTGACTTGACAGCCAACATAGAAAGAAGAGCATTCTTCCTCCTGAAATAATAATCTCAAAGGACTGCAAGGATTACTGTGAATATTAATATAAACAAACAGGCACTGGAAAATTGTACCTGGCTTTTATTTTTGAGGAAAATAAGGCAGGAAGGGAGGAAGGGAGGAAGGGAGGGAGGGAGGAAGGGAGAGAGGAAGGGAGGGAGGAAGGGAGGGAGGAAGGGAGGAAGGGAGGAAGGGAGGAAGGAAGGAAGGAAGGAAGGAAGGAAGGAAGGGAGGGAGGGAGGAAGGAAGGGAGGGAGAGAGGAAGGGAGGGAGGAAGGGAGGGAGGAAGGGAGGAAGGAAGGAAGGAAGGAAGGAAGGAAGGAAGGAAGGAAGGAAGGAAAGAAGGAAGGACGGAAGGAAGGAAGGAAGGAAGGAAGGAAGGAAGGAAGGAAGAAAAGAAATGAAAAAGTTCCATGGTATCATTTTAATCCTGTACTACTTATCCTACCAACTACAGGTAGACCTGTAATGATAAATAGAAGTTTGGAAGTTTGAAGATAGTAAAGAAATATGTTCTACCAAGTCATTTATTGAAACAATCAAAGGGCATAGGCTGAGTCATGGTGGTTTTTCAGTAGAGGCAAATACCTAGAGAAATAAACACAGATTTGAAGGTGGATGCTAAAATCTTTCTCTGATACTGTTATCTCATGTTCACAATGCTCAGTGCCTGAAATGTGAAACTCCAACTGTATTTACTAAGACTCAGATTCAGATCATCTTGGCCATCTCAGCATTGTCTTGGCAGACTGAGAAAAAGAAAAAAAATCTCTTTTATATAACAATAGGGAAATATTAGTAATTTCATACTAAAGGATATAATTATATAAGTTTAATTAAATTCCATTTCTTTGCAATCATCGACATCAACACTTCCATAAAATTGAAGTTTTGTTATTAACTTCAAAGAAATAAGGATTTCATCCTTAATTATACTTTTCAAGTGCAATTTTAGGGCCTAATGCAGAACCTTCTGAAGGTTACAACAAAAGACTATGGTTGATGTCAGTGGATTTAGTGGGAGTTTAACAATGCATAAAGGAGCTAGAGACAATACACAAGGATATTTTCCAAATCTTCTAGAATGTCAATTCCAAGTGCTGTATAGTGTGTTGGTTATTGAATCATATATCAGTAAAGGTGAGTGAAAGGAGTGTTTTAAAGTTCGAGCCTTCTGCTTCTGGAGCAAGTGAAGTTTTGCCTCCCACTTTTATTGGAAACAGTCCTACTCCTTTACAAAGCAGCAAAGCAGAGAAAATAATGAAGAATTCAGTAAAACTGTAATGCTAAGGCAATTTTTTTCATGACAATCACTTGGGTGTGCTAGACACAGAACTTGCTTCTTTTTTTTATTTAGTTTGTTGCAGAATATGCTTATCTCAAATAATTACTGATAAATAATATTAAGCCACATTCCATTAAATGCTCATCTGATAGTTTTAATATGTTCAAGAGAGGCTGGAAAAACACACTCATGGGTGGAGGGTGTGGTACCAGATTTGGTGTCTTTGCTTTTCTTCCCTCTTACTATGCAAATTTGTCCTTTCCAAAGAGGTGATGAAGAGCCACATGTATTTATTCCAAATAAGATCCAAACTCAAGGGTTATACTCCTGCAGGGAGCCAGTAGTTCTTTTTCACAGCAGATGTCCCTGACTTCCCTGGGAGTCCCTCAGGCAAGGCCATGGATGGTGTCCATATCAATCACAGCCAATTCTTCCTCATAAGGCAATGTTGGTAGGGTGCAAGTGATAAATAACAGGTGGTGAGTGCAAAGGAATGCAGGCACATAACAAAGGCTGTATAGGGTTAAAACATTGGGATTTTGCCTGCAGCTGTCCACAATAAATATGCAAAGTTCATTTTTTGCTTAGTTATGGATTCATCCACCTGTTTTCCTAAGAGTGCCAGACATTTTGAACTCTAATTATTACCAGGTCCTATCTGAAGCCCATTTCAGTTAACACAAAAGAAGTTGTCAGTGATCTCGGGGAGCAGGGATCAAGCCATATGGAACAGTTTCACTACCAGTTTTATATTACAGATTCTCATTTTTGACCTTACGTTTTGTCTTTCTGCAATAGACTTAAAAATTCTGTGCTGTTCTTATTTCCAGGTAGTTTTTTGAAAATAAACCTTCGCTCCTTGCTAAATCATTCCAACAGATACTGTTGTAGGACCCCAAAGCCAGTGGAGTGTTCAGAGCTGTGGCACCAGTGAGCAGAAGTGGATGGCTTTGCTGATGGCTCCCAGCTCAATTCAGCCTCCAACCTTCCTCAGACAACTTAAGGCTTCTCTCCAGAGCTGCTTCAGCTACAACACAGCTTTGCCCATAAAGCAGCTGAAGTGTTGCTGCCACAGAAATGAGCACTCTTCCTTCTCCAGACCATCTCTCTCCTCCCCAGTAACACTCCTGATGCTTCGTGTTTCTTTGACTGTGATTTTACCACTTTATGTCTGCTAATTTTATCTCTATTGCCTTGGTTCCCAGGTAAGGCCACAGAGTGTCCTGCAGGCATAGTTCATCAGTAAAACCACAGGTGAAATCCCAGCCCTCAGAAATAGAACCATATCAGGAAAATACCTGTAATCCCTGAACATTCCAGAAAATGTCACATCATGATTTTACAAACAAAAAAAACAAACCAAAAACAGCAATAGCATAGGAATACCTAAATTCTCATGGGCAGAACTGTAAAGTTCTGAAGATAATCGGATGTACAAGCTATCAAGCACTACCAGTTTTCAGTGAGTTTTGGGATCCATTTTATAAATCTAGAATTGCATCACATAATTTACTATTATTTAATAATACATTTAATTATGTAAGCCATTATATTGTGCAACCTGGCCTTCTCTATGCTCCATTTTCCTTCTTAGTGAAACAATCAGTGAAGCAATTTCTTGAACATGACTACTCTGAATCATTATGCCTTATTTTATAACAAAACCTCTAGTTAATCAACATCAGATTTACCTCTTTTTATGACTTCTTATTACATTGAAGATTTTGGCTAGTCCTGAAACTGAGGCAGCAGAAATGTGGTTTGCATGTCCACTGACACCTCTGTGCACAATTATGTTCTGGTGTGAGTTACTTTGGATGGAGATGTTTGTCAGCCAGGTTTTGGGAGGTTCATGGACGTGATGAGGTGACACTGTCCCAAGAGGCTAGTGCACACAAAACAAAAATAAATTAGTCTTCCAGTCTTGGCAAGTAAATAGAGAGGAAGAGCTGACCTAGACTTTTTTCTTTAATACATCTTCTGTTGTTAATTAAATTTCTTCATTACTACTTTATACTTACATTAGCAGACTAACATAAGATATCATGAGTAGTTTTCCTTTCTTCAATATTTTAATTTAAATTAGCTGTTAGTTAGACCTACCTATGTGACCTGTCAGTAACAGTCAATGACTTGGAAATTAGAAAAAAATACCCCAAAACCAATCAGGAAGATTATTTCCACAAATCTGTTTGCTTTTTAACTGCTAGAACACAAAGTTTGAAATATCTTCTCTAAAAACACACTGGTGAGGCAATATGTATTTCCTTGCTGCTGAGCACTTTTGATGCAGCTCTGTCATGGTTGTTTGAAGAAGAAGAGATGGAATCCCCCCACTGGATCTGGATGTGGAGTAGGGCTGCTTGCTGAGGATGCCCCAGGAGAGGCTGAAGAGAGATCAGATATTGGTGGTCCAGGTTGGTGCTCATTTGTCTGATCCCTCCTCTCTCTTTTTAAGTGCTCTGTAACCAAACCTTAGATCAGATCTATTTTCTTGAGAGATGCACTTTTTAAAAGTAGAAAGTGTGCTAATTTCAGCATCAAAATGCTGTGCAGCAATTTCAGCTTCTGAAAGTTGCTGCAGTTCTGTGGATGTCGAATTATTTACTCACTTTTTTTTGAGACATCTGCATTTTAGAAAGGACTATATACCCTAATTAGAGATTTTTAGTGAAACAAATTGTATTAAAAGACCATGTATGTAATAGAGTATTAAATATTAAAACACAAGGTTCAATGCATTTTATATATATCATATAATTATTCTTGCTATAAACTATTAGTACTATAAAATTGATAATTAAATTATAAGTATTTTCCAAAGTCCTGAAAATAAAAAATCTGATTACAAGAGAATCTCATGTAACAGTTAAAGCAATTTCCATATCCCCTGCTATAAAGAAAGCTCAAAAAACCTAAGCTGAATGCAAACTGAAGAGACCAAAAGAAAATAAAAATATTCATATTTGTGAAAGACTTCTGCAAACTGATTTCACTCTGTGAAAGCCTGGTAAGAGTTGATGAGAAACCTGATTAAAAATAACAAGAATTTCTAGCAAGCAAAAACTGAAATAAATCTTTGCACAAATATGGATGCTGTTATTGATCCCTGGGACCAAACGCATTTTAGCTTCTTCTGGTATGGCTGAGAAATTTTAAGAACCACATTTACCTTTTAAACTAATACTCAAAAATAAAAATACAATAGGACTTCATCTCCTTGGAGTTGAATAATGCTTTTCATTGGAGTTTGCTGCAGCAAGTCAGACTGTACTTTCTACTGCTGAGAATTAAAAAGGTAATTAGCACAAACCAGGCAGAGATGCTTAACTGGATGAACTGGATTGCATCTGTACAGCTCATATGCAATCCAAAAAGTCTGCCAAGACAAGATGAAGCCAGACTTAAGACTGTGCTTTGAATTTTCCTTGGATATACAAATACAGGCACACAAGAATGAAGCTACATTTTTAATAAAGTCCTACAGCTATAATACCTGATGCAAAATTGCACTCGACTTTAGGAGCCTGGCCCGCATCATAAACTTTATGGATGAGAAGTTAGTAATTGATTTGGCTCTGTATTGAAGACAAAGCCTTATTTCTCAGAAACATCAGCATAAGCTGTAAAGGGACTTGTAGTTTATGGGAAAAACATGCATTGTAGAAGCCTACTGATTTTACCATAAGTGATCTGCTTCAGGAAGAAAGTTCTGCAAAGAAATATCCCCTGAATACATTAAAAATATGAAGCATTTATTCCTAGTAAGTCTGAACATTTTTTTTATTGGGAGTATCCCATGAAATAAATATGGAATCACCCTTAAAAATTTATTGGTCTTACTAAGCATCTCTAATAATTTATTTTAAAATCTAACACATTCATGCAAAGTGAGCTTAACTTAGCAAACAAATTCTGAATTTTGCAGCAAATTATTTTCCTTGCAGATGAGCATCCAGAATAATTTCAATGTGAGTGGGTATCAATAAGAAAAGTCTTCAAGGGTAATAAGCAAGAAATTATTCTTGTTTTTCATAACATTTCAGAAGTAATGATCTTAACCTGGAATAAATTACATGGTGCTAATGCTAGAAAAACTAGTTCTGTTTTATCAAGTGAACGGTAGCAATGTTGCTGCAAATGTGGATGCTAATATTTTAATGATACATATCTTTGATATGCAGAAATTAATTCTATTTACATTATACATTTTATAATGTAAGACTTCTTTTAACAGTATCTTCAAAGAGCTCTAGATAATTTGAATAAAATGGGGTAAATCCAGTTTAACTGAAAATCTTGACTATTTTTGTACTGTCATGTGTTTGATATTTCTGTGTGCCCTGAGATATTATGAAAAAATTTTAATATTCAGAATATGAAGAAGTAAATAATTAAGTATAATTTTTCTAGCAGATGAATTCACTGTTCACTGGTGTTGATACATCATTGTTTTGGATCTGGTGTAGTCATTTAGAGATGTGCAGAGTCAGTGCAAAACATTACAAAATTAGAATCAGATTTTTCCAAATCCCTTTATGAAGGTGCTCAAAATGTAAGGCAGAAAACTGGAAAGTCATTTCCAGTGTCTTGTGTATCTCCTTTGGATATTGGGCTGGATTCTAATTCTATTCAAGTAAACTCTTCAAAAGCGGTCTTTTTTATTGTTAATTCATAGTCAAGGAGAAGATATATGGACCTGAACTCAAGAGTTCCACCATGTACAAAATGGCTTCTTTGAACAAAATGTAACCAGTGCTAAACAGAGGCAAACTCTCAATTATTCTCCATGGGGGTTTTTTTAGGCATTTGCTGGAATTCTTACAAGAAGAGGCTGCTCTGTGTGTTTTGCTGGACAGACTACGCACAAAAATATTTTCAAACTAAATGCAGCTGGTTCTAATCCTCTGATAATTCAATCTACATGCACCCCTAGCTTTAACATGAACCAAGCCATCTGTAAAATGTTAGTTACATTAGAAGACACAAATCTAGTTTTTGACCAGATCCGAGCCAATCAATAAGTCTTTCTTTCTTTGATCTTTGTATTTTCTGGAATAATGGCAAGAAACCAAACCAAAGTCACCACAAAATCAATCCAAGCCTTAATACACTCTTAAAACTACTAGGAAGAGTTTTTGATTAGGGGCCTCACTGCTGGTAGAGTTTCTCTCCTTGAGATATGCATTCCAGTGGTGATTCAAATTTTTCTGCTGAAATGAGAGGATAAACTGTACTTGCAATCATATAGCAAGCAGTAGGAATCCTAAAAAGGTAATTTTATTTTTAAAGGTATATATGGCCCGCCTTGGCTTACTTCAGATGAAATCCAGACCATATTTATTTAAATAACCAGGAAAGACAATACAGGAATGAAATGCATGAAAAATGCTGAGAAAAAAATAAAAACACAGCCACTTCCAAGTACACTGAAAGAATTTTATTCATACAGTATATTCACATTTCATTCAATAAGCACATTCATCTGCTTATTCCATACTCTCACACTCCAGCTATAATGCAGTTCCAGTTACATTTACATATAACAGTTTGTATTTAAAAAGCCCAGGGTTGTTTTATTAAAAGGCAATGAATTTGCATAAGAAATGCCTTTTTTTTTGGTAAAAGTCACGTAGTTTTCCTCCATTTGTGAGACACATATTATTGAGCAGGATTTTCACTACACCACATTTATGTAAGTGTAAGATAGTTGAGTAGGAATGAACATAAAGCACTGCTCCTGGAGAAGGGTTTTGATTGGTGCAATTGTCCATGCAAGGGAGAGATGAGCAGAGTATGAAATCCTCTCCAGACCTTGAGCAAAGACAGCAACACTCGAAAATACCCTCAAGCAATTTTTTTGGCTACATAATTAATTTGGGTACAGGTGATTCAAATGCAGCTCTTCACTCGCAGAATGTTTTCAGCAGAGTTCCTCCTATGTACATAAACATATATGGCACAGAAATCAAGAAAAAGATTACTAACTTGGCTCCATATCTGTTAAAGAGAGGTTACTCTATTCCTCCAGTTGTCAGGAAAAATTAATAAGTTTTCATCCATGTTTTCTTTCCCTCCCTGTTCCTGCAGTCATGTATTTTTCTTGCCATCTTATTAATGCTTATTAGCTTTGCAATACATTTTTTGAAGTCCTCAAACTCAATCACTTTTTTATTGATGTAGAACCAGCTAGAGTAATTTGAAAGCTCTTCCAAATACCTGCCATCAAAATCAAACTTCTGCTGCTTCATTAACTAAGGTCTGTAAGTGCCTGGTGCTTTTTGCCTTTTCCATTTTTCTGGTACCTTTACAGTATCCTCTTATTCCAGAGGACTGGATACTTCCCCCTTCTTCCACGCTGGTAAAAGATTTGGGCAGACTGTGTTGTTTCATCCACTCTTCTGGTGTGTGTGCCATGAAAATGTTTTTTTCCAGTTTTATGGTCAGGGTAGGCAACTGGTGCTCTCTGCTCTGAAGGAGGCTGGAAGGCTGACATAGGTAGGGAGGGACACGACAAAAACAACATTCAGTTCCGATCTCCAGGGCTTCAGAACATTACCTGAATTACAAAATACCATAGCAATCATACTGTGATTAGAAAAATATGAGAGATGAGTCAATTCCACCTTTCCTATGCTGCCACCTGCCCTCTCCCAGCAAGATTCTTGTTTGACTGACTTTGTAGAAAGAACACTTAAAGTCGATTTTGATTCTCATAAATTTTAACAGCTGGAACAGCTCACAATGGTTTTCCACATGAAAAAAATGCTGGCAACATCTCTAACTCCTTAGATTTGGCAGAGAAAAAATTTATGTATAGTCAATATAATCTGTCTGATCCAACTTTTATTCAAAACCAAAATGTCATACAGTGTCATGCATACTTCAACCACAGCATGCACAGATACAGAATGAGAGAAGGCTCTAAAAGGCTTACACAGAAACAGAGAGCACTGGAACTCTGAGGTCACTCTGAAGCCATTAGAATTTTTTTCTCTTTAAATTTGAAAGAAAGAACCTTCAGAATATCACTGTCAAATGTGAAGTGGGACTGGAATAGGCAGTCAACCTGAGCAGGGCCACCTGAGTCAACCAACTTCCTGTATCTCATAGTAGAAGGATTGCCAAAGTACACAGGGGGGAAAAAAACATTTAGAAACATTTCGAAATGTCCCCTGTAGAGAACTCAGTTGCCTGTTCTGAGATGTGGCAAAGGACTGTAAAGAGTATGAAACGCCACTTATAATGTTACTTGGTTAACTTGAGACATTTTTGCCAAATTTGACTCTGTACTGTCCCTGTTTTCCTCAGCTATGAAGTACTAAAGGAAACTTGCCATTCATAGTTCAAGCTTTATTTCCTTAAAACATGTTATACCTCTGAAAATAGGAGCTGCCAATGCTCCCAATGCCAATGCCCGAACTACCTGTGGAAATCTTCACTGGTTTCTGTTCAAAGGATGAATTTATGAGCACCCGGATATTAAATGAAACTTTTGTTTTCAATGTCTGTGTTACAACTTCAACAATATTAAATTTTGAACGGCATTTTTCTTCCTCTTTTGAGAAGCACTGCCTTTGCCTGTGACACCATTTATGCATCACATGATGCTCAGGAAGCAATTTTCTTATCTCTTGCTCCAGCCTAAAACATTCTCTCTATGCAGAATAAACCCTGGAAGTTGTGGCCCTGGCACATTAAGGATTTTGTCAGAGAAGGTCATTTTTGAAGGACAAATGTCCTTATTCACCATTATTATATTTAAAACAAAATAAAAAGACCGAGTTGCTCTGGGCACTCACCTTTGCCTCCAGCACCATTTCCCAAGCATTACAAACCACATAAAAGGACAAAGGATGCTTCAGCGCCAGTCCAGAGAGACGTGAGCCAAGAAATACCTTTCCAGGAGGAAGATCACAGACACTGAGATCACATGCCTGAAAGAAGGTAGAATTTTTGGCTTTCTTATGTTTTCAGGACCAACTTGAAGAAATATTAGCCAAGAAATAATTCAAAGCCTGTCCATCCAAGTGCGGAGGGCAAACCCGAGTTGGATGCACAGTCAGTGTTGCTGCCATCTGCTGTTCCCACGTAGAAGCACGGAAAATTTCGAATTAATTTTTCCCCCCTACCACATTTTTTTCAATTTTTAAATACAGTTATATAAGCAAGATTAGAGTGAAAGCTTTCTTTTTTTGCAATTCTTTATTTAAAAATGCTAATTTACTAATTTGACCTGAGAAATTTTCCTTTAATTTAGTTTTGCTGCCTATTTCAGTGTTGGGTTTGGGGTGTTTTGTGCTGGTTTTTTTTTTTTTTCTTTTTTACATTACTTTCCATTTATGGTAAAGAAAAAAGTTGTCCACTTCTACAGAAAAGCAAAGAAGGAAGATTAATAGGGGAAATAATGTATTCATTTGGGTGTATTATATACTTTCTATCAGTAAATTTTAATTGGATGACTTGTATAAATGGAATGTAAATTTGTCTACAGCACAGCATGGGTTTGGTGCTTTAAAAGCCAAAGTTCAACTCCTGATGTCATTAATTAGGAACTATAATTAGTAAACCTAGGGTAGGTAAAGGAAATGAAAACAAATGTGCTTCATTAACTATTCTTCAGGCCCAGGTAAATATGAGTTCATTCACTGCCACTGTACACTGCATGCCTGAGACAGCCTTATTAGGAATAAAGTAATAATCTACTGCTTTTGACTGCAGAAAATCTAACTCCCCTGGTTACACTTGTTAGGGATCCATGGCTAGGAATCACGATGCAAGGCAGGGTTGAAGTTTCCTCTTTGAGCCTTTACAATTTTGGCCCACAGAAACATCAGTTATCACTGCCCCTCTTCCACTATGAGACTGAATGACTTTGGAAGTCTTCTCAGAGCAGGAGACTGTAAGCTCAGTGGGTTTGATGGGCATTAAGAAACAAAGATTCGAATTTTATTTCATTGATCAATTGTGATGATACTAAAATTATTAATTCACAAAGACACCGTCAGCTTCCTCAACAGACTTTGCAAGTGATACACCATTTCTCTATGGCCATCTCAATGCTGTGTGTCCCTGAGCCTGGCAGGAGCTCTCTCCTAGAGCTGCATCTTCTCCTGGGGTAGTAAAGTAAATGTCTGATACTGCAGATATGGAAGATACCAGCACCTAAAAGCTCAGTTGTACATTGCTGGTATCAAGAGAGCAGTCATGCCTTGTAGATAGCTATTATTGCAAAATTAGTATTTTTTGAATGGCAATAGAGTTTCTTTCCACTTTATTTCAGTTTAGCCCATGCTGACCTGGTTTTGGTCTTCATTCTCCAGCCTATGTCTAACACTTTCCTTGTTGGTGCTCTCAGCCTGTGGAACAGAGGATGATCACAGTGCTGCTCACCAAATTAGGATGCTAAAGGAAAAGCATGACACACCTGCCTTGCTGCCTAATAACCAGGCAATAGGATGGTTGTCACAGTTTGAAAAGGTAGAAATGGAAATAGACAAGAATCCCGAGCTCCAGAAGGGACAAGACCAAAGAGATAAATCTATTGCTAATCATGACATAGCTGCAAGTCAATAAAAGATTCCTTAAACCAGGCAGAACAACAGGACAAAAGAAAAACAAACCTCCAAAACCATGTCTGTTCATTTTTTATTATGGGGTGGGCTGCAGCCTGCCAGCCTGTTTTAAAATCAACACTTCACAGCAAGAAACTATACAGCAATGTATCACTTCTCTGCAGGCACTTCCTCTCCCTGACAAATGGTTCAGGCGCAGTAATGGCTTAACCAGAACCGCACCAGGGGTGACCAGCTCTGAGGGACAAGGATCTACAGGAAATAAATCTGTATTTATTTACAGACACATACAAATGCACACAGCTTACTGCGCAGAGCAGCTTCTTAGTGTGGAAAATGAGCTGTGGAAAATGCAAAGCTATGGGAGATGTTTTAACACCCAGGGGAAAAAAAATAAATTCCACATGTTACGCTAATTCATTCAGTCCCCAAGGGGGTTCTCCATAAACTTCTCAGTCAAAAAATCAGCTCCTCTTGCAGCAGTTTTAAGACTTACTAGTTAGCACTCCTTGTTAACATCACTAACCTGCTAGCCTTACATTTTCCTGATTTTTCCAAGAAAGGAGAACAGAAACGGGATTGTTCCAGAGCTCATCATGGTGCTCCTGAGTACAAGCTGAAGCACATTTTTTCCTGAGGCAGAGAATAAACTGCACCCTAATGTAAATGGCTGATACAAAGCCAATACACCAATTTATGCCTCAGCTAAATCCTTAACTTAGCACTTATGTAAGACATTAGACTTTTATAGCACTTGGACCAAGGCAGGAATTCATGAGGAGCTCACTAATTTGAGAAAACAACTTGAGTGTGCTTTTCAGTATGACAAACCAGACCACTTATTCAATTAGGGAAAGATGAAGGAAGATAAATTCTATTTTTTCAGCTTTCTAAAATGTTTTTTCAGATTTTCTCATTTAACACAAGCTCGATACAAAACTGCAGAATGAAATTTTTAAGCTGCTCACTAGTTAAAAAGCTAAGCCTTTCCCCTCATGAGAAAAAAAAAAAAAGGTATTGGCGCATGCAGGGTTTTAACTATCTCTGCTCAAATTCTGCCAGTTTTTAAATGCTCAGAAATCACACTGAATCTGCTCATTCCCCGCCAGGGCTGGTGAATGAATTAGCACTAGAGCTCTGTTATTTCTCTCTTACACAGTAGTCACATTTGAAGGCGACTACTATTTTTTAAACACATTAAAGTAATGATGGGCAGTTTAGCATAAGCTAACAGAGATTTGTAGGTTCTACACCTGAACCAAAATGTGCATTTAATGAGGACCCCAGGAAATGATGTAGTCCCTGCCAAAGTGCCATTAAGGGCTTGGAATTGAAATGTTGGGATAATCAACACAAGGAAGCAACCTGTAAGCTGGACTTTTCAGGATATGGACGTGTAGCACATCCTCAAAATGAAGCCATCTCTATTGAGTCTCCATTACAGAGATCCTCACAAATCATCAGTATATTTTTAAAAATTTTGACTTTTTGACTGACAGCAAATTGTATTTGTGCTATTAAATGAAGACATCTCCGAACATTTGGAAACAACTTTGCAAACTGTGATGAAAATCCATTCACAATAAACTGAAAAACTAAATGTGCAGAAATGAAACAAATATCAGCCTCTATACAGCTGCAAAAGTCAACCTCTACCAGCAAAGATGCACGAGCACTATAGAAATAAGACTATTATCCATACTACTACCAAAAAAAGAAAAAAAAAATCTACCTGAATAGAACTTAGCCACTGGAAAGCTTTTGGTAAACTCTGATATTTTTGTTTTGGAAGACAATTTCTGTTCTTACTTGTTAAGACAAGGGGGGAAGACATGGGGATGCTTAGGCAAGCTTCAACTTCAGACCTCTAGGAATACTTTATAAAAACTGAGTGAAGCATGTACACAGCAATATCAAAAAGACTGGCTTCTAAATGCATTCTACAGGAGCAGCTTGGTGTCTTTAACAAAATGAATGAGGATAGACACAGCAGTTAATTCATCCCCATTTTGAAAATCCTACGTCATATTTTTGTTAAACGCAACTAGAAGCCTTAATGGAAATTCTCTTAGTTATCCTCAAGTCCCTGACAAGACTCTTAGTCCCTTGCAGCCCATTCAGTGTTACAGGTGCTGTAATCTGTAATGCTCATTCATGTCCCCAATTTAGAGGGACTGAACTTTAGGCTGCTTCTTGGGAGGGGCCAAAATCCCAGCCCACAAAGAAAACCTCCAGAGACTCTGTGATGGAGGTAAGAGAAATAATCCCTATAAAGCAGGAAAGAGTAATTTAATTTTCCTCTAGGTCAGGCATGAAATCTTTTCCCTTACATCAGCCTCCTGGGTACCTGAGACTCACTTGGGAAAATTAACAATATCCCATGCCTTACAGCAAGCCAACAAAATTATTCTCAACTGATCTTCAAAACAAGGCATCATAAAGAACCCACCTATCTGCAAGGGACAAGACATCTCAAAGGAGCATGGGGAGAAATCCTACACCACCAGCCATGGAGCACTGCTGGTTACAAACAGGATCACCTCTTCTCCTATTCCCAGGTCTGCAGGTAGAACAGGAGAGAGGCAGGATCAGACTTCTGGGGCTGGATCAGACACCAGGCTTTCTGACTGCTCGTTGCCATCTGGGCTCTAAGCTACTCACCCTGAAGAGGTGCACCAGAAAAACTGCAGAAGGGAGAAGATGAGTCCTGTGGGAAGTACATTTCTCTTTCTAACCAGCAGAGATTAAATGGCTCAGGTTCAGACTCACAACTTCATGTACAAGAATCTCAGCAATTTCATTTTCAGTTGTTAATAATTTTTATGTTTCCTCAGTGGAAAAATGCTTAAATGTAATTTACATTCAAGCCACTGAAAGGTCATAAACAATTCCCAGGCTGAAGGCTGCCAAACTATGTAAATTCAAAAAACCAGCAAGACAAACACAGGTATTCTTTTAAGAAGTACTGTTCAAAAACCTGCAGTCCAAGGAAAATGTGCCAGAGAAATGGAACAATGGGGAAAAACCAGCCTATTTCCTTCAAGGGCTGTGTAAATATCTCTGGAATGTGTGTAGCCTCCACTGTATTTCAGGGTGACCTCCTTCTGGGGTTTACATTTTCCATAACTTCCCTCTGGTAAGAGGGAGACTCCGTATGTCTGTCCAGGTCCCCAGCCAGGGTCTGTCGGCCTTGCCTGCTGCAGTCAGCAACACCACACGGATTTAGTGCAGCTGAGGCACTGGCTAATTGCTCACCAGCTATTCTGAGGAGCAGAGCTCGGGCTCTGCCTGCCCCAGCAGTGGTCCAGCTGCCTCCTGAACCAGTGCGAGTCATGAGGGGTTGGGCTGCAATGCAGGGGGAGGGAGAGCTGCAGAAAAGAATTTAGATCTCCCAAACTGCAAATCTGTCAAACTGATGTAAAAGTCCTGCCCTGGAGTATCACATTTATCTTTCTCTATTTGCTATCTATATGTGCAATGAAGCACTGGATGTTCAGCAGATTTGAAAATTGAGGTGGGATATTCCAAGTTTACTCCAATCTTTAATAGCATTATCTTTCCTTTGCATCAAAACATAAACTAGACCAAGACAATCCCTGAGCTTGTTAAAACTTTTTAACAACTGTTTTTGAATCACTGTCAACAAAGAAACGGAAGTTAAACCCCTTAAAGCACTATACAATTCCTCCTTCTCCAAGTTCAAACATCAGTACTATACTGGAGGTAAGAAATCACCTTTCCTTAGCGATTGCACCTGGAACAGTCATACTCTTAATCAGTTTACAGTTACGTTAAATAATTTGCCACTACCTCTCTGAAATCTACACAAGTAAGAATATTTTTTCCTCCAAGTTCTTCTGCTCATCAGCCAAGTAAAATTGTTAAATATTATATATACCCATGGCCATATATATATTTACTACAGTTTTTTTTTTTTTGCCGATGATCTGCTTGTGCAATACTGCAATTACATTTGTTGCATACACCACAAAGACAACCAATAAATAAATACTTCAGTCAAAACCCCACCTAAACTTTGATAGCATGCAGAACCGGGCTTAGACTGAAGAACTCAACATATGAATTTAAAAGCTGGAGTTTGCCTTTTTTTGTTAAGTTCTGCGTAGTGTTTGCTCTTTAGAAATTGCTATATCAAGTCACATAGAAGTAAACTTCCTTTCCAAGTTTCTCAGTTTTGTTCAGTTCCTTAACTCTGCAACTTTATCATTATACTGGAACCAAATCTTGGGCTTTCAACAGTACTCCAGCACCATACTCATGTCCAATATAAGATTATGGAGAACTGGTTTTCTTTGCAGCTCTTTAACCTTTTTGTGCACTTCAGTGCAAGCTCTGCACAACTCAGCTAAATCAAAGGTATTCATTCATGCTCCCAACCAATTTCAGTAGAGATTAAACATGTAGATAAGGATTTACGATGCCATCTTCAGTTCTGAACCTCTGTTTCCAGCCTGTAAAACAGAGGCAATGCTTACAAACTTAAGGATGTTTGCAATACTTCACTCACAGATGTATCTGAAGGATGGTTTTGAAGAGCTGAAGGAGGCAGTTGGGCTTGCTTTTTGTTTGGATGGGGTTTTTTTGTTTAACAAAACAGCACACCTGATGCACACAAGTCTCACCTGAAAAAATTACATAAGGCTCTGCTCCGGGGAAGGGACTTTGTTTCTGAAGAAAATTGTGCACAGGTTCTGAATTCCCAGGGCACTCTTCCTTTCCTAGTTTGAAGAGATTTCTCTCTAAGTACTCCCAATGCTCCGAGCATCTTGGAAACCTGCCCTGAGGCAAGTAATAAATTAGGGGTAGGGAGATGATAGAACTAGGGCTGTAGTGCCTGGTTCGTCTTGCTTTTGTTTGTAAAATGAAGCATTTTAAAGGGAACGCTGACTGGACTATATTGACTGAAGGATCCATTTCTCACAGCTAAAAGACCACGAAAGTAGCCTATATAGATCCATTCTACAAAATATTCCGTGTGCAGGTAGGAACTCCAAAGTCTGTTAGTAATTAAGACCAGACCTTAGAGGCAAATGGTGGCACATTTACAGCAGACCGCTTGCAGGACATCTTTTTTGACAAGACTACAGGATGTATGACGGTGGATTATTAATGTAGTTTGCTGGCAGCTGCACTCAAATTCATTGCTGTGGCAGCTGTTCAGTAAAATTTGCTGGAAAATCCAGTGGAGATTAGGTTTTGATGAAAAATTTCAAGGCGCTTTTCTCTACTGTGAGCAAGCACAATCCTCCTGGGTTTATTTCATATCGCAGATCAGCAAGATAACGATGCTTTTGCCTACGCGGATGGAAGGTGCTGGGAAACGTGGGCCGCTCTCAGCAGGTCTGTGCTGCTCCCCGGCTCCGCGTTCTCCCCAGTCCTGTTCA
Organism: Petroica traversi; assembly: GCA_025920805.1. Lineage (NCBI taxonomy): Eukaryota > Metazoa > Chordata > Aves > Passeriformes > Petroicidae > Petroica > Petroica traversi. Next base: position 13,860,518 of record JAHLSL010000010.1, read on the forward strand.
ACAACATCCACAGCCTGTCATTAGAGGGCTCAGCTGCCAATGCCAGGGACGTGCTGGTGAGGCAATCACCACGTCTGTATGCAACTGCGGCACCAGCCTGGAGCGCGTTACAGGGAAACACTTAGAGCAAAACAGGATGTTGCGATGGGTACGGGGCTTTTCCTGACCAAGGAGAAAGTGCGTCAGGCAGCTTGATGATGTTGCTTAACCTACGAAATCGCCTTGGCTGGGCGATTAGACAGTATGCAGCATGGCTGACTGGAATTTCTGGCCCTACTTTCCCTTTTCCCTCAACATCAAGCACATGGCTGGAAGTTACAGAGCGGGTCAGGAGCCCGGCTGGCTGGGAGCGGCGGGAGTGACTGCTTATGCCCGCTATGAGAAACACGAGGGTACAGAGGCGACAGTTCCATCAACGAGGAAAAACTTCCCCCAACTAGTATGAGCGAACTAGTTCTCGTACAAACTGGTTTTGAGTTTAATCAGAGAACATCTGTTTTGACTGCTGGGGTGATTACACTAAGTCGCCCAATTAACCCTCCCCAAGCCCACCCGAAATCCCGCGTTTCTGAAGGTAAAGCGAGCTGCTGCCGGCCAGCCCACGCCGGAGAAGGCGCGCTGGCCCCGGCACTGCCGCATCCCTGCCCTT
>JAHLSL010000010.1:13861566-13919879 GCA_025920805.1 Petroica traversi
GCGCAGCGCCCCGGGAATCTCGGGGGCGCTGGCGGCATCCGCGGCAATGTTAGCGGGGCGCTCGGCGCCTTCCCCCTGTCCGAGCATCCCCGTGCGCCCGAGGAGCCCTCCCGGCTGCCTGGCCGGCAAGTTCCTCTGCCGGGAGCCGTGGCGGGAGCGAAAGAGTTTGCTGCTTGCTCATGTAAATGTTGCGCTCCCTTCGGTTTTATGAAGGCTGCGGCAAATTCTCACCAGTTTCTTGAAGCCAAAATACTTCCCCAGCCCAGTTTTTGACTTGTTTGGGTGTCAGATTGCTTGTGCTACTAAGTTGTTCTGATTAAAAGTGCGAACTGAAAATGCGTCCAAATGCGAGAGTTGTAAACCGCATAAGTTTCCCTTTCTGTAAATTGTAAGACCATTGGCTTTGCAGAGCTGCCTACCTGCTGCTCTCATTGTATCCAGTGCCGCTTCATCTAGTGCAGGCATTTCGTGATCAAACTCACTCCATCTTTTGTAGAATGATAAATCAGTGCCTCTTAAAAATAAGATTAGTTTATTTTTTCGTCACTCCTGTAAAATCTGTAGTAATAGTGAATAGTTCTCAATTTTCTGGAAAAATCGACTCGTTTAAATACTTCTGAGTGTGATCCTAACCTGTCAGGTTTTTGAAATGTCAACTCCAGCATTTTGGGCATCAGTCCAAACCAAACTGGTGCACCATAATTAACAGTATGCTTTGGTAGTTTGGCTCTCTGCCAGGTATACTGTCCTTGCTCAAGTAACTGCCATGGCCATTTTAGATCTGGCGATCAGAAAGCGACACATGGAGGAATTGTACGGGTTCTGTTCCCAGTTTTCTGAGGGAAGGTTGTGCCTGTGGGTGACATATGCAAATGTGCCATGGTTAATATTTATGAACCTCTTAACCCAGCAGAAGTGATCACCATATCAAAGCACACCAATATTGCTTTTAACTCGTGCAGTATTGGCCCCGTGAGGTCGATATTTGGAAGTAACTGTTTTTCGTTGGAGTGGAAAAAAAAACCTCAGTTATTATGAAAAAATAAAACATCACTTTCTTGTGTGGAAGTGCTCACTGAGCAGTGGCACAGGATGGTTCGGTGGCCCAGCACCTTGTGCTGGAGCCGTGATGGGCTCATTGGGGCATCCTATGTGCCTTGTTAAGGAGGGCTCCATCTGGACCTTTAATTTGTTTCACTGTTTGTTCAGGAAGGCACTATGATTTTATGTGAATTTAATGAGGATTAAGCTCAGCTCAGCCTTTTAAAGTGTGCAGTATGATATTCACTGCTAGTTGGCCTTTGATTTTGCTTTTGTGGCAAGCACTGATGTGCAGAGGTTTTCTGGACTTGGGCTGAGGGGAGGGCATTCCCAGAATCTTTTGCTTTGAAGTATGAAACTTTACGTGACTTTTTTGTTTCCAGGTTTGAATCATGCTGCTTAGTCCTCTTCTGTATTTATAATCACTTGTTGGCTGTTCTAGCTGCTAATGAGCACATAGTGTTCACAAAGATGTGTGAATTGTTCTGAGACCTTTTTCTTTTTAAACATCTCTAATTAAAATCTAATGGCTTGAATTTAATTAGCTGTCTGCTAAATGTCTTTTAGGAAGGCCATAAATTAATGTAATTTAGAATGAAATGTAAAAATTAATTAAAATTATTGTTGGCAAAACTGCTATCTATGTATGTGCATGCTCAACCAGTCAAGCAAGCTTATTAGAGAGCAAGTTGTCCTTTTAATGCCTCTTGTCATTATCTGGAAGGCAAAATGTTATTACAGATTGTGCCCTCTAGCACAGGCAGAAATACCTTCTTGCATGTCTCTTGCAGTTGAAAATACTTTACGCAGCTGTTTTCTTTTGGCTTCCACATTGAAATTTTTATGAGAATAAACAGATGAAAGAAATAATTTTATATGTAATTTAGAAAATTGTTTTGGTTATTGGCTTAGTAAGTGCTTATGTAGCATTCTACTTAAGAGTATATAATTACTGTGTGCAGTAAAAAAAAGAAATCTATATGTTATGAGTTAACTTGCAGAGCTGAAATAGGTATTGATTATTTGGATAAAGCACTGAGTTATTTCCCATTTGCTGCGACTTCAATACCTTGAGAATTATCCCAGTGATAATTGAATCCCATTTATTGTCTCAAGTAGGACAGTGGTATCTCACATTTGGCATTTCCAACAAGACGCTTGTCAGAGAGCTCAATGGATTCTGGCCATCTGCTTTTTCAGATGCATCCCTCGAAGTCAAAGAATGTGCTTCTGAGTGGGAACAAGAAGTCTGTGCTCTGGGCAGAAGCCTGGTGCCCTGGCTGAGCCAGGAGCACAGCATGGGTGTCTAGCCCTGGTGCTGCCAAGTTCCGCTGCCTCTCGGGGTCCTCATCAGAACAGCTACGCGTCAGGGCAGAGACAGCGCTGCTGATCCTGCCAAAGGAGTCAAGCAGAGACTTCTAGCAAAAGGGGGAAAAAAAAAAGGCAAATAAAAAAGCCCACGTGGAAAACAGTGCAGCTAAGGCTGTCAGTAAGTGTTGTCCTGCTTCATCCCTCGCTGCACTGCTGCCCTGTGTCTCTTCCTCTCTCCCGCTGGTGCCTGCGAGCCTCGGGTGAGCTGGCTCAGACCTGCCCTTCAGAGAGCTGCAGGGCTGCAGAAGACTGACAGTTTTGCCAACAACAATTCTGATTTTTAGGTTTCATCACGCCTTGCTGCTTGCCCCCGCAGTTTTAGTTGGTTTCTGCCTAAACTGGCTTGTTGGGGAGTAGGAGAAGCTTAGCAGGTGGTGGGAGGGAAGCAGTGGGAGCTTTCAGCTGAGGGTAGGTGAGACCGGGTGGCGCTGTCAGCTCTGAAAGTGACTGTGCTGTGCCGTGTCTAAGGGATGAGATCGGCTAGATTTAGACTTGGGAAGAGCCAGCCCTGTCAGGCTGCCTGGGGCTGGTGGGGAGTGCTCTTTGCTGGACAGTTTTCCATTGCTTTTAGCAGCTGCATTGTTTTCTCTTCTGAGAAAGCTTCTGCCAGTTGAACTCTGTAACAATGACTCGTGCTAAACAAAGATATGGAAACATTCATCAGATTATATTTTTAAAAAATCATTACAGCCTTTTCCGAGTTTGTCACCAATGTATGATAACAGTGTGGAGGAAAGCTTTTCAGAAGGACTCTCTCTCCATTATAGGCGTCTGTGGCAGAAGAGGAACTCCTAAAAAAAATGGAGAAGTCTCAACTTCCGATTTCAAACCCTGGTTTTTGTGCAGGATGCCCTGAAGGTTAGAAGGAGTCTATACTGAAGGATTCTTTATGGTGGAAAATATTTTCACAGAGAAATTAAAATTACTCTTTTCTTGAAGTCTGAGGCAAGCAGAATAATTTAGGTCTTTTTTTAAGATTCATTTAAGATTCTTTGAGCCTGTGCATTTTGTTTTCAGAGAAATAGAAAATAAAAGAGAGCTGAAATTACTAAATGGAGATCAGTTCTTTGCTCTGCTGCTTTTGTTACTAGAGGAAGGACTGGAGACATAATAAAAGAGATTCTTTTTGCTGAAACCCAGTAAGTCTTCTCCAAAGCCTCCATTGTGTGGGGGCAGAGCTGCTACAGGGCTCAGGGCAGCTCAGGCAGAGAGGATCTTGTGGTTGTTGGTGCTGGGAGCCTGGAAAGCATGTGTGCATCATGATTCATCTCTGGCTGGGCTCACTACCGAGAAAAATGAGTGTGTGGGGTATTTGTCATTTATTTGGGCTAGAATATTAAGTTTTATCGTTGCCCGTCTAGACTGCAGAAGTGGCCGTGGTGCTGCAATGCAATTGCTCATAGCAACGGCGAGCTCAGCCCAATTCACAGAGCTCTGCCCAGGGGATTGCTCTGTGCTATTGTCTCTGTGCTGGTCTTCTTAAAAATAAAAACTTTTGCAGGACATCATTCTCCCCTGCCTGAGAAGGATGGCCTTGGCTGGTGCCGGGGGAGGTTAAACTCCAGCAGCAAGGAGGGAACAGGCTGTTTGCTTTAGAAACTTAGTGGCTCACCTTTTACTGAAGAGGTCTTTAGTTCATGTGCAGTCAGGAGGAACCCTTTGCTCTCTAGCCAGCTGAAAAGCAAAGGATTGTGTGTTTAAAAAACAATCCTATTTTTGCACATAGTAATTGGCAATATTTGCCCTCGTTGTGAATAGTATCTCAAACACAGGAGTCTGTTAGAACTCCTTCTCTTAGAATTTCTCTCTCCTGACTTTTAATGCTTGGGATGCTAACAATAATTTCTGGCCTTACATTGTGTTTTTCATACTCTTTACCTGAATCCTTTTGATATGGCAGTAGAGTTATCTGAGAGGATTGTCTCTTCCCTGAAGAACCTACTCTGAAAAGATTTTTTCCGTCTATGATTTATATCATGAAGTATATAAGAGGGAAAAAATTGATCAAGAACAGTATTCGTAGAAGTTCAATGAAGCAACATTTTGTTCTGTAAGCATTATTATTATTAATTGTATTGTTAGTAAGTACAGGGTGATCTGCATGTCACTCCTTGCTCTTCGGAGCTGCTTCCCTTCTTGGTGTGGTTTGTATCAATTACTGACGTTTATTTTTCCCTTCTCTCTTTAGGTCCTTGCTAGACCTAATACTTAATGAATGCAATCGTAAGGCCAAGAATGTTGTTCCTGTTTTACCCACACAGAATGTAATAGGAAGGGTGTTAGAGGATAATTAATTTTATAGCACATGGCATGTATGATGACAGTGCAAGTCTCTCTGCTCTTGCTGGTGTTCAGCGCTTCTAGTAGGGACGGTCTTCTGTTTAGGAGATGGAAATCACTTGATAAACAACTTTTCATAAGCTTCATTAACTTCGTTTTCAAGAAAACTTTCTGCAGTTACTTATGAGCTCAGGTGAAAGCACTGCTCACCTCACTTTTCCTCTCTGTAAACAAGGGAGCACCACCAGTTTAAAGAGGAATTACTTGCCTCTTTTTCTTCATCTGCTTGTTTCAATTGATGCAGAATTCTAGTTTTGTGGACTTTTCTTCCATTGAATGCTGAAGGATGGGTAGCTGGGCACTGCATAGCGATGTGTAACTTTTTCTGAGAGTTTGATTGCTCTTTAGGAAGTGCACATATGGGCATTTAGATTGTAAAAGCTTGTGTCCATAGAGCAGCTTGGGGTCTGAGCTGATCGTTCAGTCAATGAAAGTACATGGGTGGTGCTGATGGAGGGGTGGGATGTAGAAAAGCTACGCTGTCATCATTAAAAACCTGAGTTTATTGCTAAATCTTGGAACATAAAAAAAGTTTTTCTTCTTCTTGTTTTGCCTTTTTCTTTTCTTCCTCCTTCCTGCTCTGCTTCTTATTTTTATTTAGCGCTTTTTTTTTTCTCCATGATGCAAGTATTCATGCTACAAACCTTCAGTGCTACATATTCTTAAGCTTTCTGCCCTAATTTCTTACTGGGTTGAATGAGCTAGGATTTTTTTTTAATTAATTTTTTGATTGTTTTGCCTCTCAGTGGGTTGCCTCTTTTGCTTATCCTCAATAGTTTCGGCTTAACTTGTTTACTAAATATAGCTATGTCCTGTTCTTTCACTGCTGATTTCTCGACCCCTTTCCTGACTCTTTAATGGCTGCACTGCTCTACTTTGCATGACAGTGCTGTTGATAGGGAAGGACAACTGTCTTTGGAGAATCCAGTTTCTTTCCTTTGTTGGTGGTGTACTATGCCTTTCTGCCCCTTCTAGTGATGTGGATTGCATGCTCTTGTAGCTTTCCAATCAAGATATTTTTTAGTGCAAATCTGTCTTTTTGCAGAAGTAGGCTTACCTTTTGTATTTAATACCTCTTCTTTCTTGAGCTGCTTGTATTTGTGAATGATTTTATGCAGTGTGAGGGGCAAGAGTGGGAACAACTGTGCACTGTAAATAGATGTGATGTATTTTGGATGTGATCTATTTTGTACAATTACATGGATTTTCCCACATTGTATTAAATTGAAGAAAAATACCCACTGTTGTCTGTCACCTGGCTCTCTCGTTTCACTGAAGCTCCACTCAGAGCTGGAAATGCAGTGCTCCAGCCTGGAGTTGGTTCTCATTTCTTTGGGCTTAAAAAATACAGCAGGGAGAGGCTGAAACCAGACTGGTTTATGTTTGATTGTATTTTGGATTTGTGTAAACAGTTTTAATGCATCAAGCTAAATTGGCAGGCTTTCATAATCCTCTGGGAAAATTGGGAGTTTGAAACCTAGCGGATAAATGAAAAAAAAAAATGGTTCTAAGCCCCAGATTTTGCTCCCTAAAGGGATGCTGTAAATTAGTTAGATCTAGAAATGTGGTTTAGTTAAAGTAAATGAAAATGTGTTTTCATGAGAACCTTATAATTTTAAAGACAAAAGAGTTGGATTTCTTTATTCTGAGTTGAGACACAAAAGCGAGAAAATGGCTGTTGACAAGAAATTTGTGTTTCTGTCCAAACAAAGAGGTAATGATTTCACCACTTTTTATGGTTTTTAATGAAATGATGACATAAGAGTACTAGAAATTGTTTTAAAGTGCTTAAATTCAGTCAGTGACTGAGGTAAGCAAGCCTGCACATGCATAACTAATTTAAAAATCCCAAATATACATAAGATGAATGGTAGAACTATTAGTTTTCTTACAGTACGATATGTTCATATTTTTCTTTCAAGAACAAAAGAAAAATGTTGCTTTACTATCATAGTTCTGATGAGCTTTGTGCCCATCACTGTAGAAATGAACAGCAGCAGGGTGGGCTTGAGTTTACTTCCTTCCCCCTTATTCTTAGTCACAAGCAGACCATGCTATTTTCTTAAGATGTTTCCTGCTGTGGGCATAATACGAATTTTTCCTTCATTAGAACTCAAGATTTGCATTGGCAAGCTCTGTTTAAACATGGCAGAGTAGAGCCCAGCCTCACAGGTTCAGATTTTGAGGAAGGATGTCAGGTCCCCAGAGTAATTATTTTTAGTTTTCATTATGTATCTTCCAGTACTTCTGGCTTCTGTAACTAATAGGCAGACTTTAGAGTGGCTTTGAATTGTAGTTATAATTGTAGATATTGTAGCTATAGGTAGGGCACAGTTGACCAAATTCCTTTCCAGGAGCAGGAGATATTGGTGACTTGGCCATGTGGAATGGCAGGAAAAGGTTGCTGTTAAAGATTTTCTCTGGTTTGGTGTGGATGTGGTGAAATCACCCTTTGGGTGGGAGCAGTTCTGAGGTGTTTGCTGCACACATCCATCTGGGATTCTCTGGGAGCAGCATCCACTTCAGATATGTGAACATGCAATGCAGCTGGTAGTGTTTGGGAGTTGTTTGGATGCAATTTGATTGAATGGAATTTCGGAAGAGCATTTCTAAAAATGTGCTTTTCGGTGTTTCCAAAGAGAGGTGTGGAAAGGAGGAACCTCCAGTGGTAGGAGCCATAAATTAAACACTCTCAGCTGTAAGATTCAGAGACATGGCAATGCTCATGTCTGCATAGTATCACTTAGCTTCTTTAAACAAGAGCTCTAACAAGGAGGTAATTACAACTTTGTTTAACTATGAAAACATTGAACTGCTGTCCCCTCCTCTCCCAGCATGTGCTGTGCAAATGCCATCAGAGAGTCCTGGCAGGAAATCAGTGGTTTGTGTGGCTGTGGTGGTTGCTTTCTGAATTCCAAACGTGTCCAGTAAAGCCATGAGGCAAGAGGGGCAATAGCAGGCAGTACAAAATCTGGGTTTTTTTAAAAATAATTTTAATTTATTTTTTACATTCTTTCATAGGATAACCAGTGCTGACTCTATCTGCATGTCTGTTTTCTAAGCATTTAATTATGGCACTTCCCATGAAAATTATATGATGTATTTAAGTTCACAGTACTGTTCTTCAGATCTGGAATTTTTTCTGTGTTTCCTGTAATCTGTGACTATAGTATTTTCTGAAAGATGCTTGGAGGGAGGAAATGTTGGTTGTAAACAAAGAGTTGGGTGACTTGAGATATTTTCAAACGAGTTTTAAAAATAGAAGTTGCTTCTCTTCCTCTTAAACATAGAGAAAAATGGGTATTAGGCATAGTTGTAGAAAACAGTAAGCAATTCAGATTCTTATAAAACACTTTCTTTCTCCCCCGAGCACTTTATTGGGCTTACTAGCATTTCATTGGAAGTGATATTCCAGTGTGGCACTATTCCTGTGCTGTTTGCTGGAATAACTAATCTGAATTGTTGGTACAAACCTTAAATAGGAAGAGATGACTGCTGGTCCCCAAGTGCTGTAGAGCTTAGGATGGTGCATTTCCAAAGTCTACCCAACATACTAGGCAGTAATGGTGTTACAAACTGATAAACATTTTTATGATTCAGTTGGAAAATTGTCTACTTGTGGAGATAATTTCTGTGTGAGTTTACCATCATGCCTCAAGCTTTTCCCTGCTAGCTGGTTTAAGTGCAAAGAAAACAGACAGAAGCTGGCAATCCTCAAGCAAACTCTGAAGTTTAGAACCACCCCAGCCAAGAACTGAAAAACAGTCTCAATTCATGGTTTAATCACAGAATGGTTTGGCTTGGAAGAGACCTTTATATCATCTAGTTCCAACCCACTGCTGTGTGCAGGGAGACCTTCCACTAGACCAGTTTGCTCAAAGCCTCATCTGATGACAAATTTAATTTTGAAATAAACTTCCATTTTTCATTTTTAGATGCCAGACTTTTAGATATTAATAGTTGTTAGTTATTTAAGCTTTGGAAGTATGTAGGCTGTGAGCATTGGACTGGTGGTTGTTAGCAATCTCTGATCTTAGTGTACTGCAGAATGGTTTTTTATGGGTAAAATATCATGGTGTGCATTAGAAAATGCACAAAATATTTGTTTGGAGGAGCCTTATATTGCTTCTTTGTGGGGACAGTTTGTCAGTGAGCTGGTGTGGTATTGTGTGGGACTCTAATCTGGCATCCTACTTATTGAACTGGAGATGGAGGACCAGTTTATCTTTATATCAAGTCATCTGAGTTTAGAATAGACTTCTGGTCATTCATTTTGTATGTGTGTGCCAGGCTTGTGGCTCTGCTATAGGAATGTTTCTATGTGTATATAGTGTTCTAATTGTAGAGGAATATGAGTTTTGGAGAGCATTTAATTTGACTTTTAGAAGTCAAATGTTGAAGGGTCATCCACATCAGAAACAAAGAGTGTACGCTGTTTATGCTGGCTTCAGGTATTTGAAGCATTGTCAGAGTGGAGATTTTACCACGTTTCCCTCTCTGCCTATCAGTTAAGTTAGTGCCTAGCTAAACAATACAGATTTGTATGTAGAGATTTTTGCCTACTTCTGCATTTACTTAATTATTATTTATGGTAGAATTTTCATTTTCCTGCTCATATAGCTATGGCAGCTTTACCAGCAGAAGGGCTCTAACTTGGCTTCTGGTTTTTGTGAATGAATGGCAACATTTGCTGTTCCTTTTCTGTAAACCACAAAGGGATGGTTTTTTGCAAAGCTGTAAATGAAATTTCAGCGAACTGCAGGAAAGTGAAAGAAAATTGACAAGAAAGCTTGCATAGAGTATTTGCAGCCTATGTTGCATTTGTCAGTTTCTGCAGATTTATGTTCGATAAGATCACTTACATCTTCCTTTCAGCCTTTAATTGAAGTTAATTTAAGCAGATAAAATTTGAATAGTCCTTATTTTAGTTTCCAGATCTAATTGGGAAATTTCCAGGCTCTGGTGCCTGCATATATATATATATATATATATATATATAAAGTAACACACCCACTGATATCCCCCACCCCTCCCCCAGTTTATTTAAAGGACTCAAAGTCTGGCCATCCTTTCAGTGAAGAAACTTTTCCTAATATCAAATCCAGACCTGCCTTGGTGCAGTTTCCTCTTTTGTATCACTTGTTTCCTGGGAGACTGACCCCCCACCTTATATATAAACATATCTATTATGTCATACAGCCCTGTCTGAACTTACTTTTTGTATGTGTGATTAATGCACATTTTAGTTTCCTGTCAGTATTACTGGATCTTGATTATCTTGGGCATTGCAGTATGTATTTTGATTTTTAAAACTTTAAACCAACTTTGAAGTAGCTTTTTTTTTTCCTTTGCCATATTGCTATTTACAAAGTCTTTTGTATACAGTGTATGAGTTAGAACTCAAAATACCTTCAAAGTTTAACTAATTAGAAGGCAGAAGAAGATAGAAATCTTTACTAGAAAGAAGTGACTTGCTTAAGATGAACAAGAAGCTGCATTTTGGCAAACAGCTCTTCTGTACTATCATATGATCTTTGGGTATGTATTTTTAGAAGAAAAATGGGTAGGGTAGATGTCATCGAAGAGTTACCTGTTGACTCTTAACTCAAGTTTTCTTCATCAGCTTAATTACTCTGGGATGTTATAAACCCCATGAGTTGCAGTACTGGCTTAACAGCCTCGGGTGCCAGCTCCTGCCTTTGATGTGCATCTTTATTTGCTGAGAAATAGGGGTGCAGAAACAGCCATTTCATAGTGATTTCCATCTGCCTCATCAGCTTTAATGCGTTAACATCTCTCCTTCTGTGTTGTGCACGCTTCTTGTTGTATCCTGTGTTCTCCTCCAAGCTCCATGAAGAGCAAGTAGCTGCTTGTTGGCCTTGAGCCGTGTGCTGCCCATGGGCACTGTCACTGCTGGGGAGCAAATCCCCACTGGGATTTGGAGTCACCCCTCTGGGGCCAGACCCTCGAGATAAAAACCTTCTCTGCTTCTCTTTGCTACTTCGCCTGTAGGTGCTAAGTCATGTGCAGGGAAGCTGGGTGGAGAGGCAGCAGAGACTTCCATGTGGTTGTACAAAATAGGGGTAGTGTTAATAATTACATATCTCATCTAGTTTTGGCTTTCTGTGAACAAGCAGTTTTGTAGCAGGGAAGGGAAAGGAAAATGTCTCCCCCTGGAAGGAAGGCCTCTAACTGGAGACTGCAGGAATCACCCTGGTGAACTCTCTGGGAAGTTGCACAGGGATGCTGACAAGCAGCAGCTGCTGGAGGGGTGCTCTGCAGAGCAACTGGTGTTTCTTCCTGGTGTGTTAGACTGGCATGTGCTCCTCACTATGAATGCCTAGATTGTCCAACACTATGTAGCTTTGTAGAACCACCTACTCCCTTTCCAGTACCTCTGTGGAGGCCTTGTTGTGATTGTTTGGGTTGGTTTTTTTTTTAACTTTTATTCCATGTGGAATATTATTTTCTGGTTTTCATTGAATACCATTTAATTTCAAGTTTTTGCTGGAAAACTCTTGAGGTGGTGTAAAGCACGCTTGCCATGTTCACCATGCTTGTCATGGGCTACTTTATGTCATGCCTCCCTTTTTCTGATCTCTGCTCTTCTCAGATGCTGACTTCTAGCAGTTTTAGTGTTATAGAAACAATTTTCTTTAACACAAATTTTCTCTAATACCTGTTGGAAGCAGGTATTAGAATTTACCTTTTGTGCTATGTGAACACATATTCATATTCTCGAAATGGAACACTCAATCACATCGATGTTCTGATAACTTCATGTGTTGCTGGGCCAGTTCCAGGGATCTTGGAGCAGGAGGGTGCTGCTGCTGTTGCACTGTGCTGGCTGTTCAGTCCAACCAGGATCTGCTCCTCAGTTCTCTCTAACAAGAACCATCCTTCTTATTTAATGAGATAATGGCTGCCATATGGTTTTCTTCATTATCCTCTTCTTCTAATTTTTCATGTGTGCTTTTGTACTAAAAGCATCAGGGGGACTATCTTCCATGCTAGTAAAACACTGAAAGTAGGTACGTTTATACTTGCTTTTAGGGACAGTTTCATTTACTTCTAGTTTTATTAATTAGGAAAATATTTTGTAAAATAGACTCCTTGAGTTCTTGAAGACTCTTACATGTGTGGGGTTGTTTTGGTATTTGTTTTTTTGTGTTTATTTTTCTTTTGTTTGCAGAATGGTTAATGCCTTTTAAGTAGGAATAGAAAACTACTTGTTTTTGTAAATTAGTTGTACGCTTTTAATGTCTAACAAATAATCATAAAGGCATTTTTATTAGTTTTTTATACTCTGAGGTACGTTCCACTTATTTGTTAATCATTATGGTTTGATTGTTTTCTTTGACGCAACTCATTTTCTCAAGGACTTTTATTGTAGCAATTACACATGTACAACATGAAACTTAGAAGGAAGTGCAGTGTCACATCACTGGAGAGTCTCTGCTGCTTTTACAGCTACTTTTTATGTTTTGTGGTGTTAAAGTTAATGATTTCTTGCTGTGCACACTGTTTCATATGCACAGTGTATATTGCATCTGTTTTATTACTGAGAGTATTTTTTGAACCCACATACGTCAATGTAATTAGTAGGAAACTTACCTTTGTTTTTTGAATTGAACACAGAGTTATTAGGTGTATTTAGGTGCTTTCTAGTGCTGCCTCTTTTATTGATCTAGCAAGTTACTTGTAGCAGTCACATGGAGTAGTTATAATTACCAAGAGGTACTGCAGCTCTGCTGTTACATATTGTCAATTTTTTTATTGCTGTGGGGTGTTCTGCTCTAATTTTGCATTTCACTTTTCTGCTCCCTTTTGCGTAAGCTGCATAGTGAGCAGTTCAGCTACTGCCTACCTACCATAAAAACTCCTCAGTTTTAGGAATGTATTTGTAGTCCTTTAGTAGGTCAGTGTTCCTGTTTGTCTAAAAAAACCTTTCTGAAAGTGTCAACAAGAGCAAACCAGATGGATCCAAGCTCTGGTGGTGTTCTCACTGCATTCCCTGCTTGGAATGCTGCCTTTGAAGTGTGCTCTACTGTGTGTGAGCTCATCAGTGTGGTACCTTGCTGTGCTGGGGAAGAGCTGGACCCATTTCATGGCTCAACCATGTGGTGCATGAAGCTGTGTTGGGAGTGTGCAGGAGGCTGGTAAGAGACACCTTTGGCAGCAGAGGACAGCAGGCTCCTGAGTGTGGCGACTCTTCTGTCTTGGGAAGCTAAAAATTTCTAACTTTTGTTTTTTTTGTAGCCTGCTTTTATAACCCCTCTTCAGGTGAATGCTGAGTAACGACGGTATTAGATGGCAGTAGGGGGAGAAAAATGAAAGCTGAGCACTTGAAACACTAATGATTTCTTGTATAAAATATTTAGTATTAGCTGTGTGCCCATCAGCATGATAATGGGTACATTTCTACTGAAAACCAGCTAATTCCTGATCTGAGTTGCCAGGCTAGATTGTTTATCTCATGGTAACCACTTGCATGTCCAGGGGTGACAGCAGTAACTATTCTTGCAGTCATATTGGAGAAATGCTTGAATGTTTCTGAGTTTTGAGATGCTGAGTGTTGTAGGATCAATTTGTCACTCTGGAGGATGGAAGATGTGGGGAAGTGAGTGGACAGATCGTGGTCTGAAAGCCTGGTTGGGAAAGCCTGGTTTGGAAACTGTAAAGATAACACTTTACAGTGTTATCTTTACAGTGTAAAGTGTGTAAAGAAACTAAAGGAGGTGCTTGGCTGGGGTGTCCTGTCCAGGATGGCCAGCCTGTGGTCCCGTTCCCCTTTGCAAAGACTTCCTGTCCTTCTCCTCTATCCTCAAAAAGGGTGTGTGAAAAAACAGAATAGATTTTTCTTTACAAAACTTTCTAAGAAAGCCTGATGTTACCCATCCACCTATGCAACTGTGTCTTCTCAAAAATCAAATATAAACAAACATAGTACTGTTTTCTTAACCAAACCAACCCCAAACTTGAAATCAGCTAATGATATAATTATCCCATTTAGTTATCATTATTTGTCTTGTTGTCCTTATTAAGGCAGTTATGCATATGTTCCAGATGAGAAAACGTCTTTTAATTTCATTTTACTGTTCCTATATGCTAAATGAAAAAATAAGCCAACCTTATTCCCTTAGTATGTATATTTTATGGAAAATGTATATTCCCTTAGAATTTATATTTTATGGAAATACCTGAAATTAAGGAGTCAATAATATTAACTTAATACTTCATTTATAAGCCTTGATTTTGAGCTTAATATTCTAAAGCTAGTGTGTTGTGGAGCAGCTAATCATAGGAAAGGCAAATAAGTATCAGATTACAAAACTCTTCTGCATTGAAAATATGACCATATGTGCCTCTGAATAATTCCAGATGGAAGGCTGCTGGTTTATAATTTGTTGTTTTATATTACATTTCTTCAGAATTCTATGCTTCTTTTTTTTTTCTTTTGTTGTTATGAACATAGGTCATGAATCTACAGATATATTACAAGCAGAAAAAAAATAAAGTGTGCAAAATAATAGTTACTGCCAACAGAGTTTTAGGTTGCACATTATGAAAAATTTCTTCACAGAAAGGGTTGTAAAGTATTGGAATAGGCTGGCCAGAGAAGTGGTGGAGTCACCATTTCTGGACATGTTTGACAAAACAGTTTGGCACTTGAGGACATGGTTTAGAGGTGAATATGGTGGTGGATTGATGGTCAGACTTGATGATCTTAAAGATAATTTCCAACCCTAATGAGTCTGTTTCACTTGCTGGATGTGTAAATCCCGTTCCCCAACGTTTTGGTTGCTTACCCAAGCTAACAGGGACGTCAGGTTTGGATTGGTCATACAGACTTGTTCGTATACTATTATGTAGTCCAAGTGATCCAATTTTAGAGTACAATTCTTTTTTACTGTGAGTTTTAAGAAGAATATTCGGATGCTTATTGAGAAAGTTCCCAGAGTGAATGTGAAGCCTTTCAAATAAAAAGGGAAAAACTTGAGAGAGTGACAAACCTCTGAAAGCATGCAAACAAAATTATGATGATAGTGGTTTTGCAACCTTGGCTCTGATTGCCAAGAGGAGTACAGCATGCAGCTCACTTTGAAAGAAACATACTCTTGAGAGCTTGACAGCTTACTCTCTTTCATGAGTCCTCTTTTAAAACAGCCTTATGTTACCAAAAGAGCCTTAGAAATAGGTATAAGCTTGGCTCATCTTGTCAAAGGCAGTGGTTAAATATTTCCTCTCAGTAATTGATGCACTTTGATGGCAAGGTGAGGAAAATGTAATTTTAGGTTATAGTTAATGAAGTTGTAATCATTCCTGTGTGGGAGGTCACTTGGGACTCCATGGCTTCAGGAGTGAGTTGCAGTAATCCTCTTACCCTCCTGCCCTGGGCAGCTTGGTCATTCCTGATCTCCCCGTGGAACACCTGAATCGCCTTTCTGGTCCTTGTTAGTCCTTATTTGCCTGTTCTTAATGATAGAATCCTGGGATGTCCCAAGGTAGTTCAGGATGATAATTTCAGTTCTTACTATTTGTGTCTATTTATAGCGTTTTCCTTGCATCTTTTTATTTGCTGATTTCTCACACAGTTTTAACATTATTTCGTAAGGCACTGTTGTAGGAAATAATAACTGTACCCGTGTCAATAGATTCTTTGTTTAATTTCACTCAAAGCATCACATGGGGTCCATGTGCAATGTGTTAACAGAACAGATGATGAGCTTGACATAAAAAGCGCCTGTTCCAAGTTGCTTTTTCATCTATATCCTCCCTTGTTTTTATTTCTTTATTTCCCCACCATCAAATTTCAGGGTTTTAAGGCTACGTACTGTGTTTACTTAATGCCAGAGGAAGGTACAGGGTTTAGTTTTGGCAGTGATAATCACAAAGTCAGAATATCTGGAAAACTTACTTCCATGTCTGGAAATTTTTTCCTTCTTTTACTGCTTCTTGGGGCTGAATATTGATTAAATTATTGATTATTCATGCATGTATTCTGTGAAATACAAAATGCTTCAGAGCCTCGTGATTTTAAGCCTTTAGAAGCTTGCCCCGAATGCCTTTAAATGGGCCACATAATTAAAGATGTTCTTCATGTGCTTTGCTGAGGTATTTACTGTTTGTGTCTGCAAAACAGGAGTTTTCTTTCTGTAAAGCAGGCAAAGTGAGTTCGGTGGTATGTACTTTTTTACAATAAATGTAAATGTGAGTAATGTTTTTAAAAAACCAGATCAGTTTCAATGATGTTACAAGTATGTGCAACTTAAGAGAAATCATCTTAATTTCTCAAGAAGCATCATCTTTGTAGGAAAGTGCAACTTGAGTAAAATAGTTTCTGCAGTACAGAACCCACTGTACAGTGCTATTTCTGAAATACTGCTAGGAAAGAGGCCAGGATTAGAAGGGGAGCAAAATTTAGCAGTATGGAGGACTGGGATTGCTAATGGTAAGCTTTTTCTCATGCTTGGGACTGTACTGTTTTTATGGTCTTTTAAGGAGGGGTATTGTGATATTTCTCCTAGCCTCAGGTACTTCTGTGGTCATCTCTATCTGTGGTTTAGACTTTTTTTGGTTCAATTTCTATATTTTAAAGGGTTTTATCACTTTCCTATGAAACCTTTGCCCTGCTCCTTTAGCATTTTAGATGAAAACAGTCCTTTGTGACTAGAAATTCCCGTAACTGGCTTGTTTCTCACACACAGTAAGTTTAAGCATATTCACAAGCCCTTGTGTATAAGGAGAAAGGTGTTTCCTTGCAGTTGCTTTTGGGAAGCAGGGAATGAATGAGCTTTTGCAATATCAGGCTTGTTTGCTCTGTTGGTGTTAAAACAACCCCCTCCAAACTCCTGCTTTGCAAATGACACCCTACCTCCTGTTAATTATTTTTAATTCTAAAGTGAATTTTATTTGGTGAGCATTTAACCTGGAAAACTTGTCTCAACATGTAAGCCTGATTAGCATGCATGGTGTGGTGTTCTTTTAATTAAATAAGTGCATTTTAAAATTTTTTTAAAAGCTCATGTAGCAGCAGTGGCACCATCTGGCATTTCTTAAGGTTTGTGATCATTCCTCTACATTAGGGTTTCAGGAAGACACTGTCACCACACCCACCAGCAGCTCCCTCTTCTCTGGGGACTCCTTTTCCTGGTATTTCCTGTGGTGCCTGTGAAATTCAGATTCATATGTTTGTTCTACCAGGTGACCAGATTTTACTCAAGAGTCAGAAGCCTGTGAGAAAAACCATTGCAAGCTGGCAACACCTGTGCCCTTGCAAGGGATGGAAGGTTGGGGGTGTGTGTGTGTGAGATCTTGGTGTTAACTATGACAGAAACAGTATTTTGGAGCAGAATTGTGTAGATCACTCAGTTTCATCAGCACCAATTTTGTGTCCGGAGCACAAGGAAGATGGTGTGGGGTGGGGGCATAATCAGCTTAAAGCGTGGCTGAACTGGTTGTGTTCAGTCTTCCAGCAGGAATTGCCTTTGAGTAGAAATCAGGCATGAAGAGCTCAGGGCCCACATGGAAGTGATTTGCTGCAAGTATGAAGATTTATGATTTGAAAAAAGGAGAGGGATGCTGTAATGGGAGGTGTGCTTGCCTCCCCCAGCCTGTCCTTTCACACAAGCTCATGGTATTTCCTCAGGTGAAATGTGGGCTGGCACCAGACAGGAGACAGCATTAGATCCTCAAGTAAACACTGAAATCTGTAATTAAAAGCAGCTGTGGGGAGAGGATGCCTTAGGAGCACAGGCAGTAACCAAAATGTGTTGAAAGATAAGATGATGCATTGCATAAAAATCTAGAGGATTGTTGAGTGTTAAAACTGTCATACAGTTAATTTCTTCATAGAGAGGTTCCTATGCATTACTCAGAAAAAAACATGCTATGGTTTTTGGCATAGATATCTTTATAAATGGATACATTTTGGTCTGAAAGGCAACTTCTGATCACTTTGCTCTTTCTCTATGGATATGTTTGAAGTTTTTTATGTGAATGAAGAAGAAAATGGTAGGTATGTTCTTGGTTCTATAAAACTTGATACTCCCTAGTAAAACCACTAACTAGGGGTTGTAACTGTTGAAAAATTACCTGTACAGGTGTTCTCTGGTTAAAATGCTTAAATATAAATGTTCCAGGTTTATGTTTCTGTGACTGGATAATGGTTTCTCCAGCTCTTTTTGGTGGTCTAATCTGCTTACTTCAGTTGTCCAAATAAGCAAATCCAAAATGATATGGAGACGAATGGTGGTTGAAAAAGTGCAATTGTTCAGTTAAATTTTCTTGATATTTTTAGTAGATATATCTAAATCTCTTATTTGTATAATGTTCCAGTTTAAGGAACTGTGGTACCAATATTAGATGCAACTGCATACTTTGTTCAAATATCTAAGTGGTTATTCAGTTTATCTCAATTTTATAAATGAATTAACAGATGTATCTATTTAAATCCTGTATTTCTGTTGTTACACTGTCTTGAGTCATGGAGTCTCATTCACTCAGGCTGCATTTTTGTAAATGACACTTGGCAAGCCAGGAGACAGGAATTTAGAAACTGATAAGTTTTGGCATCTTTAGTTACTGTTCACATTCTGCCACACATGCAGGTTTTTACACAAAGGGTTTTTAGTTATGGGGTTTTTTTTCCTCCCCTTGCATCTGTTCATGCGGGGCTTATTTGCTTGTTGGCTGATTTGCAGACACATGTTAGCTGAGTTATTTTTGTGTTGCATTTCCTTGCAATCAGGGAGCTAATAACAAAAACTGTTGGAATCACTGTATATGTAGCTTAAGCTATCGGTGTAGGTGGCTTTGCTACAGAGTAATGCGTCCTCTAAATGTTAATTTGTAGCTTGGGAATGGTGAGGAGTTCAGCATTTTGCATCTTTGCCTGTTTTTGACAGCATTCCTGCAGTACCTATTCAACTTTTTTGAATGTCCTTTCATCAGAAGTCTCCAGAAGACATAATGTTTCGGCCAGCAAAATGGGGAATCTTCTGCTACAATAATTTACCCTTTCTTTTGCATTCTCTTTATAATTTTTTTCTCTTCATTTCACATTTTTGCACTCAGTTCAATAACCACTTGTACAAGTCACACAGAAACTGTTACAATAGAGGCTATGTTTTCCAAATGTCAGAATTGCATTCTTAGTAATAGTTCAGTGTCTGCAACATGTCTCAACATCTATTTTAAATTAAATATTAGTGCATAAATTCTCCAGTATTTTAACTTCTGTAGTTATTTTCACCCAAGTGCATTCACCTCAGTCTCCTTGATTTACTTTTGGGCTGGTTTGTAAATGCCCACAACTTTAAGCAATAAAGTGAATGAGTGAATGAATCTTTTTTTGGTGTAGTGCTGGAGGAGCCTGTATTCTTTTGTCTCCCTTCATTCTTCCCCACAGGCCATCAGTGAAAATTAAATTCTTCAAAATATTAGGTTTTTTAAATGAAAATAGACTTTTCAGGGAGTAGATGAGAGATGATTTTGTGACTGCAGGAAGGAGGGAGATCAATGTGTGGAAGAGACAGCTTATTACTGGCTTTTATCTTCTTGGGTTCTACTGGCACCTATGCTTTTCACCAGTGTAGGTTCCTCTTGTTCCACCTAGATTATATAATTTAATTATCTATTATCAACCTAAATATTATCCCACCATGGCAGGTTCCAGCCTTCATAGTAAATTTCAGTTAGACTTCCAAAGCTAACTTGGACTTTAGATACACAGTATCTTCATTATATTTATTAGCAAAAAGTAATTTTTTCTTCTGTATTCTATGCGTGTAGAGTAGACTGGTTTCCCTTTCTTCAGAGAGGTGGTAAATTCTGTCAACTTCTGGCTTAAACCATCAGCTATTGAAAGGAGTAATCCTTTGCCCAGTTTTTACAGACTCTGTGAGGAGAACTGTTCGTCAGCATAAATCAAAGTTATTACATCAGATTGTACTCAAGTTTTTTCAATATATGCAACCAAAGCACAGCAGGCCAGATCCCCTCTCCTTGATGGGTTCTGTTGATTAACATTAGCTGAATTTCTGGCCCAGCTTGACCAGTGGTCTCAATTCCCAAACACAGTCCTGCTGGCTCTGCAAGGCGCCAGTGCCACATTTATATTGGAGGAAAGTTTGTTGTATCAGCTGTGTTACAGAAAATCTGTTTACCCCGGGCTGTTTGTTACAGACTGTTCATTGTGAGTTTGGCTGGCTATCAGATGCTTCTATTTAAACAAACAAATTTCTTCTCCCAGTTTTCCTCAAGATGTCCTGCAGTGAAGTATCTCTGAGTCAAAATGAGAGATACATATGCATTTAATAAGTAACATCAGGATTTGTTCAAATGCATCAATAAAGCAGTCATTGAATTGTGACTTCAGAGTAGGTTCTAGTGGCAGTGAAACAGCAACCAGAATATCTAAAAATTTCCATTTGCAAGACACTTACCTTTTGTCCCAGATGTTTTTTTCCCATTCAAGCCAGATCAGTGCTACCTACGTCGGTACTACCTGTGTAGTTGCTCAAAGGTGAGCCACAGAAAGGTATGATCTGTCATATTTAAGGTAGAAGACCTTATGCAAAGATACATCAAAGCAATTTTGTGTTTGCACTTCTGGATTTTTTTTTTTTCACTTTTTTTTCCTCATACCCTTTCTCATGAGTTTTGAGACAGCATTTTGAAGTATCTGCTGACAAGGGTATGTCAAAGGAGTGTTGAGTAGTATCTTCTATTCTTGCATTTTGGCTGGCAGTGTGTTTTGGCTTGCTGGTATATTACATTTGTAATCCTATACCATGCATACTGTCCTAGAATAGATCATAGAATCACTGAAAAATGTAGGTTGGAACCACTGGAGGTCATCTGGTCCAACACCCTCCAGCTCCTGCAGTGATGGCTTCAAAGACAGATAGTGTTACTCAGGGTCTTGCTCCACTTGAGTTTTGAATATCTAGAAGAGGAAAAAAGGTTGGAACTCTGGTTACAAAGGAAAAAAAAATGGGTTGAGGTTATTTAAAAGCCAGAACAGGTGGCTGAGTTGGAGTTTCCTTTGTTGTGCCTTCCTTTTGCACCTCTGAAGAGAATTTGATGCACTTCTTTTCTGTCCCTGCTCCCCAGTGTAGTGAAGAATTAAACTGGCTCCTGCTTTGACTTTTCTCACAGCCTCTGCTCTTGCATGGTGTGGTGCAGCCTCCTTACCATTGACTCTCACTAGCTGGGCAATCTCCTTTGTGCTAGGAAATGCCAAACTGGACATGTGTCCAGATGGGAATAATAATTTCTGCCAACATGTTGGCTGCAATTCGGCTCAGACTGCCCAGTGTAGGGGCAGCCTTGGCTGCTGCAAGGGTCCCCTTCTGACCCCTGCCAGTTCCTTCACCTGGAACTTCAGCTCCTTTGCTCTGGTAATGCCAACCTGCACTGCCATGTGGGGTTTTCCTGTACTGCTGCAGGATGTGTTTGTCTTTGCTGAATATTGCGAGACTTCTGTCAGACCAGTTTTCTAGTTTGTCCCAATGCTGGGGAGCAATAAATACACCCCACCATTTCAGTCCTCTCCAAGGCTGATGTCATGGATTCATAGAATTGTTTAGGTTGGAAAAGACCTCCAAGATCAAGTCCGGTCATTGATCCAGCACTGCCAGGTCCACCACTAGACCATGTCCCTTAGTGCCACATTTACATGGCATTTAAATACCTCCAGGGATGGTGGTGACTTAAACCAGAAGTTATTTATGTAATATGACCTGAATTTTTTGCCCTAAACTGCATTGGGACTGGGATATTGATTACTCCTAAACAAGATGAGGGTGTGTCCATCCCATTGGCCAGATGAAGCAGTATTGACCTGGGTACTGACCCATGAGAGGCATCACAGGAGATCAGCTACCAGAAGGACCATTAGACCACTGCATTTGAAGCCTGATGAGCCAGCCAGTTTTCATCCCATGCCTAAAAATAATCACATATCTTCTACTCTCACCCAGTCCTTATATTTGAGCAATGAAGATTGTTAATACTCTAGACTTCTAAAATTCATCACTGCATTTAAGAAGAAATTGGGAGTTGTTTGTGGAAAACTGACTGCATCCAGCAGAGGAATCTTTTTTTTTATTTTTTTTTTCAACCATTCTAGATGTGTGAAAGTGTCACATTCCAAGTGACTTGAACTGAAAAAATAAAGGGAGAGTTGCAATTGGTTTGAGTTAATTTTTTTGGTTCTAATTTACATTGCTTAAGCTTTATTGTACTGGCTGTGTGTGGAGGCTATAGGAAAAGCAGTTGAGGAAGAGAGGTTTTAAGGAGACTGCATGACTGTAAAACCACAAAGTATCAGGAGGGTTCAGCATATTGGAACTATTTTTAGATAATTTTTGCTTTAAAGTCACTGAAGATTTAAAAGTGTTAAATGTATGGCTTTTTTTCTATTTTCTTTTTTGTTTTCTTTACTCTTTGTGAGACTCTTTTCTGGATATGATGGCAAGTTACTGTTTGTTATTCAGAATTTGTTTTGTAAACTGTTCTTCCTCTGAAAACGGGCTTGTGTTTGGTCTGGATAACTCCAAGGTGTATAAGCACAACCATCCTAAAACACTTGGGCTCATCTGAGCTGCAAGATGTGGCTCTGGGCAGGGTTTGACTGAGACAGGAGACAGAGGTCCTGTTTTATAGGGCAGTGAGACAATTTGAGAGAGCGTCGGGAAGTCACAGCTGAACACCATGGAGCTATGAACTTGCTAGGGAGTAAACTGGGATGGGAGAGTGTGTTTGTAGCTCAGGAACAAGGGACGTGTGTGAGCTTTTTGGTGGAATTTTCCCACTGTGTCAGCATGAGGAATGGAGTTGCAAATAGGTAAGGGCACTGTGTGGGCAGGGGCAGAGCTTCCAGTTTTGTACAGTTCCTGCTTAAGGCAGGAATACTTCAGTCCAACACTCCTGTCATAAGGGGGGGTTTGTATGATAATCCTGTGTTGTGATGGCACAGATTTTTGTACCTCTTTTCCTGCTCTTCCTCCCTGACACCTCCCTCTCCATCCCCTTCCTCTCCTCGTCAAACTCACCCAGTGCCCACCACAATTTGCTGCATTGACAGGCATGTGTTCAAACAGGTGTATTTAAAATATATACCCATAGCTCTGCCTTGGTCAGGTGGCCCTTACATTATGCCTTTGTGCATTAATTTTGCTAATCTCACTCCATTATTACTTACATGTTCTTTCCTTTTCTTGTTTGTTTTGAACTTGAGAAGGTTTGCTCAGCCAAAGGTGCGCTTGCTTGCCTTCAGTTAAGCCAAGCAGCTTTGATTGTCAAAAAATACACAAGTATATTGACTTTGCTAGTGGACAAGTGTTTGGTGGATGACTTAAATTCCACAAAATCTATAGAAACAAAAGTATCTTCTATGAGGCTGTTTGATGAATGAACGTACATTTTCAGTATGTCATAAGCGACTTGTATTAACTAATGCAATGGCCAGAGCACCACCTGTAAAAGAAAATTTGGTGGCAGAGATCAGAACTAGTGTTCTGAAATGAGAAAAAAATTGTTCATGAAAATCTGCATGTGATTGTTTTTGTCCTGAGTGTTGATACAATGTTTTTGAAGGTTATTCAAAATTGTGCAACACTTTCTTTCCAAATAACTCCCTCCCCCTTTTTTTTCCCATTGCATAAGCAAAATAAAAATCTAAGAATTATTGAAATGAATGTGAAAAAAATTCCAAGTATGAATTTACACAGCTGTGCATGGTAGAGACATTGACTTGTCAAATATAAAGGAATGCAAATGGAGGTGCATTGACCTTTTATTCTTAAACACTGGAATTTCCTGGAAGCACAGAATAAAATGATGATCTATTGCTTAAGGTGCTGGACGCATAGATTGATGCCAGCAGGAGTATGTAAAATAAAGAGAGCATCTTCTGTTTTGAGTAGAATTCATACCTATGTTCACCATACCTTAAGGAGTAGTCACTCTTCTGAAGATAATCTGCTATCAAATACAGGGGGAAAGTGAGAACTGTCAACTTGCGGCCTAATTTAACCTAAAGAAAAATGTTTATCTCTTTATATTTTTTTTCATTGTTGGCAGTGGAAAATGGGTGGGTTTTGCTTGTTTAGGGTTTTTTTTTTATTCTTTGTTTTGCTTAATTTTGGTGCTTTTGGGGGAGGATTTTTTTTTTCCCTCTGTATATGTGTTGCCTGAAACTCACCTTGCAGTAGTTGAATATGGAATTGAGCAGCAAGGTGTATCTGCTGGAAGGAGCTGCAAGTTCATCTTGATCTGCTGTTGCAGTGAGAGAGAGCTTCGGTGTTGGGGAAAACTGGAGCAGGGTTTTGAGAAGGAAAAGCACACTGTACAATTGGGAATTTCTCTTATGATGCCACAGGGAGAAATCATGTGTTCTGTTTTCATTGTGTATAATCACTTGGGGATCTTGGTCTTTGTGGTGACCTAGTCAAGATCATGTGCAGTCTTTGAGTTTCCGACACAAAGTGGTAACTTTCGTTTGGAGAAAACCACTGACTTTTAGGCAGTTCAATGTTTATCTGTGCCCCTGGGTACAACCTTAGATTTGCAGTCATAAAGGTGTTTCAAACATCTTGGTTTGTCAGTCTGATTGAAGTTCAACAATCAAATTAATTTTGGAGATTATGATTGCTTTTCTAATAATTACTGGTAATGTAGTCATTACTGTGCAGCTGCATCAGTTTGAGGAACACTCATATTGAGCTTTTGGTTAATTTTTCTTTTGTGCTGTTAGAAATGAGCATAAAAAGCTTATGATAAACATCTGATCCTGGTCAGTGAGTTTGTTAGATGGAGTTAGTGGGGTGGAGTTGAGGCAAAGCAGTTCAGCTTCAGTCCCCAAGATTCATCCACTTTGCAGTGACTTCTACCACAAAGCAAAAGAGAAATACAGGTATTCCCACTCCTTTCTTCAGTGTTTTTTCCCTTGCAATTTAACTGCAGTTTGAGCAGCTCTGTGTGTGAATATATAAAAATAATGTTCAGACTGCCGGCAATGCTTTGTAGCATCAGACATGAAGAGCTGGAAATCTCCTTCTGTGATGCATTGTCATTTTCTCCACCATCATCTTTTGCTGATTTCCATCCCTCTGCTCCTCTGGCTTGGCTGCTGCATTTTTTTATTTCCTCAGGTGCAGGCAGGTACTTAGAACAAGCTCCTGGCAGGGACTAGCAGCTTTTTCCTCTTTGTTGGCGGGATTTGGTGAGATCATATGGGCACTTGCTCCAGGAGCTGGGAAATTGCATTGCAGTCTGTTCCAGTTAGGTTTTGTGAGTAATTGCAAGCTTCCCTTATCTGTATTGTCTTGAGGGTTTCTATTGTTAATTGATTTGGTTGCATGAAGCTGTGACAGCTCTGATAAGCCTTACCATTTTTACTTCCAGTTAAATATTTATAAAACGTGAGTTTCAGTGTATGTGGCTTGAAAGTCAGATGGAGAGCCTCTGAGTGTATTTGTTTAATTGTCTGTAGCCAGGTACAATTAGCATGTACTGTACAGGCAGTGTAATTATCCTGTCTAGTAAGCATGCAGAATTCTTCCTTACTAGAAGATTATTTTATTATTCCCTTGGTGTAGCATGGGGCAGCAGTTGGATCCCTATGCTAAAAATAAGAAAGAGAGATGTGCATTTTATGTATTGCATCAGCTTTCAGCAAGCTTAAAATAATGTGTTGTGCAAGAATGTGTTCTTCCGCTAATTCCCTAAAGACTATTGACGAGTTTAACTTCTTTGAGACACACACACACACACACGCTGCCATGTATGGACACAGAAATACTATCATTCAGCTTATAAAATAGCTTATCCATTTTTATGCGTGGGTACAAACTCAGGAGGAATTTGGATTGTTTGCTTGGAAGAGAAGAAGTAGCATTAGCTTTAACTAAAATATAGTACTGTGAGTTTGATTGATTTGGCATGAGTGCTGGTCTAATTAAGTGCTTTCTGGAAAGGTTGTGTGTGTCCATCTACTTTTCTGGGTTTCTTTGTTTCTCAGAGAAGAGAATTGGAGAATGAATGTTATGGGAAACTTTTTTTTTAATGGGTGGGCATTGATGCCTTTCTTTTTGTTTATTTTTTTACAAGTGAAATCATATATAGATATTTTGGAAAGTCAAAGCTTATTTTATTGGTTACTTTGGAAATTATGTGGTCTTATTACCTGGTTACTGGCCAGAACAAAAAAAAAGTTAAGGAATTTGTACGGGGGGGGGGGGTGGGGAAGAGGTCACTGTGACACTAAAGTTTGCTGTTTCAGGAAGAGAGACCTGGTATAAAAGGTGTTATGGTAACTTTCCCAACTTGAATAGGTTGTTGCACTTGTTGATCTTTGAATCAATGCTGTGATACAGCTTCTAGTATTTTTTATATTGGCTTTGGAGCAAATGGAAAGACTCACAGAGATATTTTTCATTTTATCTTACTGTAAGAGGACTTACCTGAAATCATAAGTCTCTTTAATTCTGTACACTAGAGACAGTCTCTTGATTGCAACTGTTGGAGAATCAACAAAAAATGCATCCTAAATACTGCTTGTACTTGCTCATAAGTTGACTAAAGGACTGTAGTAATGTATGTAATATCTTGTACAACTTCCAAAGAGATGCTTAGAAATAGCAATGCATTCCTCTTTTCTTTTTTCTTTAGTTGTAGAATAATATTTTTGTTCTCTGCTTTGGTGAATTTTGTGTATTGCGTCAATATAGTTAATACTTAAAGAGAGAGCATGAATGGTTGTTCCAATAGGCTAAGTAGCTATTGACCTATATGTTTAAAGCTTAGCATGGAGATGCGAGATGAAAGTACAACTTCCATGAATGAGCTGTCAGCTTCATTGTTTGAGACTTGTTTATTTTCTGCTCTGTCTTTCACTGTGGGGCTTTTTTTTTAGGTGTAAAGTGAAAGTAATGGCATCATTAAGAAGAGAAAGCAATAAAAATGTCTTTCATATCTGCTAAGATAGTCACAAGTTTGCTTGGGCTGTTTGCAATCGTGTATTTCCTTTGAGGCGTTCATCCCCAAGGCTGTACCTTGGGAACATCACTGCCCATTCCAGTGCTTCTCTCATTTCTTCAGAAAGAGGTGGCAACTGATTCTAGACCCTTTCTGTGAAGTCCCTCAGTCCTTTTCTTGTCCAGTACTTACTGCTGTGATCTTCTTCTGTCATCCCAAGAAATGCCAGATGGAGATTTAGAAATGTGTACAAATATCTGAACTCCCACTTGAGTGACCCAGCTGTTGGAAACATGAGTTGCACAGTAGGGTTATGTTTAAAAGCATCAATAGATAGCAGTGGTAGGTTGTACTGTGTGTTACTTTGGGAAGGTACTGAACTGTGGAATATGTGCACTTGAATAAACAGGATTACGTTCTGCTTGGAAGAAAAGAAAAGAAGCAGCTGAATGAAATGTTTTAGAGTATGATTCTAATACTAGAGAAGAGACACAGTTACAGTTTTACCCAAATTTATTCTGCCTTGGAGTCAGGGAGTAGATAGCTATGAAACAGGTAGTCCTCACCCTCTAAAATGTTAAAAAGAAACTAATTCTAAATAAGGTTGGAGTTTTTTTGTTTTTTGGGGGTTTTTTTGTGTGTGTGGTGTTTTCTCATTTGCTTGTTTTTGGAGGTTTTGTGTGTTTGTTTTCAGGAAGATGTGTGTATGCTTTGAAAACTTGCGTAAAGAGATGACATTTATAAAAAGTCTGGCGCATCTGTCAAAGTGAATTGAGGGTATTTAATGATAATTATTTTCCTTACTTGAATCAAAATTTCATCTTGAGTGTAGTCCACAGAATAGATTAAAAATTGCAAAATCGATTTTTGCCTCTAAATATTTAAAGGTGTCCAGATTCTGCCATGAACAGGAGTCTGAAATTACAATTAATACTCTGTTAAAATGTATTAAAACCAAATCCATATAAATGTGCAGAGTAGAAATGGAACTGCATCTAATTGGCTTTTGATATTCTCATGAACTTTACTACAGTCTACAGTTAATCAAATGATGATTCATATTTAATTTTTTTGTGGTTTGAATTTTACATCAAATTATATTACAAGGAGCTTAATCACAAGCTCTTTGCACTTTACCTCAATTTTTTAGTGTATAGTCCAGGGTCTTTTAAAAATAAATAAATAACCTTAATCTACAAAGTGAATGCTCTCAGCCTTAACTAGTTACTGAAACATAGACTATCAGAGCTATAATGAGAGCTGTGTATCTTACAGTTTGGGGTTCTTTTTTGTTTTGTTGGGGTTTGTTTGCTTTGTTGGTTTTTGTTTATGGTTAATTGAACATGTTCTCATACTTAATTCTGGTTAGCCATAGAATTTTTGAACTCTTAAATTGGTATGACACATTTCCTTTTTGGTGTTCTGCTACTCTCTGTTTCTTACCACACTGAGTATGAAGGAGGAGTATTTCTTGCCAGTATTTATAGCTGTTTTATACAATCCTACATTAAAAGCATTTAGAGAATTTCACAGGATGTACTTATCTGGAAAGATGAGCTAAACTGCACAACCTGCTTTAACAGGCTCCTACAGTTTTGAATGCCTGCCTTTTGTATGCAGTAAGTATAGAGGCAGCTGATTGGGGTTGGCCAAGTTCTGCCTCATCAATTGCAATTACCTCAACTTAGACATGCCAGCTGTGATGGGAAAAAAAATAGGTACGTCTTCTATCTTCTGTCCCTTATTTAAAGTAAAAGTAGATTATGTCTGAGTCAATAATGTTTTTAAAATCTTTGTGATAGAGGAAATGAAGCCATTATGTCTGTCTTTTTTTACATGTAAGAGGTTTTTCTAGATATTTTCCCAAATATAAGATAAAATAATACTGCTGAAGTGATCACCCTATGCTGATTACTCTGCCCTACCTTGCCCAAACAAGCCCAGTAAATTTGTGGAGGAAAGAGCATAACTCCTGCCTACCTCTTCAGACAGGAGTGTGCCATGAGCCGTTTGACTTTGGAAGCAAAGAACCTTGAATAATTAAATTTAGGTCATAGAAGTTTAAGTAACATCCGGTCTCAGAAAGGATACATATGTCTGGAGGGGAAAAAAAAAAAAGACAAAAGGGAAGCAGGAAAAGCAGGAAGAGAGAGCAGCACACCAAGGTTGAATCAACAGAGGCCCTTCGGAAAAGAGGAATTAAACCCTAAGGAAATCAATATAGAAAGCCATAAAGTCCATCAGGCAAATGTATGGGAAGGAAATTAGAAGGGTGAGAAGTCTATGAAGCAGATGGTCTGCTTCGTAATGCGTCATTTCACAAAAATAGGAAGTGAAATAGTTCCTTCTCCAACAGATAGTTAAAGGGGAAAAAAATTGTGGGGTTGTGGTGATAAGTACTCTAATTCTGTGGATGTGTCTTGTTTTGTTTCTTTGGTGGTGTGGTGTTCTTTGTTTGGTTGGGTTTTTTTTTTGTCAGTGAGAAGGAATCACTGCCACACTTTAGGATCTTGAATAAAATGATACTCAAGCTGGTGCATTGAAACATAGAGCATTGTGACCAGTTGGGTATGCCAAAGAATTCTGGTGGAAGTCAGGGATGATGCGATTGTTCTGTTCCAAATGTGCATTTTGCTGTCAGTTTGAGCATGGCAGAAGGACAAAAAGCATAAGAAAAGTTAGTTATTTGGCTAAAACTAGGGAAGTTTATGAGAAAATGCAGAGTAACCTGATGTAGCAGCATGAGTGAGCAACAAGGAGACTGGGCTAAGAGGATTTGCAGAGGCTTAATTACTGTCATAGCTTGTGAAGCAAGGGGGGCAGGACAAACACGAGTTTACAGGTGAAAGAGTGCCTTGGTATAGATTCTAAATCTAGAATTGGGCAGTCAAATTTTAAGTACGTGGAAGAAATTAGAATGCTTTATCTTAGTGCTTGTCTCCAAGATATCAAAAAAAAAAAGGGGGGGGGGGTGAGGGAAATGTATGAGATAATGGAAAGGTAGAACATCTCCGGTGAACAATGAACACTCAACGAGACTAAATCCAAGGAAAGGGAAATACTCCCACCCACTCTTTTTTCCTTATCCTTGTTCTCACAGAACCAGTGTTTACATTAAACAACACATCTCATTCCGAGGCCGCTGAAGCCGAGAACTCTTCTGAGAATTCAGATGATTTAGGCATTTGTATGAGTGGCAAGGAGAAGGTGTTGCAGTAAACAACTTCTTGTTTTTAGCCAAGTGTAGAATTGTCATGGTTTTGGGCATCGGCCAATTTCAGAGGTGTGGTTTTTAGTTTCTGTGGTTCTTCCCCCTCCAGAATAAAGTATGTCTGAATGTGTTATCAACATAAATGGAGAAGCAGAAGCATTCCCCTTTTCTGAGGCATGCTGTAGGATAGGTTCACTAATAGTCTCACCAGATTGAATGTTTTTCTGAAGTACAGCCCTACCATGGGCAACTTGTGGTTTCAGTGTGTCAGGGAGGATTGTTGCTTTTAAAAAAGCAACAATTCCCCCCTGAAAAAAAACCAACCCAACACATTTAATGCTTTGATTTTTATCTTGTGTCACTTGTGCTTGGGAAAATCATTAGGAACTATTTGTCTTATGAACATGAGTATTTCTCTCCAGTGTTTAAGAAGCTACTATGGGGCTGTAGCATCAATGGAGATGATGTGGGCTGTTATCTCTGTGAATATAAACAGAATTAAAAAGGAATTGCTCTGGCTGGCAACTGAACTGCCTTAGCAGATCAAGTGCTGCCGAGCACTGGTGGCTGTTGGAGCCACATTGCCTTCATCTGCCCCATTCTGCCTACTTTGCAGCCACTGCTGTCCCAGGGAAAAGACTTGTGAGGAGCTGAGATCTGCCCCGTGGCACAAGAATTTCCATCTCAAATGTGCAAATAAAAACATGAAGGCTGAGCACAGCCTGGTGTAAGAGAGTCAGTCCTGAAGCTGTCAAATATAACTGTTGACTTATTTCTTTTCTTACTAAAGAGAAGTGTGAGTCAGTTGAAAGTAGGTTGGGCATGTTGGATCTCCTTGTCATCCCTTGAGATTTCCAGCTGATCTAGGGCAGGTGGTGGCTGGTGGTCATATCTCCCTACTGTGGCACAGGGAGCTCCATAATTCATGATTATGAAATAAGCCTTTTTTTAAAAAAAAAATTTGATGGTCAGGTTAAATCCTATTAGTAAGCATCAAATTCAATGAAGTACTTTTTCAGAGGGGCTTTGAACTTTATAATGCACTTAACAAGTATTCTTCTCTCATTTGCTGTGTGTTACCAAGCACATCTGCAAAGCAGTTTACATGCCTATTGCGTTTATAGTGGATTAGTTATGTTTTTTTACCTAGAGGGGTACGTGTAAATCCTTGATGTGTGAGTTGCTTCTGCAGATGTATTCAAGTGGAAACCCCACACTTCAAAGTCTGAATGTTATGGATGTAGAGTACCTGGGGCAAGATGAGGCCCCATGTCAGTGTGTTTCTGAGGCTTGCGAAAGGAAGGTGCTTCAACTTGGACTTTCCTGCTTGAGGGAAGAAACCTGTGTTTTATTGCTGTTTGTGCTGAATTATGGGAGTTAATCATTGTTCTCGTGTGTGTGTGCTTTGAGAGAGAATGTGTTCACTGAAGGCAGTAAATCTAACAGTTCAAGATGTTTTCTTCTGCTCAGTGCATGAGGTGTGATATTCAATAATGATTTTCCCATGTTAGGTGCTTTGAAAGCATTTTTAAATGCAGTAATCACAGGTGAACAGTGTCTTAAATGCTCTTGCAATGTTTAGGTAGTTGGTGTATAGTCTGAAGCAGTAAAGCTGATATATGGGTGTACATTCTGAAATATAGTTACATCTATCAAAGCATTAGACATGATAACTCATACACTGGTCAACAGCAAAAAGCCCCCAGGAATCACATAATTTTCTTCATTCTCTCTTGGTATTTAGCTGACAATATTCAGTTTAGTGTCACTGAAGGATGCAGAGGCAGGTGAGTTAAAAGAAGCTGCTGTTTTTACCATTATGTGGTAAAGCCCACAGTAAGAGTTTCCACACACCCAGTGACCTTCAGAACGCAGTGTTGTCTGTCTAGCCCAGTGTCTTTTATCTAACTTCAGGCATCAGCAGCCTTCAAAAAGGGTGTAAAACCTCTCTGCCAGACAAACGTGGGATGATCCTTCTCCTAATTCTCAATGAAGTTGTCTTATCATCCTTAAGAAGGGTGCTTTGAATCTCTTCTAAAGTTTGTGTTTATTTTCTTTATACTCTTTCCGTGCTGTGTCTGTTTCTAAAACTGGCTTTTTTTTGTCTTTTTTTTTCCTCTTTATGCTTAGTTTTGTCAACGGTAATCTGATTGCATTTATTGCCCTCCTGAAAAGAATAAATGACATTTTTAGGAATGGTTGAAACTTCTGACATGACATTTTTCAAAAGTAAATATTTTTATTAATATAAATACAACAGTGCTTGTAGTTAAAGTGCAGTTGAGTTTTTAAGAATAGCTTATGTAGCCTTACACTAACAAACACATAAATGCTTCTTTTACAGCAGAGTTCTGAAGGAAACTAAGTCCCCGTTTAATATTTTTCTCTTCTTAAAATGCTTTTGAAGGCAACATTTTCTTCTACCAAAGTCATTAAAACACAACATTTAATTTTGTTTTATTTTGCCAAGGTAATAAAAACTAATTTTGGTTGTAATGAATGTTAAAAATTAGGTGTAATGGAGAAGAATATGAACCTATGAAATAATTATTGCCTTTTTTAAGGGTATTTTTATTCATGTTTAGTTGTGGTCAGTTGGAAGGAAGTAGGCACTTTGTCTCCTGCTAAGTGTGGAAGGCTTTAAATATGTATTGCTTGGTGTTAAGATTTTAAAGCATTACTTATGACTGACACATCCTGGTGTAGTTTACTCTTCCTGCTAGTGACCTTGAAAGCATGTCTGTGCAATAATTGCTTATTGCTGGAACAAAAGATAGTTCTGTCTATGATTTGTTTGAATTCAGGAAGCTGTGTTTGCCAAAGTAAAATCTTGGTGACGCAACTATGTCAGGTTTCAGCAGCCACACCTCTGCCAAGCAGTTTCAAGTTTTAAGCTTTAACCTTTGCTCATAGCCATATTCCTTTTCCAGCAAAACATCCGAGGTGCTCTGCTTTCTCCCTTTTGCACTGAAGCTGTGCTAAAGAAATCCTGAGTCAGAGGGAAAAGCAGCAGCAAGTACTGTTGAGGTTTCCAGTCCTTTTGTGCTAAGGCAACTGGATGGTGGAAGAATAAATGGACTTTCTTCCTGACCATTGTGGTAAGGCTGATGCACAATATTCTCAAGTATTGGATGGTATACATGGTGTGGGTTTTGATGATGTACTTGATCTCTGAAAAGCAATGCAGAATGCCATCACTGGGCTCCAGTTGCCTTCCATTGGGCAGGAATAGAAGATCCAATTAAATGGGTACTTCTTCACTGCTGTAATGCAGTTTTCAGCATGGCTCTGAGGTACTGCATTAACATTTGTCTTTGATATTGGTGTTTAATGGAAGAATGCATTTCTAATGAGCCAAGCTGCTGAAAGTGCTCCCTCTAGGACTGTGTGGAAATAGTTTTCACTGCTTTATGATGAGGATTTGCCTGTCTGTAATTATGGATTTGTAAGAATCCCTTCAAAATTAATAGGTTTTGGACAGCAATTACAGTTTTGAAGTGTATATTGCTGTTAATGTGCCGAGTTGGTCTCTGAGCTGTACTGGCAGCGTGTACTGACCTCTTCTCGGGACTGGGTCTCTGGTGAGTGCAACTTCTCACCATTATCAAACTGCAAGCAAGCATTTAATTACAAATTAGCTGTTTTAACCGCTTTGTGGGAAAAAAACCCAACAGAGTTTTGAAATTAAATCCTGAAGGATCAGCATTTCAAAAGCAGATCCATCCATTTCTGCCTGGAACCATCCGTATTTATGCACATGCATATACACGTGGCTTTTAATTATCAAATACCAAAGTTTCATACTGATATTTCTGAAATTTAACCTTGGATGCAAATTCTAATTTTTGTCAAACTCCAAAGTGCTTTAAGCTTCGTGTTAGAATGTTTTCTGAGTGTAGAGGGCTGAAATCAAGAGTCATGGTCTTGGAGAGCATTCAGAGCTTTGTTAATACTGCTCTCCAGTCAGATGCGATGCCAGGGGTCAAATCTTTGTTTACAGCAGAAGTAAATGAAGCAGTCATTTTACAAATGACTTGTGAAGAAATGATAGTGGTGGCGTGTGGAGACTCTCTAGTTCGTTTGTTGCTGCATTCAGCTGTGCCTCATTTTTGTCCTGCCCAATTTACCGCCAAATTATGGGACTACTCCCAAAGACCCTCACTGAAAGCAGTTTGTAATCTTCTACCATGCTGAGTACAATACCACATTTATCATCACAGCCCGCTGTTTATGAGTTAAAATGGGTATGCAGAACTCATCATTTAAAAAATAGACTTTTTTCCCTCCCTTCTAACTTGCTAATGCTGTCCTGTTCCTTGTTCTTCTGTGCCTGCTTTCTGAAGGACTTCCAGAGCTAATCAGCACCACTCCTTTCCTAAGTCTCTTGGAGGTGCTGGTGAAGGATTTAGGCATATTCTGTACCTTGAGAGACTAAACTGTACTTTCCACTAGGCTCAGACAAAGAAAATGAACTTGCAAGTCCAGGTTTGGTTTTTTTTTTCATGTGCAGCACTGTCCAACCAATTCAGTGGTCACCAAATACTGAATTTTTTTCTTTTTAATTAGAGATTTTAATGTGGTTATTAAAGTGTTTAGTTTGTGTTTTCATTAGGGAAAAAAAGCCCTTACATTTGCTCATTGAATGTGTTTCCAGCCATTGATAGTTGCAGACTTGCCTGCTGCAATACAAGTAGGCATCTGCTGTGTTCAGTGTGGTCAGAGCTTGCACCTGGTTGGGGGACTGAGTATCTGCAGAGAGAATGGCTTCAGCTTTACTTGAAGTAGAGTTATGATAGATACCTGAGATACCTGAGAGACCCAGATGCTCAAGAGCTGTTTCTCCCTAATGGTACGCAAGAGAAAACCATGTGTACCTCAGAAGAAGCTGGGGAATGTAATTCCATCAAGAATCAGGATAGTTGTTCAAGTGTTTGATATTTATTGAAAGTTTCCTAGAACAGATTTTTTTCTTGTCTTTGTAATATGCAGGTTTCATATTGAAATGAATTTTAAAAAGCTTGCAGGAAAAGGCAGTCAGAAGAGGAGGTATACAACAGCTGTTGTAGATGAAAAAGGTCTTTTAGCTTCCAGGATTGACTAACTGTTGCCTTCCCCTTGGGCTACAAAGTAAGTGGTGAATGCTAAAGTAATGTGCAAATGGGATGGTAAAAGACTCAGAAAAAAACCCATGAAATAATCTAATTTAAGAATGTTTTAATTGAGGCTTGGTTTTGTGGCTGCATTTAGGTATAAATGCGACCCATTCATTTGGTATGTAATAACCTCTGTGGAGGGGCTGGGATATGCAGTGGGTTTTTTGTGCTTTGTTAGGAAATATGTGAAATTAAGAGTGTTGATAATTGAGTACTTATCTGTGCTGAGATGAACCTTTTACTTGAAGACAGATTTACGTGATATTCACAGCTCATAAATCATTCTTGCATTGCCTCCCTGCTAGACTATTGGCAGTACAATGCATTTCTCAAAATATTCCTGTTTTCAATTAGCTCAAGGAAAATTCTCCAGTTATGGAAAGAACATCCATCTCTATTACCTGCCCCAGGAATTAACACCCAAATGCATTTGCATGAAGATTACCAGAGCTTATTGTGTGTAAGTAGTGATTAGGGCTGATTTTTAAATAGGAGAGGATAGGAAGATTTAACCCAACTGCCTTTGAAATGTTTCTAATGCTGAGATCCTGAGTTATGGTGGGCTGTGGAAGAGCTCCTCAGAAATGGAGAAGTGCAGCCCAAATTTGTGCTTGGAAGGCAGGAGGATTTGAGAGAGCCAGTGTGATGTGAGCTGGGCTCTGGTTCAGGGGAAAATGGAAATGCAGGATGCTGCTTTGCTCACCCAGCTTGCTCTACTCTCCTGGGCAAATCTGCTATTTGTTGTTTTTCTCCTTCAGCAGCAGTTTTCTGTACACTTTCTATTCAGCCTTCCCCCTTTTTTTCTCTGGGCTGAGGCAATTGAGTGCGTCCTAGTTCTGTTTTATGATGTCTTCTCTGAACAGCCTTCAGATGCCCTTGCATTTTGTTTGCAATTTGCCCATTTCATTGTGCTTTGGTTCAGAAAGGTGATTGTGTCCATGCAATTACAGATCCCTGCAAAACAGTTTGTTCTCTGCTCTCACAGTATTTTTTGCATGGTGAGTTCCACCTCTCCTACATTGACTTTGTTCTCTCAACTGAAGAAAAGGCAAGGGACACTGCCAACTTTCACAAAAAGCTTATTTTCTTCCAAGGAGAATTGAAATAGTTCTAGTCTGTGACTTTTTCTATTGAAAACCAGATTTGTGTGAACTGGCATACTTGGAATGAACAATGTCCCATTAATGTGGTCGATCCAAAATCCCTTTCTGAAGGCAGAATGGGTGATCTTGATTTGTGTGAGTTTGCCAAAGTAAATGTCACTTGAAGTCATTGGCTTGCACTTTGCTGGAACAATACACCTGGCTTTTAAATAAAGCTTTTTTTCACTGCCTGATCGTGGGTGAAGAGCTAATTTTATTCTGTTTTGCTGCTAGTGAGCGAATTTCGAAGGTACTGAGTTAATTAGAACAACTATTCTCTGTTTTTCCAGGGAAAGAAGCGTTTACTTCAGCACGTACATTTCAGTGTGTAAAATGGCAAAGAGACAAGGTTTGTAGGAGCATCTTGACAGCTCCTCTGGTGGGGAGGGCAGGTTGCTTGAGAACATATGTGTGTGTTTGTGTGTACATTTGGAGAATCTGTGTGAAATTATGTCTGCTGCTTCTACAAAATGAACATTGCCATAAATTAATACTGTGTGTCTAGATTAAAATGATGCTGGTGTATTTGGGCTGCTAGGGCAATGCTAAGCATCTAATAGGTTGTCACCATTTCATCGTGGTCTGAAGAAATGCGTTGTTTCACAACATGTGTACAAGGAGAGAAATGTACTATGTGGCATTGAGACTGTGACACTTTGTTCTGCTGCTGTGATGCATTGAAGCTTGGTGCTCAGGCTCACAAAAGAAAATGCTAAGGAAATGCTTTATATATACTCTATATTGGGAATGCTTGGCATTATTTCTTAATAGCATGTAAGTTGGTGTTTGGGAGACTTGAAAAACACTTCAGAGACTTCACAGTTTGTGACTGTGCCAGCACATACTGGGCCTTTATTAAAGACTTAGTGGACAGTTCTGAAGTGGCTGTAGTTTATCATGTCCAGAATTGCTCAAAAGGAAAATCTGTTCTGACCTGTTCAGGGGTCTTTGTCTGCTGGCATTACATACGTCAAGATGCAAAGTATTCTTTAGTAAAATTTTAAAAAACCCTGACTGTGAGCGTAGTATTTAGAGAAAGAGCATCTTTTTCTCTTATTTTTCAGCTGGAAGGTAAGAATGGGAGAGAAGGAGGGAAGCCTTGACCATGATAAACTGACCTTTGTAGGTAATGAGTCAAGGGGTAGCAAGGATCATTTTGTCCTCACTTCTTAAAATTTTTTATTTAATATATCTGTGGTAGGAGGCTTTTGAAGACTCAAGCAGACTAATGCCTGATTTTTATAATTTCATGTACTTGATGCCTATCTCCATACTGTAGAGCTTCTGGAAAATGTAATTTCTCCTTTACTTGAATAATAAATTTTAAAAAAATAGGGAACTGATCATTTATTACTTAACTATATGCTTTAATGAGAATAGTATGCTTCCCTTTTACAAATGTTTTTACCTTCGTGAGTACTACATCCCATGCTGTAACCTTTCACTTGAAAATCTTGGACTTCCAGAAACCCACAAGTTGAGGCAGGAATAGGAGGAGAGTATTTTAAAGAGAGACCTTGTTTGGTTCTTTATAATAACATATATAAAATATATATAATACGCATAGTCAATGTGTACATATTATATATATAGATACATATAAGTGTGTATATTTATTTGAAAAGATAAATATAAATATACATTATTTTTTGGCCGGCTTCAGTAACAATTAGTAAGAATGCTTTTTACTGATGTATTTTACTATTTTTGTAAAATTGGAAGAGAAGGAGCATTAGAGCTGCCTCTAGCTTTGAGGAAGCCTGGAGGGAACAGAGGTGCTGTGTCTGAGCAGTGCACAGGGAAGAAGAAAACACCACCAAACACAAGCACATGGTGCCATTTGATTCACCAGGCTGTTGTAGTGCCAGTGGTCAAATCTGCTTTTAATAATAGTGTTTTGAGCTGAGGCTTAAGAATGAGAGTTTGGAGTTTTACCCTTGATTCCTGGGGAGGAGAATGGAGGAACTCGTAGAATAAT
Source organism: Petroica traversi (assembly GCA_025920805.1). Lineage (NCBI taxonomy): Eukaryota > Metazoa > Chordata > Aves > Passeriformes > Petroicidae > Petroica > Petroica traversi. The sequence continues at coordinate 13,899,787 of JAHLSL010000010.1, forward strand.
TATATCTTAATATTTTGTTGCTGTTAGAAGTATTTTCTAGAACAATTTTTCTGAGAGGCTGCTGTGTTATCACCACAGCCCTAAATGAAAGTTGCTTAGAATGAGTGTTACACTGAAAAGCTACACAGGGTTATGGAAGTTAGCTAGCATAATGCTTTGGGTTGCTTTTCAGACACAGATGATGCTCTTGTGAAAGCTCCTTTTTCTGCGCCTTCCAGGGAGTGATTTTTGAATTAAACATCCTGTCTCTTCAGGTTGTTTGGCAGAGCTTGCACAAGCATGAGGAGGAGAGAGTTGATGTTTGTGCATGAGGAAGCACTCTGTTTAGCATAGTCAGACTAGAATGTGCCAAATACAGAAAAGCAAGAAAACTGCTCTCAATTATTGAAGGCTTATGTATTAAGAAGGGGGGAGGTGATTAAAAGGAAAGAAAAAGTCTTGATTGTTTTTCTTCCAGTCCTAACTGACTGATAGAATCTCTGTTGCGTACATAATTTGCGAAAAGGAAATAATCCTAATGGGCTGTTGGGTCATTGGTTTATGGGCTTGGCTCCAGGAAACCTTAGAAGGAATAATTTAGTTAAAACGATGACACTAATCAGGCTGAGAGGGAGATGCTCAGCAACTTCACTAATGAGATGTTGGCTCCTTTGTCATTTCTGTCTCCAAAGTCCACTAAGTGGGGGCTTCCTGGTATAGCTTGACTTCCCTAGGTGGCACATGAGAGCTCTGTCTGACTTTTCTTTTTGTCTGGGCTGGCTGTGTTTGCCAGGAGCCAAGGACCTGTGCATCCCCCAGGCTTCAGGCTGGAAGGAGAGGGTCCTCACGGAGCTTTCTGGATTTGAGGTGGTGCTATTTGAAACTCAATTTCCTTAGCTCCGTCTGCCAAATCCATCAGGTGAAGGATCCTTCATTGTGCTGGTGGAAGAAATGGTGGGAATGCTGGCTCAGAGTGAGTTTTTGAACAGTACCCCTATTTAGCCTCTTGCATTCAAGCAAAACAATTTATATATTGGTTTTTTTCTGAAAACTTTCAGAGTATCAAGTGCATTTTTCTTCTTTTCCTACTGCTATGGAAAACGAATGGCTTTGTTCAGGATGAGTCTTTTTTGGTTTGTGTAATTGTCACATTTGCTTTTGCCTGCATACAATCCTCAAACAAAATTAACTTATCAGAGTATATTTTCAAGGCTGGTTTATAGCAGACAAGAACATGTTGACATGCTTTCCAAAATAACCACGGTTTCCTTTGAAGAAAGAGAAGAAAGTAAAGGACAGAGTTCTTGTTAGCAGGACTAACTGCTTTCTTAGAAGGCAGAGGAAGCTTGTTAGAGGAAAATGTTAGATACTCTGAAGAGTTTTGATTAGGCTGTATATTGTCCTTATTTATGCTTTTCCTAATAAATCAGCTGAGTAGCACCACTGCTTTGCAAGTAAAGTTCTGTGAAACATTTCTAGTACTTCTATTAAAAGGCAAGGAAAAAAGAAAAATTAATTCCTGCAGTCAGAAAGGCTTGATTTTTATTTATTTTTTAAACTGTGTGTGCTACACAACTACTTTTCTTTGTGCGATTGCTTGCTTTATCGGGTTTTGAGCAGTAGAAATATGATGTAAAGGTAGATGACCTGCAAACAGCAACACTTGAACATAAACTGAAATATAAGAGGATGTTAATTCTGGGACTGTAGTTTCAGGTTCTTATATGCACATGCTATCTGTTCTTATATATCAGTCTTGCCAGAGTTTTTCAGTGAAGTTTAGACCACATCAGTCATACACAGGAAATAATAAGGAGAAAAAAAAAAAAGCTGAAGTAGGCTTAATATAAATTTTGCCCTTTCAGTTAGCTGCTTTTTTTTTTCTTTTTGATTGACTGTGAACTCACCATTGAGCAGGGATAAAAATCATAATTAGTTGGTTAAATCAAGAGCCCTTTCCTCCTTCCATAGGTCATCTTGCTGCTTTAGATTTGGGAGTAGGCTGCTGCTTTTTAAATGGGGCGCGTTTCCCACTTGGAGAAGGCAACTTTTTTTATAGGTAATTACTCCAAAACATTACGGGATATGGCAAGCTCAGCTTGTGTCTGAAAAAAAGAAAGGCTAAGAAAGGCTGCAGAAGTGGAGTGCAGGAAAGATGGCTGGTTTGCCAGAACAGTGTCATGCTTTCCAGTAAAGGGAGAGACTTGATGTATGAGACATACAAAGTACTATGTAAATTTGCTGAAAACAAATTATTTTGGCCATGCATATTATTTCTGTTGAAGTATCATACAGATATCCTATTTAGGTTTTAATGCCTACCTTACCCAGACTATTAAAGCAAGTAACAGCATATATGCATATCCAAACAGTTTAATGATTAAAAATGAATTTTAAATGGTAGTATATTCTGTATTACACCCAGGGCAGGTAGACCTGTTTGCTGGATGCAGACTTGGGAAGAGAACAAAAGGCATCATGAGACATTTCTAATGAAAGGAATACAAAAGGTGTTTTTGTGGTATTCTGGGACACTAAAACAAACCAAAGGATGTTGCCAGTAAAATGGGATTGAAGTTCACTTTCCAACGTCAGAGTTTGTGTCTGTGAGCTCTTAGATGGTGTGAGCCTGTTTTGCAGTGGGGTAAGCTGGAGAGAATTTCAGTTTAATTTTGAAAATTTATTTGCGTTTGAAACTAAAACCTAAATAAACATTTCCATTTTTTTCTTTTAGCACTGAGATTTTTAGCAGTGGGGAACTTCGTCAAAATGCTTAGTGCATACCTTGTAGTGCAAATTGTGGGAGAATGTGAATAGAACAGAAATAGACCCAGCGTTTATCTGATAGTTCAACAAAAAGTAAATATTGAGATTTGTTTCTTCTCTTGTAATGGACTATTAAAGTACAGCTGACTTGGGAATGGAGGGCTGAAGGGGACAATTTCCCCAAACAATCGTGTAAAAAAGAAAAGTTTAAATGTAGATGGGCCTGTTGTTCCCATTCCCCATGTGTTCTAACACATTTAAAACCTTTATAAAATAACAAAGCGTGAATGAAGCATAGCGTGCCCTAGGGAGGCAGCAGAGAAGTTCAGAGACATTTTTCCTACATCTCTGTTACAGCAGGGAATGTATTAAATGTAAATGCCTGGCTGAGTGGGGGAACACTCCATGCCTAAGCTGCAAAAGTCCCACCCAGCAAAAATTCACTCCAACAGTAGTGAATATATAAATGAGGTGCTGTGCCGACCCTGCTGAAGTTTTCAAGTTTGTTGAAGCACAGCTTGCCAGTCCAGATGGAGTAATTCCTCAAGCTTTGGGGCAGTGGGAGTCCCTTCCCCCAGCCTGTGTTCCCCTCCCACCTCGAAACAAGCCTTCCTTTTCCTGGGGTCCATCCTGCCTTGCACAAACGTACCTACAGAGCTCTGTTACTTTCAGCACTTAATTGCTAAGCTAGAGGATCCCAAGCTTCCCTTACAAAGCAGATTCTTTTTTATTTTATTTTTTTCTGTGCTCTGTCTTCTGAATTGTCTTCCTTGCACTTGTTTCAGGTAAATCAGTTTTGGGAAAGGGAGGTAGTTTGGTTTTATTTGGGTTTTGACTTGGTAGCCACAAGTATGTGTATAAAACTACAATGAGGGGTTTGCCAACACCTGATATAATTGATCATTCTAGTTTTCTGTTGAAAATACGCATTTATTGTGTGTGTGTAGAACTACTGCAAAACATCCGTCTCACACAGCAGCTGATGCTCTGATGGCTCCCTTCTCCCCTCCATCTCCTGTTACTGGATCATAGCAGAAGTTATTATTCAGAGTTACCTTTCACTTTATATGTTTAAATTTCATTGTGGTAACATTGCTCCAGATAGCCCAAAACTCTGTCCAGCTTCTGAGAGATGCCTTTGGGAACAGCTGATTCTCCAAACTTTGGTTTCCCAGCAGTTGTTATTGTATACCTGTTTTTTTTGTATGGTCACTGTGTAACTTATTGTCTGCTGCCTATCTTTAAGCCAGTGCTTCCTTCATCTTTAAAATGTGACATGTCTATACCATAAATATTACTGTTTATCACAGCAATTCTTGCTTTAATTCTGGGTTAAGCTCACTGGTGTAAGCTCTTTGGTTCCTTTTTAGGGCAATAAATTACTCAGGTAAAATCAAATCTGCCTTGTCTTCATTTCACTGCTCAGTTACATTTCTCTGATTTCTTTTGTTCCCTTATCAAGGTCATGCCTTTGCACTTGTAGCACCAAGGTTGACCTTCCTTCTCTCCCAAACTACTTCCTTTCCTCCTCCCTCTTGTAGTGATTTTTGGCACATCTGTCACTGCTGTGAGTGCCAGTTATTTCAGTGTTGTAGAATGGAGATTATCCATTATCCGTTATTTCTTTCTTTGTAAATGGTCTCATTCTTTCTCCACACTGTATGTGGCAATAACCATTACCTTATCCTCATTTTCAGTGTGTCATTTTGTTACCTTTATTGAAATGGAAGGCAAAACACTTTCTTTGGTGTTTGCTCCTGCTTGTTTTTTCCCTAAATGATCTCTTACACCTCAGTGTGTGGCAGCTGTCTTTCTCCCCCTCCTTGGAAGCTGCAGTGCATAGCAACAGTAATGCCCCAGGATTTCTTCTGCATGGTTCAGCTCAAGCAGGCTCCCAGCTGGTTTTACTCCTCTGTTGGTGCACTGAAACCTCTGAAACACGGTTTTCTTTCTTAAGCTTTTTTTTCACTTCTGAAAAAAAACCAGTTTGCTTCTTATTTTTAGCGTCCTGTCCAACAGCATGAACTGAGTGGGACAGCAGTCCCTACTGGCCTGTGAGTGACTATGACCACTGGCCCAAGGAATCCTTCAGCTCTTAGGTCCGTGCCACTGCTATCATTCAAATTTGTTTGGATTCTTTAAAAAATAAAATATGTTAGTTTCTCAGGAGTTCACATTTTCCTTTGACTTTTTATGAGCAAGAATCTGTGGACCACAGGTGTAAATGCCAGTTGGTCTCCAAAGCGATAATTGTCACAAGTCTGTTACGTTTCAGTATTTCTCTTCCTTTCTTTCTCCTCCCTCATCCACTACCCTACCTGGCAATTTTGGCCTTTGTGTGTAAGTATTGGCCACCTCACAAAGGTTGTGTTCTCTTAATCTACTTCTTGTGTTTCATAATGTGGCAAAGACTTGTTTCCTTGTGAGGCTAATGCTTTTCCTTTTGAATCTCTGTACTGTCAGCTGTGGTAGGACACTCTGGTGCTAGCATGTGGAAAACAATGCATCATGCAACAGAAATGTGTGGCCACTTTATTTGTGTGTGTGTGTGTTTATGAAAAACAACCTTTTTTGCAGGAGACTGTTACTTCAGGACTGAAGACTGCGTGGGAGAGCTGAAATTGCTGGAAACATGTTTATAGGGGAAATTCTGGCAGGTTTTAACTGCCATACGAGGAATGTGGCTGTCTAAAAACAAGAAGTTGCACGATTCTTTTTCCAGATGTCATCCCTTTACCTTTAATTGTAATTTTAGGATATGAGAAGGTTTAGGAATGGAAAAACTGATTTAAAGTGTCTGATGACACCGATTGTTGACTCAGGTTGTTTTCTAATTCCATGTGCACAGCAATGCATCTGCTTGAAGGTGCTTGAGCTGTATAGGAAGTGTTCATGGTTCCTCCCTGTCAAAGTGGGGTGACAGATGTTAATGGTCATGTGAAACCATATAAGCTTTGAATGGTTAAATTTTATTTGTATGTCTGGATCTGCTACACATACTGTTGTACTGTTGAGGTTACTCCCTTCATTTATTTGCCCAGACCCTCTTCCATGCTGTGTTTTTTGGCTTTGCTCTGTGTGTTTGCCTTTTTTTTTTCCCTTTTCTTTTGCTTTTTTCCCTATTTTTTTTCTTCTCTTTTCCCTCGTTTGTTTGTTTAGTTTCATTTTGTTTAGCTTTACTTAAGCTCCAGAAGGGGAAGACATCATCGGATCTGCTGGTTATGGGTCTGTAGGTGAGCGTGTGTGAAGGGTGGAAGATGGTTTTTGCTTGATTATTTTTTTTATTATTCTGATTTAGTGGTGAGGAGAGATGGGCAGAGGGAAAGCATTAGCAAGTACTGATGCCTGGCAGGGGTTGATTACATTTGAAATAACTAGTTGTGATTTATGTTGTTTAGTTTTCAATGAGAAGGGAGAGGAAGTGGGACACATCCTGTCTAACAACTTCTTTTAATGCTTCACAATTTATCCTTGCAGCATGTGTAGTAAGACTCTTCAAATTATTTTCTATGTGAAAAATGTTCAGTAGTGTCAACTGTTAACACTTCTGGTTAATATTGCCTGTGGACTTTAGTGTTCAAGTAGCCCCAAGCATATTATTGCTGCTGCTTCCTTAACAGGTGAGCATGGTTTTAATGTTCATGTAATCTCCCAGTGCCAGAGAAAGGATCTCAAATTTTTGAATCCCAAACCAGAGCTGCTCTGGGGGACCAGGTCAGTGCCTGGCTCTGTGGGTCCCAGGTGCAGGTTTGCACACAGACAAATCATTATTCAAGGCCACTTTTGGTGCTGTGTGCAGCTGCTTGACCCCACAAGCAGGTTGTTTTTAGGATGAATTCATGTTGAGATCCAGGGAGTGTTGTAGTCAGGTCCTGTTTTGTTAAGAAAAGGAGCCGTTAGCCTTTATTTGGAGAAGTGTGAATCTTGCTGCGTTCTATTATTTGCCACTCAACAAAAGAAGGGTTGGTTGCCAGATCTTTAAACTCTGTTTTTAGACTAAAGAGAAGAGAGAAAAACAAGAAATAAGGATTTGAAATAGATGTTTTCAATCTTTGCTGATTCCAGGGGTAGATTTCATTTTTGTCAACGTCCTTCTGGAAAGTGAAATTAAGTGAAAATTTTAAATGTTTTTTTTCTGTCTTTTTGATGTGCAGATGTGACTGGAATTGTGTATGTTATGAAAAATCCTGGACTAAGGTTATTTGTTTCTTGGCAGAAATACCAAGAGAAACATACTAGATTAAAAAGTAAAAAAATATCTTTTCGTAATTCATCTAAGCACCTCTTTTAGCATAGTAAGATCCTCAAAACAGTTCCTGTCATCAATAATTCATGCTTTAAATAGGCAAGAAAAGCAAAAACAGGATAAAAGGAAATATTTAAAGGAAATAATGGTATTTTGTTGGCCATCTGTTCTTCCCTCTTTGCTAACATCCCCTCAGTTTTATTTCCTGCTTGGTCCTTAGTGTAAATGTACCCATATGACACCTTCTCTATTCTCAAATAGCACCTTTGTGCATCTTGTCAGAGAGGAGCAAACAGTTTCAATGTCAGTATTTTAAGGCAATCCCTGGAGGAATTTGGAAACAGACCCTTTGTGTAAAGAATTTATGGCTTCTCCTTCCCTGGTTCTCCCAGGAGATGATCCTTGCTTTGGAAACACCGTTGGGCTGATGTGTGTCATTCATGTCTGGTCTCAGAGCTGGAAGCATCTCTTGCCTTGTTCTAGCTGGAAAATCAACACAGCCAAGGGTTCCTTAGGAAGAGCCTTGTTCAGTGCAAGCTTTGGGAAATAAAATACTGGCTGAAGTAAGGAAATCCATCCCATCACCAGGAGGGTTTTCAGGGTGGTCTGTGTTCATGTGCCTTATGTTTTGGTTTTCACTTGGTGTGTCTGGAGTCCTGTTGAGTACCTCTGATTTGTTTAGCATGGCTGATTGAATTGCTACCTTGCTGGATTTTCCAGTGGACTGGAAATTTGATTCTTACCATGGAAAGAAATCATGTGTTTGTTTTACGCCTTAATGCTTTGTTTTCATAATCTACAAAGGAGTTATAAAACTGTAATGGGCACAAAATTTCAGCTTACATCTAGAAGAATGAATGGAAACAAAAAATACGCCATCTTGTCTGGCCTAAACTGAAACTCGAGGAATTTTGCATTGATAATTCAGATGCATGGATTTGCTGTCATCGTGCAGCCCATCCTAAATGTGCTGGGAGCAATCCAGCAACGTCAGCAATGCCCAGAGCAAGGCATGTGGCTATTTTTTTATGGACCTAAAATTGTGTTAATCTGTGGGAAGGTTAGAAAGGCAAACTCATAATTCTTTTTTATCACTTATGTGTTTTGAGATGACTTTGGTACTGCACCTGCCCGTTTCTGTCACTGCAGGTGATTTTTCAGAATGGCACATACTTCAGTCTTTTCTGATATAGCCTCTTGCAATTCAGACAGGTTAAACAGAAAAGAGTTTTAAAGGCTTTCTGCTTAATGCTCCAGTGCAATTAAATCCTGGCTTTGTTTGTAGAAGATAGGATCAGCATGCATTGGGAACAATTGATATGGCCCATAAAAATAAGAGGCTTTTGTTCATTTTTATCATGAATGCTCAAGTAAGCCAAAGTAAAGTGAACATTTACCAACAGATGCATATCTAGAGATTGAATCTCTGGTAGAGGAGGCTTTGTACAGCTCCAGCTGTGTTGGTGGGGTTTTTTTGCATCATCAGCTCTCCTGCTAATGAATATTATTTCATAGGGAATGTTTTAAGAGTTTGATTTTCTTTAAGGCCATGCTTCTTGAAGCTGTGAAGTATAAGGAAGAAAATTTCTGTTTTGTTTAACAAAACTGGAAATTTAGCAGTCCTCAAAGCTGCAAAATGAAAGAGCATGAAAATCAGACCTATGTGAGGTACAGCGGGTGGGGGGGAAGTAATCCTGAATTAACTGACACAAGGTCAGAAAAATTGTCCTTCTCCCAGTAAGTCAGGTTCTGAGGTTGGCCTCAGAAGACAGTTTAAGCAAAGATAGTTAATTTAACCTGACACTGTGTCTGGCTGTCCTGTTCAGACTTCATCTCCATGAACAGATTCTGCTGCCTAGTGGTTCTGCCCTGCAGGCAACCTTACTCACCTGTGGGAGGCTTCACTCTCCTCCAGCTACCCCAAATACTGAAATACACTTTTGCAGTTGTAGAATGGACTCCCACCACCATCTCTCATTAGGAGGCTGACATTCTTCCCCTACCCCTTCTCTTTTAACATCACATAATTTTAGAGGCAAATCCAATACTGTACTCTAAAGCAGATTTTTTGTCTGTAATTCAATACCACTGGTTTTGTCATCTTTATTAGACTTTTCTTTTCCTAGCGAAACTGTAGGGGAAATCAAAGTATTTGAATAATTTGCAAAAGCAATTTTTTTTAACTGATGAAGTAACAACATTAATAGTCACTCTCTTTACAAAAGTAGCTCTGATGCTCATTCACTGGGAACATGATGCCTTATATGGAGCAGTGACAGTATCATTTAATATTTAATATACCCAAGTTGTCCAAATGCTCTTAGGGTCTATTTTTGATAAAATGCTGTTTTTCAAAAGAGCTTTTCTGTGGTTTTTAGGCTGTCCCTCACCTTGCTTACGAGATGGTCTGTGTTCAGAGCTGTGCCCCCCTTCCTCCCAATGCACAGCTGGCAGCACAGGCTCCTCCTTGCTGAATGTGCAGCAGATCTGAAACTTTCTTACCAAATCAAATCTTCCAGCAGTGAATCCAGTTTAAACTGCTAATTTGCTAATGATCTAAACCAAACTCCTGACTCAGAGGTTTGTGCCAAGTACTTGCTATTTCCACTCTTAATCCTTTTGGTGGAGAGTGGTACCTTGTAAGCAGTTATCTGCAAGAGTGTTCTGGCTTGTTTTCAGGAATGCTCCATTCCCACAGCCTCTGCCTGACTCCATCCTGTCTGCAGGAGAGTGGAGCTGTGCTGGAAAGCCACTCTGCTGTCCCCACCTGCATCAGGGTGCTCCACACCACATATGTGTGTGAGTGGTACAGACAGCCCAAGGTATTGTTTTGCGTTGTGTTTTTGCAGGTTGGAGGGCTTCACAGAAATAAACACTGTTTAACATTTAAACAGTATTGTGACTATTGATTAATTAAATTTGTATTTAAAAAAAAAAATTAAGTAGACCGAATTCTTATTGTGTGTTGATGTTTACATGTGGTGTCCCTGCTCAGTGGTCTCAGTTGGAACACAATTCCAGACCATTTTGTGTGGCTCTTGAGGTGGGTGATTAAGATTGGATTACAAACTCAGTTTACTGTTTGTTAGGATGTTCCTTCCAATGTATGTCCTGCCTAAGAATAGCAATTGGTTTATAAATGAGAAAAGGAAGGAGACAATGCAAATAAGCCATGTTCCCTCATGTCCTTTTTAATGCCATAGATCTGATTTCATCAGTGAAAACAGTAAGATGCTTCCTCCAAATTATTGTTTAATTTAATTCTCTTCTTTCCACTTCACCCCATGTTCCTGCAATGCAAATATCCTCTATGGGCTTTGAGGATGCTGCAAGAACAAACTTGATTTCATCTGATTGCAGGTATGCTTGAAAACCTGTAATTTGCCTTAATGGAAGGTAGTGCTGACCTCTTGATAGCAATGAAGCAGATAAAATCAGATGCCTGATTACCCATCAAATGAGTTACTCATTAAATCAAGTAATTGTCCTGTGGTGACACAAAATGAGTGATTTGAATCCTGTCAAGAGCAAAGAAAAATACTGAGTTATAAATCTTCTGTTAGGAAAATCTTGAAAGATATGAAGTACAGTCATTTGCAGTCCTCAGCTGCTGTCAAGTCTCAACTTTGTTTTAAAGGAGCTGGGAGAAGCTGCCTCCTTGTGAGCCACCTCACAGGATGACAGACTTTCAACAAGGTGGTTTTGAGGATTAGTTTTGCCATACAAATATGTCTATGTAAATTTGTTAATATCTGAACTATGTAAATGTAGGAAAGCTGCACAAGGGACTTGCAACAATTCACTGATTCCTGTAGTAACATTTTACACTTTGTTTTCATTTGGGATAGCAGAATATTGAGCAATTTAATGGAATAGTGAAAAACTGTGTTTCTGATGGGGATGAACATGCTTAATGTTGCTTCAAATCTGTTACAGTGGGATGCATCCTCAAATGATGCCTTAAGAAACATGTAACATAGTGAAAACTTCAGAAACAGGGACTGGAATTTTCTTTGTTTTTGAGCCAGTCTTCTCATTTCTGTCTAATACCATTCCTTTTGTTCTGATGTCTTTCAATATAATTTGTTAGTGCATGCTTTCCCGTAGAAGCCTTCATTTACGTTGGAAAAATCCTCAAAAACAAACAACCCAACAAATCAACACATACATTGTAAATACAGACCACAGAGAAATAAAATAAAATGTCCAGCATTTCATGTTTGTTACTATCAAGTAGATTTTCCTGTGGGCTGTGTTAAGATAGTAAGTCACTAGCAATTGGTTGAAGGAAATAGCTGAGTCTTCCTGTTTATAGAGGTAGCAGGCAAAAACATTGCTACTAAATAAAACTTACGCTGAAATTGTAACATTGTCTGGTGCTCAGTGTCCTGTAAGCTTCTGTTTACAGACTTACGTGTAAATAAATCACTATGTTCTTGTCTCAGTTTGACTAAAACTTCTTGAATGTACTATAAATTCTTTTGGCCAGAGGACAGAAAAAGGAGGAATGTGGGGGTTTTTTTCCCCTGTATATTGGAGCGAATATTTCAATGGTCAGATGTAATCTCTGGTGTGTATGATTAAAAAAAAAAAATGTTTCTGTTAACTAACTAAGATCACTTTACTAAAGGTTTGGACATTTTTATATCTCAACAGTATCTTGAGATCAAGCGTCACTTACTTTAAAAATTTGGAATAGTAGAGAGCATCATAGACAGTAAATGTAATGATACTTTATTATGTAAAAAAATTAAAATCTGTGTAACCAAATGCATTTAAGAGTTCTGTAATTCTCCATTTGGTTTTATGGAGGGCCTTAAACATAGTGCAAGATTATATGAAAGCAAGTATTTGCAGTCCATTTCATAGTTTATATTTAATAAGTTTCAAATGGAAGTTGTATGTTCAGAACTTAGTGTTAAAGAATAACACATGCTGTCTCCAAAACTTGGAGTAAAAGAAGCTATGTGTAAAGGTCTAATTTCTGCCTAAAAATCTCGCTGTTGAATTGTGCTCATTATTCCCCTATGAGGAAAGGCTAAGTGATTTGGGATTGTTCAGCATGCAAATGAGACATTTTTGGGGTGACCTAATCCCAGTAATCAAAGGGAGCCTACAGGAATGATGGAGAGAGGCTTTTTCTCAAGAGCATGTAGTGATAGGACAAGGGGGAGTGGATTCAAACAGGCTAGGTACAGATTCTGAATTAGGAAGAAATTTTTTCACTGTGAGGGTGGTGAGCCACTGGCACAGGTTGCCCAGAGAAGCTGTGGATGCCCCATCCCTGGACATGTTCAGGGCCAGGCTGGGTGGAGCTCTGAGCAGCCTGGTCTAGTGGAAGGTGTCCCTGCCCATGGCAGGGGGTTGGAACTAAATGAACTTTAAAGTCCCTTCCAAGCCAGACTATTCTGTGTTTCGTTGTGTAAAACGGCGTGTTAACAGCTAGTTAGATGAAACCTGCTAAATTCTTACCCTTTTGTATTAATAAAAACCACAAATGCTTCTTCAGTCTGTATTAAAAAAAAAGAAGGTGGGGCATGAAAATAGTTTTTATTATTTTAGTTTACTTTGTATGCAAATATGTAGAGTTTAATCCTTATCCTAAGGTACTGGGAGCTTAGGACAGTCAGTACTGCTGTCTTTTTTGCTAGCAAAGAAGTTTTTTAGTTGTACCCCTGTTACCCCATGTATTTTATTCACTTAGCTCATGGACTATATCCATCTCAAGGAACAAATGGGTAAACTCTTCGTTTGAGGCTTGATTAAATGCCTTTAAAACTTGTAATTTCAGTGTGTTCTAGATTGTTCTCTTGTTTTTCAGCTCTTATTACTTGAAGATAACTAGGCAGATGTGCAGAACAGGAGTTTCTTGTGGTGAAGTAAGGATGTACTGAGCTTGATCATATGTTGCCATAACTATCCCCACCTCTTAGGGCTGGTGGTTCCCCAGTGTATGGAAATGCCTCTTAGGCAATGTGATACCGTCAAACTGCTGCTGCTTCTGACCTTTAGTCAGTCTCTGAATCTTTGGTAGACTTTGGATTCTTGAAAAATGTAACTGCATTTCTTAAAGCTGCCAAGGACCTTCTCTGTTTCTTCTTGTGTGGTGTTTTTCCCCTTTAGGAAGGTGTGTCCCTGTCTGCACACAGCTGTTCAGTCTGTCAGTTCTGTTAGACCTCTACTGCTCATCACAGCTCCCTCTCTCTCTTTCTCCCTCTTTTGAATTAGCCTTTTTGTTCCCTGCTTTGACCTTTAGCTGTCATATCCGGGTGGGTGATCCAGAGGAAGAAGTTACTTATCCTGACCTATAGAATGTTTATTTTCTGGAATACCAATGCTTCTGTAGTCAAAAGTTGACCTTGGTCTTGATTCCTGTGGAACGGCTACCAGTTAAAATGCCGAGTTTGTCTCTTACTGTCCTTCAGTTATTCTCCAGAGAGAGAGGCTGGCAAAGGTATCAGTTGTGCCAGGTTTTTTTGTGATACCACTATTCTTCCAGGAAGAAAAAATGTTATTGTCTATATGTTAATGTCCATAGTGTTACTCAAACTTTCAAGTAAGCATGACTTCTAGTCTGGCATATTTTATTTTTAACTCGGTTGACTGCTCTCTTTTGACTTCTTTGTGTGGATTGAAGTGATTCTTTCTAAACATAATTTTTTATCAAGCAATTTGTTCTTCCCATTTTATATTAACCAAGTTTTAGGATTCTGAGAATCCTACACTACTGAAAAAAGAGAGAAGTAAACAGGAATTTCCAAACTTGCCTTTTTGAAAAAACACAAATGTGTATCTTACCTGGTTTTCAAATAGCATAGGTCCTAAACCCTGCCTGGGGATTTCACAGTAGTTCAATCCTGTATTTGTAAATAAAACATTATTATTGTGACCCATTTTCCTTAAGAGTACAAAAATCTGCTGTCAACTAAATTTAAAGGAATGACATGGATATAAAACTGTTTCTACAGATTCCCTTTAAACCACTTTGTTTGGTAGTCTGTGCCATCAGAAGGGTAATTAATTTATGGACTGTATAGCTGTTATATATAATATGTCAAAACTGTGTGGCTATAAATGATCTTTTGATAAGGTCAGACTCTGAAGTGGAGTAATAGCTTAAGGTCTGACACCTACATCACATTTGTGTGTACTAGGTAATATTTAAGTCAGAGATGCCGTGTTTGAGCTGTGTGGTCACAAATGGAGATTATCACCCCACCCCTGAGGTGGAAGATTTGGGTTGTGGTGGCATATGCAGAAGTCTGGAAGCCAAAAGGTGGTCCTGTCACTCTAGATGAAGCCAGACTGGCACCTGGAGGTTTGTCCCTCATCTCCATGCCTTGCCATGTGTCTGAGCCACCCTTTGGGATGGGATAGGGTGGTGGCAGTGCAGTCACACGTCACTGCAGTGCACAGCTGAGCTGGTAACCCACGGTGCAAGCCATCTGTCCCTCCATGACTCTGTGCTGGACATCTTCAGTAAGAACTGGTTTTGTAGGAAGATTATGCTTTTGGTGGAGGTTTTTCATAAAGGCTTCTATCTCCTCAGCCCCTCAGAGTGGCAGTAAACTAGAAACTTGTTGGTCTCTTTCAAAATCTCTTGGGTTTTTTACTCTTAGTTTATTTTTTACTACTTTTAGAAGTAGTAAGAATAGTCACCATTGCAGCCATGTGTTTAATGGAAAGAGCCAATGTCTGGCCGTGTTTTAACATGCAAGAATGACATTTAATAATTTTCTGAAAGAATACACGACTCTGAGCAGTGTCATATTTCTAGAAGTAGATATTTTGTTTTCAAAGTGCTTTATTAGAAAATATTTTGTGTAGATGGTGTCTACACCACTGTTTTCCCAATTCTGTATGCAAAAGCAGTATTTTTCTTTCTGTTGGCATGAGCTAAATAATTAGACAGCAGTCATTTCACCATAGCTAGTCCATAACCATGGCTTTGGTATGACTAACACCATCAGTTAGTTGTCATTATTAATAATCAAACTTTTTCTGATCACTTTCAGAGAATGGAAATGTCATCTTGAACAACCTTGTACAAGTTACTCTTAAAAATACCACTTATGCAAATCTTGTGTGTTTGAAACTCAGTTCTTGGTGAGAGATGAAACTGTGATTATCTCCATAAAGATACAGACTGTATGTAACAAGGATGCTACTGTTCAGACTCTTGGTTTCCTCCTGGACAGGTTGGCACATTTTGATGGGCCACCACCTTGGTTATGTGTTCTGGACTGTGATCTGGAACATATGCCCAACGTGAAATTCGCAGGAGAAATACCTTCTTGTTGTCTGTACTTCAGATTTAATGTTTTTTCATCTTGTCTGCTGGATAGGCAGGAAGGCAGCTGCAAGCAGTCTGCTGTGCAAGTGCTCCAGGCAGGCAGCGGAAGGCATGCTACAGCTGTGGTTTGATGTTATGCTCAGTGAAATACCAGCCTTGCACATTGCCACCCTTCCTACACTCCACATCAGCCTGCTGCCACCTCCGTTGTGCTGGCACAGCTGCTGCAGCAGAAAACCCCCCTGACAGAAATAGGCACATCTGCGGTTATTCTTAAAATACTCATTTGCTTTTGGAGGGGTCTGCATTGTTTGCAGGTGTTCCTTTTCAAATTAGGCAGCGTGTTTTTGGACAACAAATATAAAATAAACTTTCCCATTCAAATCACTTTCCTAGGCTGGTTGACCTAGGTTTAGTATGGTTTAGTTTAAACCTGGGTATGCTTTAGTTGTGGAGGACAGCCTCAGGGCAATTTTTAAGATCCAGTGTGCACCTCTTGTTTCTCATGTTTTCTTCATACTATTTCCAGTTGAGAAGAAAGCCATAGGATGAAGGATCTCACTTTAGAGTCTAGGAGGGGAGTGATAAGGCAAGGGCCTCAGGCACTGCTGTGTTTCTATGCTGTGTCCTGCCCTGGCGCTGCTTGCCTGAGGACTTCACTTCTGTATCAGTTCTTATGTTGCTCGGTTTTCTGGCAATGAAATGGGATTTACAAGTGAAGCTGTTTCACAACCTCCTTAAGTCTGCTGTTGACAGACACGATTCCCACCAACTCTTTCCAGAGGCTGCTGCCTCCTCCCTTCTGCTGCAGCATGGCTTGTTGCGCCATACACAGTACGATTGGCCTGGTGAGTTTCCCTGTTTTGATGTTGATGAGTTAAGTTTCGTGCTGCTCGGACTCCTGGTGTGCTTCCTTGTGCAGCCCCTCGAGCTGTGTTGGCAGGAGCAGGATGAGAATGGGAAGGATGCAGGAGAAGGGCAGGGATGCTTATTTTAGTAGTAGTGTTGCCATATGCCAGCTCTAAGTGACCTTAATCCTAGTCAAAGGTCCTGCCTTTCATCACTCTTGGAATTAATGCTTCAGAGAGTGGAACTTCATTAGGGTTTATTACAATGCCCAGCACCTGGAGTGAAGAGGAGGGAGCAGAGGCTGCCTCATCCCACAGGTGTTAGTGGGAGCACTGGATCCTGCTGGACTGTCCTTGTCCTTCATAGCTCAGTAACCTCTATACACCTCTCAAGTTTGCAGGAAACAGGCTTGATGCAATGAGCGTCCTTACCAATGTGTTTCTTGTAAAACTGTTTACTTTGTCTCACCTGATGAGATGGTTTTGGTCTGTTGTTCTTGCTAGGTGATAGCAGGTAAAACAAAACAAAAAAACGAAAAGAAAATTTCCCCCCTAAAGAAAAAGTAATAAAAGGCTTTAGATCTTTAGGAATTGAGTAGTTATTAAAGAAATTGCTTTTATTCTCTGTTTTCCATGGGGTAAAGCTAATGAATTCAGCTGCTGAAGGGTGATACTGTTTGGCAGTGAGGTTAATTGCCAGCTGAAACATTGCTGAAGTTTCTTTTCAGAAAGAAGAAAGCAAAATAATTGAAGGATCATTTGCTAGTGGAAACAGGATTGATTTCAGATATGAGGAAACAAAATTAACTAGTGCTGCCCTCTTGCAGTTCAACAGCAAGACATGCATTGAATTAGTGTCAGTACAGTTACCACTTTGTGTATAACTGTGATGTATATGTACAGTTACAGGTTTTATGAATAATAGGTAGATCTGGAGAGTTTCCAGTAATAATCTGAATGGAATATAATATTGTGATTGCCTCCTGCAGCACCTCTTGGATCTCAATCACCTAAATCTGAAGGAAATCAAGAAACCCTAGCTGTGTGAAACAAATTTCATATAGCAGGTATTTTCTTAGGAGCGGTATCACATGCCAGGGAGGCTCAATAAATAATCTTTTTTTTTTTTTTTTTAAGGACTAAAGATGTCCTGGGAACAATGTCTGTTCTGCAGCTGGGGACATGGTGGCCATTTGGTAGGGGCACCTCTGTTTTCCTTAGTTAGCTGTGACTGGAAGACAATTTCTTGGGTATGGGACATGGGACCTGCTTTGTTCCCCTCTTCACACGTAAGTGGAGACTCCAAAGAGTTCATGGCTTCCTACAGCTGTCTTCAAAAGCTGGAGGAGCCATTTACTTCCAGCTCTGAAGAGGAGGCACATTGGAGTGGTTTTTTGACTCATGAAAATCTGAAGTATGATTAAAATCCCTCCATTTGTACAGTCATAATCTGGTGCTGCTGAAGTCTTTGAGACATTCACTGTTCTGAACAGCGCCAGATGTGTGGTGTTCCTAAATATCTGTATGTTGGGGATAAACAAGCAGTGGTCTAATCTGTACTTGTACAGTGTGCAGAGCTCAGTTCCTGGTCCTTATTTTGTTAGATTGAAGAGTGTTAGTTTTTTTCATGGTGTAGCAATGCACTCCCCACTGCTAATAATCTGAGAGTTTTTTCTTAAGCAAATACTTATATTGTATAAGTGTTTTATTTTGGTGTGTGCCATATTTTAAGTATTTTTTCATCATTTGTGCCTATCTAAAATACTTAAAAAGAGCACCTGCTCACCACCCACCATTCATGTTACGTAGAGCAGGGAAGAGGGACCCAAGTTTGTGTTTAAGCTTGAAAAGTGTAGAGATAGATAGGCAGCTTAGAAGGAAAAGAAGCAATAGAATGGGCAGAGATAAAAGAGTGAAAAATCCTAATGAGGAGGTGAGGTTTTCATGAGAGATTTAAAGGCAACCTGAGGAATTTTGATCAATTCTTCAGCTAAGCAGGGAACAGGAGATGGATGGGTTGAGAGTGCTTCTGCCTTTTTCAGGGTGAGCTGAATACACTGGGCCTTCTGAAAAATCTTGTTTCAAAAGTTAGAGTTCAAAGGATCATTCTGACGGCTCTCTGACATTTGCTTTGGTTTCTTCTGCCTCATCCTGTATGTCTTTGAGCACTAAGCTCTGTTTAAGTTTCCCAAAACCAGCAGTGTTTCATAATCATTTTACAGCTGGAGATTTAATACAGGGTACTTTACTTAAAATTGATATATTCTAAAATAAATGTATTGGTGTGAACCACATTGGATGGTTCTTGCCAATTGCATGTAATCTGTTATTGCTCAGAGCACTAATGGCCACTTAAGATTGCAAATCAGGCTGATCTAACCAGCACATACCATGTCTGTTTGACCTCATGGGCATTTTGCCTGTCATTTCTTCCAAGGCTTCATAGTCATATTGAGAAGAATATTGAGTTTGAAAGGATACCAAAGTGTGTGTGTGTGTGTTAAATTATTCTCTCTGCCCAACCCACCCAAGATAAGACTCAGTGTTTCTTCTTGCCGTTAAGATTGTTTAATGACTTGATGCAACGTTGAGGTTGGGACAAGTTGGGAATGTGAGTTCTCAGTCAACCCCAGTGCCACAGCTGTGTGTTGGGGCCCACGGCTTCATCAGGGTCCTTAATTGTGTGCCTTTTTCACTTTATCATCTTCCACCAGGCCGTTTCCCAGTCCTTTCCCCTTTTATTAATCACAGTAGTTGTCTGGCTGACTTCATACTGCAGAGCTGTGTTCAGCTGACTGCCATCTCTTTTTTTAGATCACTGCAGAGGTCGATTCCTCCAGTCGATCAGGAGCTGCTGCTGGAAAAGAAATATACTACTGTAGTCATGTCAATTGTTAATCCTGGGGAAAACACACAAAACTGATTGTATGCTGTCCTAATTGTATGTGTTCTTATGAACCTATTAACCTCCTCATCAACCATTTCTGATGGTGGAAAAAAAGTGCTGCCCCTTCTTGTTTTTTGAATGGAGACATGGAGTTCCCCTCCCCCCCCTTTTCTTTATACTATCCCACTATTTTCTGGAAATCTAAACTTTAATCCAGAGTTCTTTAAAATGCTTTCAAATCTCGAAAATAATAAAGTATTTCAAGTATGATAGAGTCAAAATACATGCAGTACATATTCACAAATAGTTTTGTTTTGACATTTATCTTGCTGTAGTCATTCTGCCAATTGGCTTCAGGCACGGCTACCAAAAGAATGAACACATGTTGCATTCATTATTTCTCATCTGGCTGTGCTTCATCTTGCAAGACAGACAAAATCATGATCACATTAAATAGATTGTAATGCATTTGTAATACGAGTTCCCTTCTGCTGAACAGAACGATAGCTTTGCAAAGCTGCTGCTTTTAAGCCATGATATTTTGCTTAGTTTTCATATAATGGATATGAGTATATTGCCAGTGATGTCATTGCTTTTTCGTCTCGAAACGATGTCATGTGAAAAATATTCCAATATAATACAGAGCAAACTGCTGCCCCCTTCTTCCCCCCCGTGTGAACTCCCCGTGTCACTGCTCCTGTCACTCCTCATGTCGCGCCGGGGCTGACGATAGATCCGTGCCGTTCCTGACAGACAGACACACAGACATGCTTTGAAACAATAATGGTTTATCTGCCTCCACCGAGGGAGGGCATTGTCGCTAGTCATTTCTGGTGGTTTTTATGCCCCGAGCGCGGACAGAGGAATCGCTGAGCCTGTTTATGGTCCGTGCCCTGCTGAGCCCCCGGCCGTGGCACCGTGCGGGGCGGGGATGCCGGCTCCCACTTGCTGCGGTTCCCTGTGGGAAGGCTCCCCGTGTGGAGCAGCCGCCGCTTTCCCGCTCGGTGGCGGCTCCCGCTTGCTGCGGTTCCCTGTGGGAAGGCAGGCTCCCCGTGTGGAGCAGCCGCCGCTCTC
>JAHLSL010000010.1:13920279-14174211 GCA_025920805.1 Petroica traversi
CCGGGAGGGCTGGCTCGGAGTGAGCCCCGGCGCTCCGCGCTGCCCAGCCCTGAGGGGACAGGGGAAGGCAGCCTGGCAGCGCCGGGGTGCGCTCTGCCCTGCGAGGTGTGAGGGGGTGCCTGACCGGGGGCTCGGGCTCGCTACAGTGCGAGCAAATTGGCAAAAAAAAGATAACTAAATAAAATCGGGACGCGTGTGGAGGTGGCGGCAGAGCGGTAATGATGAAGGGAATGCACGCTGGACAGAAGGCGCGGAGCAGCGAGGGTCCCTCCGGGGCTGACACAGGGAAGAGTTCCGTGCCAGGGACTTTCGCAGGGCTGGTGGAAGGGCGGCTTTGGCGTGTCCTGCCTTTCCTTTGGTTTGACGCTCTCCCAAGGAAAAGCCGGAGGGAGCCCCGGTGGGACTGGCGAGGCCTCAGGCAGGCGGCAGTAAAGGCTCGCTCAGCGTGGGGAGAGCAGAGCTGCGCCTGCTGCAGCGGTCTCTGCCTGGGGAACCTGTGCTTGCCCTTCAGAACTAAGGGGTTTTTCCACTTCTCGCTTTATTTCTACCAGTGTCATAGTAAAAATGAAATATTTCAGTGCATATTACCTTTCTTTAAGCAGCGGCTATCAAAACAGTCTCTCTTGAGCGCAAATGAGGTAATTAATTGTAACATTCCTGTAGCTACCGAAAGTATGTATGGTCTTAAAAAGACCAACCAAGCAAATGACCCTAACCAAGAAATGCTATCAGAGATTAAGCGTGTTCCTCTTGTACCCGGTGTGCAAGTGTTTTACTGCAAATGAAACAGACGGCTCTGAGCACCCGTTCTTTGTTTGCCGATTCGTGCGGTGCAGTTTGGATACAAACGCAGCATCTCGCATGCAAAACCTTATACTTGCAGCCGAAAATGAGATGGTCCGCAGGAAAGTTTGCTTAAAAAAAAAAATTAAAAAAAAAAAAAAGAGAAGTGCTTTATGCATGATTTCTGTGGGCATTTAGCGGAAGAAAGGAAGGGCCTTTCTTTATAGTGTACTTTGTTAAAGTGAGCAATGAGCACTGTGCTTTATCTGCTTCAGAATTCAAAGCATTTGGTTTAGAATTCAAGATGTTGCAACCCTCAAGAAAGAGGGGAGAGTAAATTGGAAATGCTAACATTGTAAGTGCTTTGTACTATGTCTTCGCAGGCTTGCAGGGATTTTTACGGTAGAAAGGAAAAGCTAATGTTTAGCTTTTTGTCTTCAGAATAAAATTCAAAAGAACAGCAATTGTTATGGCTATAGCTTGGAGCTTTGTTACCAAGATGTAGAGTTTTATGTGACCAACATTTCCACTGACTTTAATGGCTTTTAACAAGAGTTTCTGTGATTGTAAAAAATGTAGCAGCATCTCAAACTTCAGCTTGAGGCACATCTTGACGTTCTGAAGTGAGTGTGACATAATGGACTTACCTTTGAGGTTTGTATAGAAAATCCAACAAGATAATGTAAGAAATGCAGTCTTTTCTCAATGCATATGTCCTAATTTTTTTCTGCATCTTAGGAAACAATTTTTACTAAAATCTTGATAAAAGGCTGAGCATTTTGCTGGATAATAGTTAGCATTTGTAATTTTTTTAAAAAGTGGCTTTGGGTATTCTTAGCAGGGTAATGTGTTTTGTTGATTTAAAAAGTGATTCCTACTTGTACAGTTCAACTTAATAATCTTTATATCAAGTTTTCCAATGACTATATGTTGGCTTGCATGTAAAGTTGGAGTGATAAGAAGCTGGTATGATGGAGAATCAACAAGTGCTTTGTTCCTGTGAAGTTTCTAACTTCAGCCTTGAGGGCTTTTAGTGACTTTGCATTGGTAACAAGTATGGAAAAGCCTGAGATTAAGTTGTAGAAAGTATTTTTTTTCTTCTTTTTCTTGGGCCATACATGCTCATTCTTGCTTTATTTAAAGGTACTTAAGGCTTTATGCTAACAGTAACATATTTCAGGTGAGGGTTTGGGTATAACTTAATTTTTAAAAAATAAGTTCCTATAGTAGTATACTTTCCTACAGGAACTTTTCTACTTTTAGTTGTGATTTGTTTTGTGCACAGGTGTCATTTTACATACCTCTGATGGCCCATTTATTGCCAAAGCTAAAAGTTAATTCCTAATTTAGCAGTAGCATTTCCTTTTAACATCTGGGGTACAAGTGCTGATACGCACTTTAATCAGATTTTTAAAAAAGCTTGTCTGGAGTCAGTAGGAAAGGCTCTTTTTTCCCCTACTTTTTCTAATTAGCATTTTGTAATTAAAGCTAAGGCAAGGGCATGTCCTTTAGGAAGAGCATAGCTATCAAACTGGATATGGGCCAGAACTTATCTCAGACAACACAGATCACGGTAGAAATTTTCAGTTTGACCAAGGGAAATATTTACCTGCAAACAGATCTTCAGTTGGCATGCTTCTAGATTAAATATTTGCCTCCAGTGACACTTGGCATTGAAATTGGTATTTATAAACGGGGGAAAAAACCAAAGAAACTCCAACATTCTGGTATTTTTAAGCTTGATTGCTTTCAGACTCTTGATGTGTATGCATTTGTCTTTAATGTTATGTCTAGTAGAGGGTTTGCTTAGGGCTTTTTCCCAGTAGGGGCTGGCCAGTTGCTGGATACATGGCAAAGGTGGGGTTGTGCCATTGACTTTGCAGGGTTTCTCTGGGGCTGATGCTGAGTCTGCCTTGGACTTGGTGCCTCTGGCTGTCACTGTGCCATGGAGGGCACCTCGACTGGCAGTGGCTTTGCCACCTGCCTCGCTGGCAGGCAGTGACAGTGGCTGGCACAGGCTGCTGTTCCTGCTGCCTTGCTTCCCTGCACAGGTGCTGGTGCAAAAGTAATTGCTTTGAATTAGTGTCTGACATAAGGAACTGTGCTGTAACTATTTGGGTGTTACAGCAGTGCTATGTGTATACGGCATAAAATTTCAAATACTGTAAAGGTCAGGAAAGGTTTTCATCTCACTCTTTAGAGGGTTAATACCTGGACTCAACTGAAGTCTTGTTTCTTTAACTTCATAGATAACTTTTAAAACTGTAGTGTCATTTTTGGGTAACGTTTTTTTCTGTTTTGCCTGTTCACATTTCTAGCTGGCTCCTAACAGTTCTAGGAACACATATTAGTCATCAGAAGGGAGTTGTGAGATAGTAGTGACTTGTGCAGGGTAATGGTTAGCGTTTTCGAGCAGTTGCAGAAAGTAGTTGCTAGTTGAAGTAACTGCAAGCCCCACTTAAAGTTGCTGAAGTATCAAAATTGGTGAAATGTCAGAGGTGGAGTTGACACAGCAGACTTGGCACTAAAGGTCAAATAGAAAGGTTCCAACTGCACACACTTTCTCAGCACCGAGGCTTTGCTCTCAAATTTTGAGTAATGCCCCAATTAAAAAATTATCTTTATGAACCGTGCATCACACCCCTGTTTCACACAGAGGAGTAAATTCAGCAGGAAAGAGGTGGGACTGGAAAATTCCGAAGAAATACAGAAAAAGTGCTGGACATGCAGCTCTTGCCCTGTGAGCAGGGAAGAAGGAATAACCAGACACGACAGCTATTAGTCACAGTTCTTTATGGTGTAATGAGAAGGTGCTCTAAACAGGATTTAGGTGACATATCTTCTCGCTTTGCTCTTCTCTTCCAGCACCTTTTCTGTTCTTTGCATGTTCTAAAAATGCCTGAATTTGTTGAGGTTTGCCCGTGAAGCTCTTCAGAAGCATTTAAAACCATGTTAATACCCACAGTCTAATTTCTACCTATGGAATGCATCAGAGGGGGCGTTCCTTTTCACAAGAACCTTCTTTGAGTTGAGCCTTGAGGATTTTGCATGTGAGGTTGCTTTTCTTAGATGATAGAGGGGGAAAAATCAGAGCAGCAAATGTCCCCCTGAGTGGCTTGGCCTGATGGTGTGCAGTTTCTGTGCTGGGGTCACATTGTGTGAGTGGGCTGTCGGGCAGGGCTTTGGCAGGAGCTGGTGGGGCAGATCTGTGCTCCTGGCCTTGCTGTGGCACCTTTCTGGTGCTGTCCACCTTTCTGGGAGGTTTTTCCCAGCTCCCCCAGGTGTTCAGGTTGCGTGTCATGGAGCTCTGGCACGAGAACTTGGTCCTGAGCAACCTGCAGGCTGTGAGAGTGGTCACACCTAGTTAGAGCGTGGGCTTGCACGGGAGTTGCTGAGGGAAGGCGGAAACTTGGAGCATGTTGACACAGTGGGTTAGTAAATGTGGATTAGTAGGTTAAACAAGCTGGCATTTAGTCTTGAGTAAGAGCTGTGTGCTTGAGCAGTTACTGCATGGAAGCTGTGATGCTGTTAACTCTCTCTTGGGCTCACTCCCTGCTGGTTTATGTGGCCATATCCCAGGTTGTAGCCCAAAAAACGTGTTTTTGTTAAAAATGGAATAAAAGCTGTCAAATAAGATTATTGAAAAGGTTAGAAGATGCTGAAAAGTTATAAAATAATTTTGTTCCTGTTGATGTATTATGTTGTGGTGGGAGGAATATTTTTCACGCATGAAGGATCCTGTTATTTTGGTTGGCGGTATTATGCAGAAATAGTATCCTCCTGGATGGTTCTTTTATATGTATAAATAGCTGAATTAGCATAGCTAATGCTTACTAAGTGTATGTGGAATTAATCAGTTCTAAAACATAAGCATTAGTGGAATAAACTAGATAATTCAGTGGTTTAAGATAATAGCTGCTTTCAGAGTAACTATTATCTTTTTGGCTTTAGATTGTTCCCCTCACAGTTATCAAACAAATACAAATCTCCAGGGTTTACAAAAGAGAATAAAACTGAATTGCAGACACTGGAGACCTGCAATATGTAGCTTTTTCCAGTGTACTCTTCACTCTGTGAGTTAGAGTGCATTAGTGAAAAATCTGTAAACTTTATTTCTGTGGGTTCAGGCAGGCCTAACCTAGCATTGCTATTTCTGATCTGTTATGAAAAGCTGGAAGTGTCACCCAGTGGTTGCAAGAGAAGAGCTTTGAGGTCTGCAAAGGCCTGACAGCTGATGTGGTAGTAGTGGGTTGAATGGCAATTCAGAGGCTCTTGTGCCTGGTTGTTTTTTGAAATTGTGTCCTTAGCAAATAAAAGGTTTTTTTCTGAGGAGGCTTTGATTGTTATCAGTTCTTGATTAATTAATGCCTTCATTTTGAGGGAGGTGGAAGTTAATGGGAAAAAACACAACTGATTTGTAGTTTGTGACACTGCTGTTACTTAGTTCCGACCATATTCAAGTCTAATATTCCTATCAAGTATTTGTAGCACTGGTAGTAGTTGTGATAGGGGACATATCCATAATCAGTCACATCTCCCTTGCTTTTTACAGGGCTACTTTTTTACCTAAAAAGCTGTTACTTTGTAGCAAATAGTGGGAAAAGGACCCTGAAGATGTTTTTATGCTTCAGAGACCCCATCTGTAGAAAGATCAGATAAGTAATTTGTTTATGATACAAAATGTGATGTATTTGAGCAACTTTGATAGATATATCCCTTTTGAGTGTACAAAATTTGGCAAACATTCCACACAGAAGGGTGTTTCCCTACAGGATACTTTAAGAAGAAAGGGAAAAGTATCCCTACACAAAGGCATTTTTCCTATGTAAGCAAATTCCATTCACACATTCATGTGATTTATCAGCAGTGATTCTGATGGTTCAATTTTGTGTAGGACTTCTACATAAAATACATTCGAGGTGAAATTTTAGAAGGTCTTAGCCTGCCTGTGTCAACCAAAGTGTCTTATTCAGCGATTGATTTTTCCCTGGGAAGTTATAGCATCATGTAACACTGTTTCTGAGTGTTTGTGTTTGTTTTGGTTTGAAATCTTCCTTGTGGTTTGGCCTAAATAAAGGTGAGACCTAATTCTTCTCTCTTCTGGGGAGTTTTCCGTTTTTGGTGTAATAGTGCCAGGATTAACAGCTGAAATTACAATTGAAACTAGCTTCATTTTTGTGTTTTCATTTCTGTGGAAGCAGCCTAACTGCAGCTTTATAAAATATGTGTGCAATCACACATGCAGATGTCTGTTAAAGAGTTCTTCCTTTTCATTATTTCAGTCTGTTTCATTACACAATTACCTCATTTGCTTTTTAAGCATTTGTGGAAACTTGTTGCTAGTGTCCTTATTAAGGAGAGTGTGACAATACTTGGTGGCAGATCTGCAGTCTGAATTGTGCAAAAGACTATCTTTGCAAAATAACAAATGTTAATAGTAAGTATTTCTATGGCTCTTGAGAAGCAGTGTGTTGCAGGACAGTCTCCTGTCAGACAGCAGCAACCACAGCAGCAGGAAAGGTGTGAGCAATGCTTTCCACCCACACCTTGTTTACAGCTCTTACTTCACCAGGGCTGTTTAACTGCTGACATAATAAACCGAAAAGAGCTTAATTAAAGAACCAGTCAGTTTAATTGTATTTGTACTCAGTACCTCCTTCTGAGGTTGGCTCTTGACTTTCACTAGCATAGATACATCTTACTGCTCTCTGGGCTGTTTTCTATGACAAACAATTGCAGATACTCCATTTATTTCTCAGTAGCTCCTCCTGTGTAGTAACCGAATTGGAGACTGTGAGGTGTGATAAGTAGCTGCAGATACCACCTTCCAGGCTGGCTGTGGGAGCCATGTGCTTTATCCTTGGAATCAAACAGATAGCTTAACTGTGTCTGCAGTATGATTGGTCTTTATGAAGATGGCTTAGTTCTTTTCTGTGCAAAAAAATCTCTCACCAAACAAAACTGCTGGGGATTTGGTTCCTCCTGGAGTAAACATGAGCTGTTTTACAGGTGTTCCTATAGTACCAAAGCTGCAAGCATCTACAGAAGCTGTGGAAGCTTCTTGGTGGAGGTGAAAGCAGGATTTTTGACTGCTGCTGTTGGAAGTGTTGAGTTGGAGCGAGTGTGTGATTAGAGAGCTTTAGTCGCGCATTCCCAAGAAACAGTGGACTTCTAAAAATAACAAGACCAAACCTTTTGTCTCTTCTTGCCTACAAGCCACAGGAGAGATTGAATGACTGTGAGATGGTGTCCCCTGCAGCAGTGAGGGTTATATTTGTGTCACAGAGCTGGGATAAAGGGTGCTTTCTGCAGGAGCTCAGTGGGATCTACGGGGCATGATGGCCTTGCAAGCACAACTGGCTGCTCTGGTCCTGTTGAGGCAGAGCTGTGGGTGGATGGTCACAAGAGAAAAACTAACACTGGAATGAATACTCCCACCAGAAGGCTTGTCTCTTACGGGTTAATTTTTACGAGGGAGCAGATTGTCATCCTTAGGTTTTGGATAAGAAGATGCAGAGAAGGACAGTAACTCTTCAACGTCACTTTAGCTTGTAAGAGAGGAAGTTCAAAATTGGCGTTTTACTGAATGGGCTCTGGTATGAAAAGGTAATAAAGCAGCAGACACATAGGGCTGTGAGTAAGAGGAAGGAATTCCTACACCTGAAATTCCAGAAAACTAAGAACAGGCAGAGAGTGGTAAGTCTATTTCAAAACAGGTTTTCCCTGTATCTGAAATCACTGTGTCCTGTGACTTGGCACGATAAGAGCTGTGAAATACTGCTGTGTACACCAACGCTGGTGCCTCCCCCTGCTCTGGTGTAAGCACGTTTCTGCTGAGCACAAAAATGCTCAGATCCTGCTTTTTCCAGCAGAGCTGAAAGGGAGGTCTTTCCCTGCAGGGTTGATGAGTGTTTTAGGAGAAGGGGGTATTTCTTTGGGAAAGAAAATTAATACTATAGGCCAGAATTCTCTTTTTCTTGATGGCGTTTTGCATACTGGCATTTACAATAGGTTGGCTTAGAATAGCACAGAACGAGATCAAAGAAACAGTTTTTACAGTGGTATTTTTGATATTACAATTTAGATATTTATGAGTTCTGAGGAAAATGTGCAGCAGAATGAAACAGCCAGTACAAAAAATGTCAGAAATGTTCCAACACTTTTATTTACAGAGATAATGTCTAACTTGATTGTTAGATAAGAGAAAGAAGAGATTATTCATTTGTGTGTCAGGATTTGAGATGAGTAGAGTTTTGTAAGTAAACATTACATGGTACAAAATAAAATGTACCCATAAAAGAAGAGGTTATTTTACTTTGCCTGATGTTATCTCACTTAATGATTTCAGTGCTGTTCTGTTTTGCTGCTGAAATGATACTCCAGAATTGATGAGAATACAGCTATCTTAGAGTAGAAACTTCTTTCCTCTGGGGCAAAAATGTACTTGTTAAAAGCATACCACAAACAAAAACCGGGTTAAGTTAGTTGCCCAAATAAGCAATAAATATTTTAGATATTGGAAGGTTTCCATAAGTGTCAGATTGAAAGTATGTTGGTCCTACTGAATTCAAATGCTTTGCAGCAGAGGAGATGCACTGCCAGTGATGGGGAATGTTGGACTTTGCCTGCATTGTTGCAATCTAAAGACTGAATGTTTTGCAGCCTTGTATTTTATTCAGGTGTTACTAGAAAAGTATATATATTGGAAATTTTGGAAATGAAGCTTGGATAGTCAGAGGTAACATATATGAACTGGGGCTTAAATTCTGAAAAAAATTCTTTAAATATATGGACACTTCTTTGAGCATGAATTAGCACCATCACTCTGGCAAGAGCAGTTAAAAAATAAGTGGCTCTGTGTGGAGGGAGGGGTGCAGAGAGAGAGATTGAGAATATGAGATTCTGTGAGTGCTGGGGTCTTTTTTCCTCTTCTCCCCCCCTTCCATTTACAAGCCTCCACACCTACTTTCTTGCCTGCCACATAACTGCTGGTACCTGTCTGTGCAAATGAATTTGCAGAATACTCCAGGAAAACGCCGTGTTTCAGATGGTCCCATGTTTCTCCCTGAACCCTTTGCCTTCACTGGACTTTCTGATGTTTTTGGATAGCAATACTTTTGTTTGAGCCTGACTGTAGTTATCATCATTCATTGTGTTGAGCAGATCATCAATTAATGCTGCTGTCTCTTTGTAGGTTTGTGCATTAAAGACATACGGTTAAAGAAGAATGTTCTAAGTGTGAAGTCAGACTGAACTTAAGTCAGAATATAGTCCTTCAAGACTGTATTGAATCTTCTGGATCATATAGATATTAAGATGCAGCTTTTAATTACTTGGTCGTAGTCTCTTCCAAGTTAGAACTCTAAAAAGGTGATTCTTTGTATAAAGCAGTTGGTTGGTGTTTTGAGTTACCTTTATTTTCTTTGTGTGTCTCTCTGATAATTTTATGGGAGGGCTCTTAATCTTGATTCTTGAAAAAATGCATGCATTAAACACTGACCTTGCTGCAGCACCTAGGATAACTCACTGGTAGCCCACAAGTGTTAATTAATCTTTATGCAGTGTGGGATGATGAATTTCATTTCATTTAACAGATGAAGAGTGAAGTTAAAAAGAGATTAAGGTCAAAAGCGTCTGCTAATTACTTAATTTTCTAATTAAGTAGTTGCCTAATTTGAAACTAGAAAGGCTTGATTGTCAAAATGCATTGGAAGGACTGCCCTGTAAATGTCAGAAGCCTGAGTGCTTCTGGTGGGGGTAGCTGTGAGAGCTGAGCACGTTTCCACACTGTACAGAATGCAGGCTCCTCCTCAGTGAGGTTTTGGGAGTGCAGGTGAGGTGCTTTCTTGCTCTGGCTGTCCTGCTGTGGCCACCCCGGAGCCCCAGGCAGAGACTGGCTTTGCCTCTGTCCTGCAGAGCTAAAGCCTCTTGAGTTTCTCTGTGGGAATGGCTTGAGTTCCATCTGTTTTTAGTGCGTGGAGGTGAGTGGTGGTTGAAAAGTTGTTTTCTTAGAAAATTTTAGCTGGATCAATTTGGGCATTAGAGAGGACAGATTAACCTGCATTGTTTACCCCAAGTAAACCCACTTGTTTAATTTGTTACTTTTAAATTAGCATGGAAATATTCTTATGCTTCTAGCACAACATGAAATATTTCCAGCAAAGGAACGCTAATCTATTTGTGCAAAAGTGTTAATACATGCGTAACCTCCAGTAGAGCAGTTTATTGCAGATTCCTGTGAGGTCTTCCAAGCGTCTGTGTTAGAAAAGATGCTCCCTGCCCCTCTCCTTACTGTGACATGAAAGTTGGATGACATCAAAGGGATCCCAAGCAGGTGCCCATGGCCGCTGTAAATCCAGGCTGTGGAGTGTAGAGGTCACTGATTTGTAGCAGAAATGGTATTTTGGCAGGGGAAGGGCTTGTCTTGCTGGTTGAAGGCCAAGCATTGAACAGCAATATCATGAGCATCAAGAGCCAAGCAATGTTAGGGAAAGAAAAGTACTTAAAAGCCACAAGGCTTTTTAAGCAGT
This sequence comes from Petroica traversi, assembly GCA_025920805.1. NCBI lineage: Eukaryota > Metazoa > Chordata > Aves > Passeriformes > Petroicidae > Petroica > Petroica traversi. The sequence goes on from JAHLSL010000010.1 coordinate 13,930,593, forward strand.
GGGTGGGTAAAACTCCGTGAATTGTCTTACTCTTGAGATGCATCTCAGTGGAGGTGGAGCTGATAGGAATTATGCAGCTGGGGAAGGATATGAGGCACTGCCTGCACAATTACCTCCCTCTTCAAGTAATCATATGGATACCAGTGTCAAATATGAGAAGTGTCTGTAAGTGTTTGTTCTGTTTTTGCAGCCTGCCTATCAAAGCTAGTATCAGCAAGTATGAAATATAAAATTTTTGTGCCCAATAAGTTATGCAGTTACTGGAAACTTCCTTAAACGGAACACTCCTGTTGGTCAAATACAGCATGGGTGGAGCTGTGCCCTGTGAATCTTATGCTGATGCATTTCTAGGCTATCTGCATTAAAATCAAGTTTTTACAGCAGCAGATACACAAGATTATTACAAAAATATTTTTATTTTCTGTAATTTGTGGTTATTGTTTGGTTATTTATTGTCAGGATGTTTTTGTGTCATCTTAATCTTTCTCCTTCCTTTGCTTTTTCATGTCAGGAAAAAAATACGAAAGCCTGTGTGCACAAATCTGTTTAGCGCATACAAATAGAGCTGTTGATTATTAGGCATAAAGTGGTAAATCATCTTACATGTCAGAACAATCCTTTCAAATGAGTTGCTTGAAAACACGGGTCATGTTCTTTATAATGTAATGATGCAGGCTCACAGACAAGAACTTGCTCTGATCTGATTCTGCAGTGGGGTCTGTGCAAATAAAATACTGTTTGATGTGGGCTTGTGATCAAAATGGTTTGTGAAAGACTAGTGTGTAGAGTAATATATCCTCTTTTATTATTATTAACTACTTCTAGGGAGGGATAAAATTAGATGGGCCTATGAAACATTAAAACATCTCGTGAGTTGTGCAAGGAGGACAGTCTGGTTGATGTCATGATCCTCGTACAGCATCAGTCCTGCGCAAATGTGTGGTACGTGACAGAATGTGTTCGTCCTGAAAACCTCAAGAGATGTCTTTGGAGGAGACAAATTTAAGGTTTATCTAGTGCTGGAAATGTTAATATACTGCACTGTCTGCAGTCAGTGACTTACCTGTATCTATCTCAGAACATCTGTGTTAGTATTCTAAAAAGAAAATAAAGAAAGAAATTACCCTTTTGTCACCAGTAACAAATGTAAGATCAAGCAGTGCACTGGTTTTAGTTTGGTGTAGAAAAACTGGTAGATTAGGGAAAAGAATCAAAAGCTAACCATGGAAGCCAAAGATGTGTGGGGTAATTGGGAGAATTAAAGGCCTGGAGGAAGGGAGAGCTTGGGAAGAACTTCCAGCTCCAGTTCCATGCCATAAACTCTTGATTCTAGGGGCAAATTAAATCTTAATACAGTATCATTTGGGCTGGGGGGGAACTCTTTGAATCCTCTGTGTTTGTGTTGTGTGCTTTCATTCCCATTCTTGTGTTCTTCCCATGACTCACATCCTTTACAAAACTGAGATAATTTGTGCATGTGCTGGCATTCGGAGGAGATAATGTCAGCAAAAATATCGAGTCTTAATTCTACTTTCTTGTTGCTGTTTTTGAAAATTACTCATTGCAGATATGGAACATCATTCTTGATCTTTGCACCTTTTATAAGCTACTCTTAAGACAGGTGATCTTCAGAAAACTGCAGAGTGTTTTCTTTCTCATAACATAGTAGGGAAAATAAATTTGTCTGGTGTCTCTCTGGAAAGAAAAGCCTCATGCACAGTCAAATTTTTCTGTGCTCTTTAGAACAAAAATTGGAAATTATATGAATACATACTTTTCTTCACATATGAGCTGGTCATGGTCCCGAAGAGAAAAGGTTCTTTGGGGACAGTTATCTCCTGAAATTGTCAGCCAGATCTTTATACCAGTCCCAGTTATTTCTGTTGCTTTTCCCAGACTCTTACCACTCTGGGCAAAACATAGAAAACCCTGTAGAAGCTTGAACAGCCAGGGGTTTAAAATTACCTGCGGTTTATGTGGGTTTATTGGCTAAAACATGGCATTTTCCACCCCGTGGTTTAAATTTCCGTGTGCTGGAGTTGGTAGAATTTGTTTTTCTGAAACACTGCTTATGTCTTAAATGAATTCCTTACTTTGGTTTAGTCGTATCTGGGAGGAATTGACTCAGAGGGGTGATAATGTATGCTCTGGATTTGTTGAGGGGGCCCAGAATAGACAGTTCAGTAGTAAGTTATATTTTTTCCAAATGTAGCTAGTTCAAATTTCTTCTAGGCAGCAAATAATGAATGGTGATGCTTTTCAAATGCTTTTACTCTCACATGCCTGCTAGATAACATGTGAGGAGAAGTGTGATACATGGTTTGGGAGGTCTGTTAAGTACCCTCACTATGTCCTGGATAACCCTTTTGGAGCTCCTGGCCCAAATCTAAGGGACTGTTTGAATTGCTGCCTTGGAGTGGTTTGATGCCTGTGGCTGTGGAGAGTCACACACAGAGTAACCTGTCTGTTCAGTGCTGTTCATTGACTGTGAGAAATGAACCCTCATTTTTAGGGTCATCCTTGTGTCTCATCAGTACTCAATAGGAACATCCCATCTCTTCTTACTCCAAAAGCAAGGGAAGAATTGATGTTTTCCTGGCTAAAATTAAAAATCAAACTGACAAACTATGAAAAATAAAAGAACATCTTATTTTGAAAAGTACAGTACTGTGTGGTTAGACCTAGCATGCCATTTGACTACCAGTACTCTTACCTTAAACTAGTTTTTAAGACTGAAATACCTTAGATTCACATCTGTGTGGATGTCTCCTCACCAGCAAACACTGGTAGATGGTGCTTCTTTTACACACTGGATCTTGTTCCCAGTGGCTCCCTTAAAGGCATAGGTCATCAACTGCTTGATAAATCAGTAATGGTGCTCTTTGGTTATAATAAGAATAACCAGATAACTAAAAATGTATTTAAAAATTAATCCAATGACTGAATCAATAGTCAACTGCACTTAAAAATTACTTACTCTATTTGCTTAACTCTATGAATAAATTTCCTTCTTGTTTAATAAAATAAGAGGGGCTTATGGATGGCCTGGATAGATGCATGTCTATATCAGCATGAGGGAAAGGGCAGATGGTTTGGAGTGGGAGAAGAGGAAGGGAGGAGGTGGAATTTTGCTTCACATTGACTTTGTTCTTGCATAAGAGCTGTTTCCTCTCCTAAGGGGGAAGGGCAGGTCCTTTAAGGAAGGGGTTTCTTTTGTTTGAACTTCTTTTGAAGTAGTTCTTTAGATTATAGAATGTATTTTAAATGAAAGAAGAAATCTGAAAGAGATTTTGAAAACTTATGTGAAGAAATGGTGTAATTCTGTATTGTGCAGATTTGTCAGAATGAGCTCATGGATTCCGGATTTGTTTACTTTTAAGGCATCTTCTTTTAAGATAATACCTGTTGATTTACTTTCCAAGACACCGTCAAGAAGGGCATGTTGGAATTCAGTTGAATATTTGCTGTAATGGGTGAGGTATATGGGTTGGGAATAATTCACTTTAATTCTCGAATAGTTGCCAGGATAATATAGGATTGTCATCCCTTGAAACAGATGCCGCCTCTGGAATGATAAAGAACAATGAAATGTCTTCTGGGTGTGCTCCTGTATTCTTTGATCCACCAAGTTAGTCTCAGTTTCCTGGTGATGTCCTTGCTCTCCAGCAAGAGCTGGGTCTCCTGAGCCATCTCTGCAAAGCAAAGCAGCTGCTGATGGTTTGAATCCTCCCGTTGTACAGCAGGCACCTTGCTTTGCCTGGTTTGGAATCAGCTGAATGGCTGAACCTTGGCTTTCTCCTCATGCCCTATTCCTATAGCTGTGCCCTAGGACAGGGTTGAAGCTGAGTTTGAGGATCTTTGTGCCTCTGTGTGCTGTGCCAAGGCTTGAGCCTCCCTGGCACAGCACACAGAGAACACTGGTCAGCTCCTCTGCCATCTCATCGGAAATGTTGGGGAGGTCAAAGTGCTGCAGCTCATCCTTACAGGGCAGGAAGATTTGCTCTCCTGTTCTTTGAAGTTCTGAACTGCAGCAGCCAGCTAATGTGCCCCAATTTTGGGATTAAACATCAACAGTCTGGTCAGTGTTAGTGGTTCATGGGGAATACAGATGTCCAGAGATGTGCAGAGCACTTGCTTCTGTGCTCATCAGAGAGACAGATCAACAGTGGAGCCTTTCCTGGTTTGGTAATTACTCTTGTTTGGACTCTACACAGGGAGCAGAGTAATATTTGGCTTCTAAAATGATGATTTGACATAGCTACTTATTCCTTTTACAAGTGTTTTATGGTGATCTGCTGTATATTTATGCAGCCTGGGAACGTATCCATAATTTATCCATTATAATGGATAATATCTATTAATTGAAGACTTTGCCAAACATAAAAAGCAATAAAATAAGGAAGAGAGGGGGATTTTCCCTTCTTTTTCCTCCTCTTTTTTAAGGAAATGTCTAACTGCTTCCTTCTGTTTGGACAGTGTAAGAGAAGTTACAAAGTTTATAATATTTTGAAAATAATTGTTTGTCTGTCTGGTCTACTGCATCTGTTTAAAGGCTAATAATTGCAGGATAGCAGAAATAGGAATTATATGTTACTTTAAGACCATTTACTTTCCTAAAGTTAAAGCTTTTCTTCATTGCTTAATGCACATTTATTTTAGTTCCTTTTTATTTGCTGCATAGGTACGTATACGTGTAGGAACTTTTACCAGCTCCTTAAAACAGATGGGGGTTTATGTTTTGAATATGAGGGTTTTAATAAAAGAATCTCACACAGTCCTTCCCAACCTGGGATAGCTGTGACAGGTCTGGGTTTGTAAGTCCTGCTGAGAGAGCATTGGATGTTCTGTGGAGTCATTAATTTTCTGCATATAGGGAGGTACAGTTATGAATGGTGGTATTAAAGAAATTTTGTTGTGTTCTAATCTGTTGTCTCTGGATCTCGATTTGATTTTGATACCTCATTAATTAGTTAATTCCCATGCAGTTCTTTATCAGCCTGAATGAATATAGTACTAACCATGAAGTGTACACTTCTACTTTTGCTTTAACCAAATAGAGCATTAAAACAATATGCAAAACTGTCATCTAGGGGCTCGTTTATTATTATAAACTTAACTGTTCCTTTCAGTTCAATAGTAATTGTGTATACATTTCCTTACCAAAGGGTTTTAGGGATTTTTTACTAACTCATTGTAGAAATTTTGTTTGTGGTGTGAAAGTATTAATTATGATGCTTTATTTTGGTTGTTTCAATACTTGGTCTTTCAGTAGTGAGTATCATATTTTAACTGAGTGGAAGTTGGCGTTAAACTCCTTAATCTCTTTCACAGTGAATTCATTGGAGGAATTTGGCTCAGTATTTCTTTTGTTTACATGTATTTTGAAAGTGTCCCTATGCAAGTATTTCAAAGCTTAAGGCTTTTTTTTCTTTTTAGGGAAAATCAGAGTATTAGGATTATAGCTTAATGTTTTTCTTCTTGACATGTCTTCCTAAGATTAGTGAAAACTAAAGTTTAGATTCAATAGAATTACAGTAATAATGCCAGCTATTTACCATTACATTTAAATTTGCTGATTTATTTTGTAGAATATGAACTTTAACGAACTGTGTGATACAGGTGAATTTTTGTAAACCTATGTTAGTACTTCCTTACTGAGTTTTTAGGAATCCCTTAAACAGGATGGGTCAGGAATTCAGTACCTTGTGATTGAGTGACATAGTCTTTTACAGATTTTTTTTTTTTTAAGTGATTTGCCTATGATTTATTAGAACAGTCAAATACAAAAATCTGTTATGTGTTATTTTGGCTTGGCAGAAATAATGCAAAGAACTGTCTAAGGCAAAGAGCAAGCAGAAGCTGAAATTTCCTTTTTAACACTGAAGAATAGATTTGGCTGGGTTAGGCCTTCAATGCTAATCTATCTCTATGTGGCCAAACAGATTTTTGGAACCTTTTGGTAGTGCTTTTATTTTCTCTATGCTTCAGGCCAAATGTTGTAAGATTGTATGTTTTTTGGCACATCCAGGCTGGTGATGTGAAAAAAGTTAAAGAGAAGGAATTGAAATTAAGAACTCTGATCTAGACCATTTAAATGGAGATTTCCACTTGATGCAGTTAGGTCATTGTTAACAGTACTTGTATGTTCAACTGTGGACTATTTTTTAAACTTTGAAACTTCCTTTAATATTAAGGGTCACAGTTAAAATTCTTCAATACTTCCACAAGAATATACCGCCAAATTTTACCACAGTTTTATACCTTTTTGGTTAATTCAGTTGGGTGTTTAAATAAAGGTAATTTCAGTCTTCCTTCTACTTGTAAGCATGTTTTTCACAGGAAACACATTGCCTCTTGTGATTTTAATAAGGCCACGCTCCTTAAGCCTTCTGTCTCAGCTAATGATTTGTAACGATTTCTGTCTTGAAGCGTGAATTTGATGTTTGCTCTAATATCCATTCCTTATTTGCCTGAACACGTTTGCTAGAATGTCTTCAGTATTTCAAAACATGCTCGTGCTGTACATTCCTCTTTCTGTGGCTTTTCATTCAGAGCAAAGCATTTAAAAGCCTCTTTTTGCTCTGCTTTGCCCCTGTACAGATGACAGCATCTCGGCTGCGAGCACCTCCGACGTCCAGGACCGTCTGTCAGCCCTGGAGCTGAGAGTGCAGCAACAAGAGGATGAAATCACCGTGCTAAAAGCAGCCTTGGCTGATGTGCTGAGGCGTCTCGCTATCTCTGAAGACCATGTGGCTTCTGTGAGAAAGTCAGCACCAAGTAAAGGTAAGCCCAAATTTGGTAAACTCTTTCTAGAGTCAGACTGTGTTATCATGTCAGAATGTTCTCCATTGGTCACTTGGTTTTTCCCTTTTCTGTCTCATTTGGGAAGGCCAATCTATTTTGAGCTGGAGGGTTTAGGGTTATAATAGTGGCTTAAATACAGCCAACTGTTATCTGAAACATGCTCATTAATTCTGCTGTTTGCTAACATTTTTATGTTCTTGACACTCCTGAAAATTGTCCTTACTTCTTGCTAAAATGTTCCTGGTTTAATTTGAATGGCAGAATGTTAACCTAGCACTGGGGGTTCTGGAGCTTGTGGACAGTTTTGAGTCTCAGCTTTGACTTTGCCTGGAAATTACTCAACTGAAAAGGCATATTAGAGGTTAGGTTTTCTCTTGCCCCTAAATTATAACCAAACCAAAACCCAAAACACATTACCACCAAATAAGAAGGCTTTCTGAATATAGTTAAATTTTGTTTCTGTACAGAGATAACTCACCAGCAGTGGATCTCGTGTAAGTTCATCTCATGGCCCTGTATCTGCAATATCTCTTTTGGTTAGTCACTAGTAATTTTATATTGCAGCACAGAAATATATAGGATTGTTTAAAAATAAAGAAACTAAGTGCATTTTGCACTATTTTCTATATGCTTTCTTTTTTCCCCCTATGGACATGTAATTTTCTGTTCTGGAGAACTATTTGAATTGAGTTTTGAACTTACTCCAACTTAAAGTTGTGTATTTGAAGAGAATTATGACTGTGTATGTGTCTGGCATATATCAGGTCTCTGATTATGTAAAAGAATAGGTCATATTTCAAATAATTCATGGTTTAAATTCACCATAATTGCATGTAACCCCATCAAACCATGCACAGAGGTCTCTGGGATCAATCTCTGTGTGTCTTGCAATGCACCTATTGCACTGCAAAAGTGGAACACTGAACTGATACAATAGAACCTATGCTTGTTTGGGTGACTGCTTTATACAGGCTGAAAATTCTGAAAGTTTGAATTATTTTAAATGTGACAGAGGGATCAAATTCCTTAATTAAGGGTTTTTGCAGTCTCTCTGCCAGATGGAAGGAAGTCATGATGCTTAATTGGCTTGGGCTCTGAATCCTTCCTTTCTCTCTTGCTTGCTAAATGTGGACTGTTGTAATCTCTGCTTATAAATGCAGCTTTTATCTACCCAATTTATATGTCTTTCCTCATCAAGATTGAGGCTTCCTTTTCAAACTCTTTTTAAATACAGCTGTAACAGCTATTTTGGCTACATCACTCTGCTGTCTACTGTCCATTATGAGAAAAAGACAATGTCCAAGTGAAATACTGGGCCAATACTGTGCACCATAGTGCCTTGTTCTTCCTATTTAAATGCAGAGGAGCTGGGATGTGCAGAAACATGGCTATAAACCTTTGGCTGGAGCTAACACCCAGCAAACTTTGTGTACAGGCAGGGCAAATTTCCTGTGTTCTGCAAAATGTCTTGGGGCTATCTCCTTGCTGGGGCTTGTGGCCATACTGAATTTTCTAGGTCCATTTCTCCTGTGAAAATTAAACTAATTCTTTGGGGAGGCAGAGCAGAAAGGTTATCTAAATATCTTCAGTCTGGTCGTATTATATCTCTACAAATGAATTGCAACAGCTTGGAACAGTGAAGAAAGAGATTGGAACAGTGACAGAAATGTACACATATGAGCTAATTCACCAAATTTAAATGAATTATGACTAATTGGCAATTTATTTAATTTGTGGTGAATGTGTTGCTGGTGTGTTCAGTTACCCAATGCCACCAGACAACACATTAACTTCACTGTTAATCATGAAACCAGCTGTATATAGAATTCACAGAAGAAAATGTTTACATACAGAGACTGGAATTTTAGGAGTCTAAAATTAGCCTTGAAGGATAAACTTGGGATTAAAACAAATTCATACATCGCTTTTTGCAGTACCCTAGGTTCTACTTTCGAATTCTGTGGTTTAAGTTCCTTCAATAGCTAAAAAGCTTTGAAATGTTTTAACAGAGATAAAACATTTTTAACAGCATTTTTAAAAAAATAAATAGGGTTAGAAGATTATCTGAATTGCCATACAAAAATAATATTCAAAGAAGTAATTGTTAGATTTTCTTTAAAGTATTATGCCAGTATTATACTAGTCAAGTCATGATTGCTGCAAAGATAACTGTATTCCTCCAAAATTCATTTTCATGTCTGTGATCCTGTCAAGCATCTAGATTTTGGCATTACAATAATTGCATTGTCGTGTAAAATATTATAGGTAAAATTTCTTTTAAAAAAATTCTGATGCTTTCACTCACAGAAGTATTTTCTTCTGCAGCAGCCCTTAAATACATACATAAATAAGGAGTAAAGAGAATAGATGTGTACATATACATCTGAATAGATGAAGAGAGATGTGTTTAATCTGAAGTATGGCAACACAGCGAGATAAATTCTTTTAAAACAAACTGAACAAGAATAAGAGTACCAGAAAAAAACATCCTGAATCTTTCCATCAAACAAAGGAGTTTAAAATAGGAAATAACTAACCTACTTTGAAGGATCACTTTTCTACTTTTTGCTGAAATGATTTTTCTAAAACCTCTCAATTTTTTTCTTGTTGCCACCTCAGCAGTGTCTTTGGAGATTTTTCATAGGCTAAAAATAAGTGTTGTGAGCAGACTGTGAATAACACTGAAAGGGACAAATCCATCCTGGTCACTTTTTCACTGATTTTTCTTATTCTGAAGTTGATGGCTCGACTTAGTGAAAAAGTAATCCCTTCATCCTTTTTTTATTTTGTCTGCATTGCACATCTGGTGATCTAATTCTGTTCTTAGTTTCCTTTAATTTAGATTGACAGATTGAAACAATAGCTGAAGATAAAGCTTTTGCATTGTCCTTTAAATCTTTTTCTTTAGTCCACTATATTTCTGTCTCATGATTATTTTGAACTTAGTCCAGTCTCCAGTGAAAAAATTCACATGGTCAGGGTAGATTTTTATTTCTAACTCATGGGCTCTTAGTCAGGAAGTTGCTGCCTATGATCTTGTATGTAGAGCTCTGTCTCAAAAGCAAGCAGCACTTCATACAGGGATTTGTGAACTGTAGAAGATAAGATAAAGGGCAAGATTTTTTTAGGCACCTCAGTGTCTCCCAGTAAAGCATGAAGTGGAGGTACTGTATAAGGAAAATCCCTCTACAGGATTAGCACTTGTCTGTATTGCACAGACTGAGAGTGTTTGCATGTGGCTTCTCAAGGCAAAGTTATTCTAAATAGAGCAAATCTTTTCAAAATAAAAGGACATTGTGAAAGTGCTTCTCCATCTCTGCACACAGCTAAGAGTAACTACACAAAGGAGAAGTTACCAGGTCCAGAGATAATGTTGAAGGTAAGAAATGTGAAAGGGCTTAGTAAGGGATCAGATCGCCAGCTGCTATGGGGCTTGTAGGGATCATAGTGTGAGTTTGTGGGTTTCATTTCTTTCCTTTCTCTCTTTCTTTTCTTTTTAAATAGATGGCTTGGTAAGAAGAATTTCTTTGGTGGGAAATTATTTGCACTTGGCAGCTCTGCACTCTTGTTGCTGCATGCCTCTGCTGTTGATGCGTGATTGATGCTGTTAGCATTCACAAAAAGTTCCAAAACCAAAGATTACCTGGACACTGAAGAAAAGGAAAGCATAAAGCAGTCTGGTACTTGTGGCTGCCAGCAAGATAGATTGGCTCACAGCTGGTGCCTGGTAAACCTATTAAAATCTTCCAGGGTGTCAAAATTGTGTAACAGGAGAATTCATCCCTCAGGCTCTGGGTGTTTGTGGCACACTGTGGCACCAATGAAATATATCAGGCTACTCATTTCACTGGAGTGCCTGAAAAAGTACATCTGATGTCTGCCTGTAGAGAAACAAAGAGTTCATGTCCTTTTTCTGGACTCAGAAATAATGGAGGCTTGACAAAAGTTAAACCTTTGGAGGAATATTTCCTATTGCTTGATCAGGAATTGATATTAAATAACTCATATGCAAATTCAACTCACCAAGTGAAATTGGAATAGTGGATGTTAATTTGCAGAGAGGATTTCCCATGACAATGAAGAGTGATAGATTGAGAGGCATTTTATATTACTCAAAGCAGTGATCTTGGCACCTGCAAAAGCAGATATATTCTGGAAATGCAGTTGGTAGGGTTTTTTTACTTATTTTTTTCTCCTTTGTGCAGTGGGCTTTTACAAGAGGAGCCCATTGAGTTTTCCTTCTTTTCCTGCTCCCTTCTCTTGTATGAAATAATATGTCTCATCAAATTCCATCTCATTGCACTCATGTGAGCAAAGTACTTCAGATGTAGTTTTTACCTTATCTCAACAATGGTTTTGTTTCAATAACATTAAATAATTTTGTTTTATGTTAACAAAAATTGACTTCATGTGTTCAGCAAGCTTCATTAATGAAAGCATAAGACAGATTTGAGTTTTGTTTTTTAGTCTTTACACTATTCAATAAGCAGAGTCATTCTAATAACTGAGTAAGTGTTCATGCTGTTTAATCAGTAAATGTTAAAGAAATAGAAGATAAAAATGTAAATAGGAAAATGCTTGTGGTAGGGGTAGGATATAAGTTCTTATCCACAGTATTAAAACTAACCTGGCAAGCTTGTATGTGGGTCATTTTACTCATGGGAAAAATCCTATTGAAGTCTGCAGGCTGCATGCTCACATAACAAATAATGATACTCTTGAGGTCTTAATGCATTTCCCAGGTACTGGTTTTAGTGCCATCTGTTCTTTCTGCATTTCTTCCCATTTTTTCCTATCTTCTGCTCTGACTTACTGAATATTTTCTTTTTCTTCTGTTACACTCTACTATTCTTGATGCTTTTCATTTTTTTCCTTTATTCAAAGAATTTGGATCTAGAGGGCATTAATGAAATAAGGGTCTCTAACCAGCTAAACCAAGTTTAAGAAGGAGAAGTGAAGAACAAAGTTCAGAGGGGTTTTTTTTAAGTTCTGTAACCTAATAATCTTGTTCATTGCAGAGGAATATTTTCAGTTGTGGTGATAAGTATTCTTATGCTTTTTCCATATGCTTCTTACAGGTATGTTTTGTGCATCTTTGTACTTTTTTTAGAACAGTGTGGGCAAATTTTCTTGAGTGATACCCTGCTGTTCTCCATGATGCTTCTCAAACTAAGAATTGTAATGTTGGAAGAGTTCACTATTGCCACTAACTTTTTCAAATGAAAACTCCTTGTTTATAACACTTGAGTAGCTTTTTCATCACTTGTTTTCCAGAGTGTATCAAATTGTTTCAAATTACCATTGTTAAAATTTTATTTCCTCTGCTTGGAATTAGCCCGTTTGGCAATTGGTTGAGGTAGATGGTGCCTCTGGGAAAGTATAGCAAAATAAGATAGAAGGGAGAAGGAAAAGGGCTGTGTGGTTTGAATAAGCAACTGGCCAAAAAGTCTTCAGCTTCCTGTAGCATGTTTTGAAATGCCTGCCTAAAGAACAGACATGGCTCCCCTAACACCTGAAAAATTAGTTTTATATCCCTATGGGGATCATTTAAAGATAAACAGGTTAAATCACTGTTTATAAATATCTTGTAGGAAATCTCAAAGTAAATATTTAGTTACTCTTAATATCTAAGTTAGTTTATCTGCCTACTAGGAGAGAGTCACTTGGAGTGCAAGGTGTTTATGCATTAGCTATACACTCAAACTGTTGCTTATTAACATGTCTCTATTTAGGTAGTTCTTTTCCTTTTAATAGGAAATTACAAATAATGTATGTTTAATAGCTGTCTGTCAAAATTTGTGAAATTTGGCTTCCATTAAAAAGAGTATAAAAATGTTTATTTTTTCAGCTAGTTGTAATTGCTACAAGAATAATAAAGTTCATTGAAACTTAGTTGTCTTAAAATCTGATTTTTAAACAAGCAGCATAACCCTTAAGTAGTGAACTGAACTATTTATTCTGATTTGTTTTGTTCATTATTTGAGACCCAGTGTCTCACCCTGACCTGTCTTCGTGTGATAGAAGAGGACACTTCTTTTACTTCAGAAGTTTTAATCAAAATTTGAGTCTTAGTATGTAAGTGAAGCACTTGAATAAAGCGGAATGCTGAAGAAAATATTTCCCTACCCTTCAGAATACAGTCCTCTATTGGAAAAGAATTTTGATGCTCCCATGCTATTTTTTTGCCAGCATCTTCCATGGGGTGAGAGACTTTGAAAGTCTGAAAGTAGAGCCATGACTAGAGTTAGCTGCTTTTATACAATTCATTGTAACACCTTGAACTAAGTCTAAGGTTTGTCATAATTTCTGTTGGTTTTGATGTTGTTCTATTAGGAAGGAAATGCAGATAAAATCTTATGTTCTGCTTTACTTGTCATTATTTCTGTCTGATTTTCCACAGCTCTCTCTGTGGGCTTTCTGATGAGTTACACACTTGTTTACTAAGAGTACTAAATTGGTTTTCTGTCCTTCCAGGCAGAAAACCCCATGGCATGTAATATAGTTAGAATCTAGAAGTCTTTGTCACATTTTGCTGAAAGCAAAGTAGTTGAAGGTTGGTGAAGGATTTGGATGTTGTATGCCTTAATGGAAAAAACAAAGAAAAATCTACCTTTAAAAAACAACTTTATTTTTGTAAGGTGTCATTTCTTGAGCTTTTTTTTTTAATCCACTTGAATTAAGTGCCCAGTGAAGTAATTTTAATGTAACTGCAGCTTCTTATTTTAAATTGAAATTACCTGAAGAAGAAAAAAAACTGTTTGGTGTTTCCTTGTAAGAAAGGCAGTTTACCTGTCAGAATATTAGCAAGTACAAAGATGTTGAGGAAATTCTTTCAGTGAATATATGTGATAACAGAATAAACTACATTTTAACGTAATATATTCTAAGTTTTGTGTTTGGAAAGAAAAGTGAATTACTAATTGATTCTCAGCTCTAGCATCTTGTAAGTATGTTTGGAGGGAAAAGCTATCATGTTATCACAGGACACACATTTTCAAACTTACCACTCTCTCTAACAGCTTGGCTTCATTTTTTCCCCAGTTAGCTAATCAAGGCTGATAAAGAATTGGAAATAGATTTTTGGTTTATTGTGGTCTGTTTTTTCTAGTCCTACTTATCTTTCATTCACACATTTGTATACTTGACAGATGTTAATAAAATGTTTCTTTTGAACTCTACAGATACTATTCTATGAAAATTATCAGAACAGAGTTGAATCCATTCCATAAAAGACATTTTTACCACTTTGATCTCTGACAATTTGGCTTTAATCCTGGTCACCATAAACTGCCTTTCATTCTACATTCAGTTTATGTCTGGCTTTTGTTCCAAACTAGCAGATAAAGCTAAGGGCTGTCCAGTCTGAAATATTTCAGACTGTTTATGCTAGCAGGTGGCATATGAGATGATATTGGCAGAGATGTGCAGCCCAGTGCTGAGAGAACTCAATTGTTTTGGGGTATTGATCTGGAATTTGTGATCTCCTGTGCTGCTTTGTTATTTCCAGGTCTCTGAAGCAAAAGCACTTGATTGCTATGAAGGACTATCTCTGCAGTGAAGGTTATAGTGTTGTTAATTTTTGACATGCTTTGACTGCAGAGATGCCCTGGTTAAAAGTAATTAAGAGAGATGTGTGGTTTGGACTGGTGGATCAGCTTCCTTGGACTTCTGACCAGCTGGGAAGATCCTCCTTGCGTGTCTCTGTTGGTAGCCAGGCTTCCCTGCCTGGGATGTGCACAGGGCTTAAACTTGCCTTTCCTTTTCAAGGTTTAAAATATAAATGCATTTTCTTTACATAAAATTGCAGATGATTAATTGAAATTTTTTCTTCCCTTTAAATGTAAGTGTTCTAAAAGCCACATTTGAATATCTAATTAACATGCAATATATAGAGAATTTGGAAGGGATCTTGTTTCTTAGGGGTGCTGAGTGTAGGGATTTTTGTTTGTTGGGTGGTTTAATTGCTCCTTTTGTTGCTTTCTTACATTTTATTGCACATTGAGTGTGGCACACTGACCGAGATTTTGTTCTTGAGCGTAAGAAAGCCTGATATGTTTTTGACACTTGAAAAAAAATTGTCACTGCAGTGTTTAATCTGAGTTATGTTTAATTGTTAGTCATTTTACAAAAATAATTTTTATTTCAATTCAAAAATCTTAATCTCAAATATAATTTTGTATGCCACTTGTTGACATTAGGAAGTACTTTGCTGATCTACCATCAATATCCAATTTACTGGAAAACAAATAACTCAAAACTGCTGCCTGGATCCTTTTTTATTTTTATTGTATTCATCATTGCATGGAGTAGTGCATATTCCTGTTTTGAGTATATTTAATTTGTAATCAGTTTTGTTCCTGGACATAAGCAGGAACTGACACTTCCTGTACCTACTAGGGGGAATTATTGTAGATGCAGTCAGTAAACCAAAGAGCAGTGTGCTCCTTGCATGCTGACAGTGTGTTCCCCATCTTATTAAGCTCCAGTGCCCTGTGTTCTTTGCACATCCCACTGAATGCCTTACCTGCCATGCTGGGAATTACTGCTGTTACGTCTCCTGATTCACGTTTCTGGAAAGCCATGCTAGAGCTGGTAGGAGAGACATTAATCTGTTACAATGAGCAGACAGAGATGTTAAGGTCATTTACAGTTCAAGAGTGAATCATAGGCCTTGATATTATGCATCCCCACAAAGAAGATGACTTACTTTGTCACTGAAAAGAAAAGACGCTAATTTATGGGCTTCTACAGAAAATGTGCTTTCTAAGATCCTGCGCATCTGAATTGCATGGGGTAAAAAAATATCTTGAGCTTTTGACGTTTTGTACAGTATATTATTTTGTAAAATAGATTCAGTGTTCCAAATGTTTGTGTTGCAAATAAAACAGTTTCTAAAAAGTACCAGTTGGAAGGAACACACTGTTGGGGAAGATGAAATAGGAAAGCCTTATAGATATGATTACCTTACAAAAGATGCTGAAAATATGGAAAGTATAATCGAAATTGAGATGAAGACAAGGTTTGAGTTAAAGAGTAACTAAGAAACAATGGTATGGCTGACTGAAGGTAATCCTCCTTCTTGATAGAACAATACCCTCTACATAGGCAGGTCCAAAAGTCAGAACAAACCATACCTACCTGGTAGAAGGTTCCCAAAAGTAGATTTTTAAGGTTTAAAATATAACCCTGTATGGTAATGCAATAATTCTTATAGGTTGCATGCAAATATTATAGAGTTTGTAACTTGTTTCAGATTGGTTAAAGAGAATTCGAATATTCAACAGAGAAGATGATTTATTGTATTGTAAATGGCAAATGACTCTCTTTTTACTCTCTCCTTTTGCCTCTTTCTCTCTCTTTCTCTGGCCTGCTTTGAGCTGTGTCTTGCAGCCCAGCAAGCCTCTCACACGCATACTCTTTCACAATAAATTCTCATACTCTAAACCCATCTTTAGAGATCTCTCGTTTCTGTTTTACCCTCATAACCAAATCCCACAAAGTTGAATTCTACAACACACCAGACTGTTATATACAGAATTTAGGAAAAACAGTGATCTTTGAAGTATTTCTGGATTTTAAGTGTGTCTTTACTTTCTTCAGATTTCTTTTATTCTCATTTCTACCTGGGGTATTCCTCGTGCTCCCTTTGGCTTTTCTGATCTGATTTTCAGATGTGATCACATGCTGCTTGGTGCTTTGGAAGCACTGCTTGCTTTGTGTAGGCCAGCCTACATCCAAGTAGTTCTGACATAGAATATTCCCTTGATGGGTATCTCATGTATATAATGTGGTAGTTTAAAATAAGAATTTAACCTGCTTGAAAGGAACTGTGCTGTGACACATGGCTGGTAGTGTTCAAATGAGGCATCTGTGTGAGTTTGCTCAATGTGCACAGAGCTGTTGATTCTCCCCAGCTGTTATTTTACTCCTCACTTTTATCTTCAATGTGTGGCCTCATGCCTTATCTATCTCACACTATTCAAAGCCTGCCATGAACACAGACCTGTTATTTTTCTGTCAGTCATGTCCTTCGTGTTTGTTGCTGAAGTTGGAGTGACTGCCCATCATAACCCCATGAGATGCAATGGCAATTTGCTGTCTGTAAAATGGGAATGTGGCACAGAGGGGCTCAAAAGTGACCACTGATTTTTGGATGCTTAATGTGAGATTAGCGCTGGGATCTTTCTCAGGGCATGTTGTGCTTCAGAGGGGAAAAGTACAAGTCCAGCTCTTTAAAGGAGGAAGGGCCAACAACCTCCTCTGAGTAAAACCGTGGAAATAAAACAGGCACGCAAAAAGAGAGACACAGTTAGTGGGAAAGGATGAAACATCAGGGGCAAGTAAAATGCCTTGTATTTCACTGGCATTCTGTGGAACAGGCAGGTCTGGGAACTAATTGCCAGGCTAGTGTTCAGCTCTGAAAATAGAAGAGCCTTTGCTCCCCCTTGTCTTCCCTGCAGTCCCCTCCCACATTCACTGCATAGTTTTAAACTTCTGCAATGAGTGAAGTGGGCATCTGACAGACAACAGCCTTCTTCACATATACACTCTTGATTCATCCCTGGAGAGAATCTGTAATGTTCACTGGATGTGGCAGATGTTCTACAGAGTGAGCAGTATCAGAAATTTAACAGCTATACCACAGAGCATATACTCATAGGTGTTTTAAGATGGAAGGGGCAGCTGAAATGAAACTGAAAATCTTGATTTCTTTCCCTTTTTTTTAATCCTTAGAATCACAAACATTAAATTACTTAATAATTCTTTCATAGCATCATGGCAGTAAAGAAACTGACCTCTATCACAGCATATTCTTGCCTGCCTTAGTGTCCCAGCTGTCATGGATCCAGCTGCCTGGGTTAAGGTTTCGTGAATATATGTCACTGCATGTTTGTTCTGAATGCTCAGACTGCTGCTGTGTATGATACCAGGCCCACAAATGAGAGTTTTTTCTTGTTCATGTAGATCTTTGGATACAGCTACAAAAACCTTACATTCTTCAATATTGCTTTTTTCTAGGTCAGCCAAGCCTCCGAGAAGCTATCTCAATGTCATGTATAACTAATGGGAGTACAGGAGGCAGGAAAACAAGCCACAGTTCATCTGTTTCTGTTGCCAGAAAAGAAACACTTTCATCTGCTGCAAAAAGGTACCAAATTGTTATGAAATTCAAATTTATATATGTTCAAAAACTCCCAAACCAAATAGATCAAGAGTTTAATTTTTGTCTCTGTGCAACACTCAGCAGAGCTGCCCAAAGTCTGGTAAAGTACAAATAAACTTCGGAGATTTACCATGTTTTTGGGCTGTGTACAGAAGAGTTCTAAAAAGAATTCATAAATGGAGAGTATTTCTGTAGTGTGTAGGGTCCAAAATCAATTCTCACTAAGGGAATAGGAAAATGCATTTCCAGTACAAATGGAAAATTTTTCCTTCTGGTATTCATATGTGCTTTTTTTGTTATTGTTTTCTTTTGTCCCCCCTCCTTCCTTCCCTCAAGGAAATTAAAGGGCAAAACTGACTTCATTGACTGGAGTGTAAATAGTAGGCAATAGCAAAATAGCTATGAACTAATAGTAAATTGTGTAAGATAAAAGTTTACATTGTTGGGTAGAAAATTTTAACTTATGGCAACATAGTCCTTATGAGGAATATCAGATCTCAAATGTGAAGAAATAGCATTGCTTGAGTAATTTGGAGGTTAAATGAGCTAAGAACCAAGCAATAGTGGTTTTCCTCCATGTAATACTTTCAGCTTTTTTTTTTCTGTGGGTCTATTAGACAGTGACTGCATGGCTTTTTCAGCAGTAGGTTTTGTACCTATTCTTGTTTGTTGTGAAGACCAGGCTGCCAGATATATCCACGAGGCTGGGAATACTCTAATGTGTAACTGTGGTAAGTTATGTGAACAAATTCTTGGCCTCTGTAGAGTACTCTGGTAGCTCCAGTGGCTGGTTTATCTTTTAGTGTGGATGTAAATACTGTGCTGTACAGCAAGACAGGGAGATTATATACTTCAGGGAATAAAAATGCTGCAAGCAAATATAAACTGTATGAGGATAAACCAGGAGAAGCTTTAGTGCCCTTTGGAATATGGAAGGCAAGGGTAGTGCTCCACTCTTCACTCTTCTCCACTGTGTAGCATTGCATATCTTTCTTTTTATTGAATTCTTACATTTACTTTTCAACAATAAATCAGGCAGTGATCAGTGTATGTCTCTAATTGCTAGTGCGACAGGCACAGGGACAAAAGACATTCCTGTAGGAAGGTATTTCTGAGTTAGCACTTTTCCATTAATCTTAACCCTGTGGCTCTTGGCACTTTGATGAGAGCCAGCCCGGTTCCCGTGGTGTTCAGCTTGCATTTGTGCTGAATCACCTGCTTGATTCATTGGCTCCTCATCACTTGACTACATAAGAAGAGCAGAGTGGAGTGGCCGGCATCTCTTTCATCTGAGTTAAGGTCTTTAAAAGGAGTACTGGATAGGCCAAAAGAGAAAACCTTCATATGCAGAGGGCAGCTCTCCCTGGGCCCCCGAATAACTGTCCAGGGAAGGCATTGGTGCTTCCAGTGCTGCTGAAGGCTCCCTTCATCAAGATGTATTTTAGAAAGGCCTAGGAAGGTTCTTTTCCCAGTAGTTCCTTTCACTGTCATGGCTTTATTGCTTGAATTTGTTTGGTATTTGAAAGAAACAAGCTTGCCCTTTCGTAAAATTACCAGCTCAAGAAAGGGGAAAGGAAAGGTAAGTAAATATCAGTAGTAGTCCCATCTCCTTACAAAGGTAGGGTAACCATGTTTATTTCTAATGCTTGTTGTGGTGAAAAAGAGGGAGGCCAAAGGAGACTGGAATGTTTCACTCCAGCTTATCCAGGCCTTTCTTCAGGCTGAAGCTTGAACTGGTGCAGCAGGTTAGCAGGTAGACATGGTCATCTGTTGACAGAGAATTAACTTTTAGGTTCTAAACAGACCCCATAGCCTGCCTAGGGCTTTTCATGCTCTAACTGTAATGCAGCCATTCACCTAACCAAAATAACAGAAGGCTACTTGTGTCCAGACTGTTCCTGGTGTGTGAATTTCTCCTGTGAATGAGCAGTTTCATTTCCTGGACTGTTTAATCTTATTCTACAAACCTGAACATTGAGGTCATGGATATAATTGGCTGCCTCAATTGCTCTGCAACAGCAGGATGTCTCATTTCAAGAATGGCATGCTAAAATACCAGCAATCATTAAATTCATACCCCAGGAATGCTCCCTGAACAGCAGGTAGATGATATCCCTATAACAGAGATGTGTAGTCATGGATGTGTTGAGAAAATTTCAGCCCTATAGTTTGGACTGGAAACAGGTTTATACTTTGTACAAATAAACAAACAAAAACCAATGACTGTCAGAGACTTGTTTGGTGATTTTCCTTAGGACTAAACATTCTTCTAAAATCAACATGTGATAACATAAGCCTTGATGTTTCAGAGTGACCACCATCATACCACTCTGCTGTGGTCCAAAGGACGAAGCGTTGTACTAAGTGAAATTAGAGAAGCTGCAAAATTGGGACTGATAGTAATAGCTCTCAATACTCTCTTGCAGACTGAAGAAATGCCTCATCAAATTTGGTTTTGGAAAGAGTTTTTGGATGCATTAAATGACTGCTTCCCAGAACAACTAGTCTTTAGAAACCCACAGGAAAAGATGCTGGTTTTGATTTGGTTTCAGCAGTTACACAAGACCTACTAGAAGAGGTATTAGTGGGAGAGCCACTCTGTACTAGCCAGTCATAATAGAATTAAGCTGAATATTTTAGCAGAAGTGAGCAAACTGAATAAATACGAAAATATTCAGTACTCAGACTGCCACATATCTACATGATTTCCTTCTGAATTAAAATGGCAGTCAAAAAGCGAAGCCCACTTGCAACCTGGTGGTAGATAAAAGCATTTTGTTGGAATCCAAGGTATACAATGTATTGCAACACAGAATGAAACCAGAGTGATCCAGCAATTCTCATGGCCCACAAAAAAGTTAAGGAGTGAATCTAATGGCAAGGAAGGGGAATGGATAATCCACAGTGACCAGCTCAGTGAAGAGATTCTCACACCAACCTTGTGGTTTCTGGGAGACAGATCAGATGAGCTGAATGAGTTTGGGTAGGAACACAGAAAATAGGAGTGAACTGATAAATTAGATGATATGCTGCTCTCAGCAGGTGGCATTCACCTGAGCCTGCTGGGTGGTGCAGAGGTGAATTGCAGAATTGCTGATGTGTCATTGTAAATAGGACATTATGAAAAGAGGTGTGTGTACCTGTTATAATAGGAATAGAGAGGACTTCTGTTTTCTTCATTGAAAAGAAATTCCAAGAATTTATTTCGCTATTCTGCATTTCTTGCAACAGACTACACAAAGATTATGTGTAATGGGCTTTGCATCCAGCAATGCAAGCTTCTGATTAAAAAATAATAATAAACTTCTATGCTACCAGTTAATTAAGGACTTTTGGCTATATATTATTAATCAAAACCCCACTGTTCTCCAAGCTTTGTTCTCTGTGATCACATATATACCCTCAAGAAATGTGAAAGCTCTTTGTTTTGTTTTCATGTGTTTTTTTAAAAAGAAAATGTCATTCTGATGGATTGTATTGACATTTTAAACTAGTTAGTATGTTTTACAGTAGAAATTCAGAGTGATTCTTACAAATGTGTCTGGGTTTCATATTCATGTTTTGACCTGTTTTTCAATGTTTTTCTTCTCTGAAAGCAGTTGGAAAAGTTGAACTCATGTAAGTCTTGGGGGCTTTGTCTCTAACAGTGGTAGATGGTGTACTTTAACTGAAAAAACAAAAGAAGCAAAAAGAGATTCTTCAGAATGATGTGTTAAAATTGGCACCTATTTTTACTAATTTATTTTGGATGTTGCTTTACTGTTTTCTTCATGTTTTGGGAAAAGGTAAAAGGAAGTACAAATAATTAGGGTAATGCAAGAATTCGAAGTGGAAGGTAATTGTTGTGAGGGAGCAGAAATCTGGATTCTCATGTTCAGAAAGATACTCTTTCTATTTTACTTTGCAGGTTTCTTTGACCCTAAGAGAAAAATCTTTCTATTACGTTTTTATCTGGTATTTATATCTTGCTTTATTTCTTCACTGAGAAATCTATCTTGGAAGATTTAATTTTCTCTACCATAAAAAAAGAAATAGGCTATGCACTCAAGAGTACTCTTCACTTTCAGATCCTGGTATTGTTTGTGTGATTCAGTATATTACAAAGTATGTAACTTCACAGAAAAGCCTTTAATTAATCTTTGTGTTTACATAGGAAACCTTTGGTTTGGTTCTTAATAGATTTAAGGTTGGTAATGGCATGTATTTAAATCGTTTCAGATATTAACCTCATAAATACAGCACTATGAAAATAAAGATGTATTCTTAGCTGTCATGGCTGAAGGCATTAAAGAAGTAATGAGACAACCTGAGTCAACTACAGGTGAAAACAGCCATGAGTTTTCAGGGATGATTTCCTTGGAACTCTGGTGCAGAGCCAAGGGACCAGCACCAGCATTCCAGAGCTTTGGTGGCAGCTCAAAGATATGGTGGCAGCATGTATGTCCACAAATAGAGCTTCATGATGGACTCTACTCTAATGGGAGACAGCACAGTCTCAGTCCTGCCTTTCACTTGCTCTGAGCCTTGGCTGGCAGCATGACAAGGTGCTCAGTGAGCACTGAAACACAGGATGGTTTTTTCCTAAGGAACAGACTTGGGGAGCATCAATTTGTGTCAGCTTTGAATGCTGTAGGAGCACCTGTGAATGAAGGACAAACTCAGTCAAATCAAAGTTGTATTCATTTTGAAATCATAGTTAGTGTACAACTGAAGTATGTAAATAATCTTCCATGCCTCCTTGACTGTTTTTTGTTGTTAGAGCTAGTGGATAAACATTATTGCAGCAAAATGCTAACATTTTGAGAGATTGAGTAAATAATCAAAGTGTTCTTTTGGTGATTGTTTATAGTAAGTTTTTAACTGCCTCTCCCATCTTTTCACAGAGGACATTTTCTCCCACCTTGCTAATTTATTTGCTTGTTCTCTTTTTTCCCTCCCTATGTTACACTTTATTTTACAGCGGTACAGAAAAAAAGAAGGACAAACCTCCAGGACAAAAAGAAAAAAAAGAGGACTCTCATTCTAATGATCAAAGTGCACAAACTCAAGCATCACCTTCTCCCCAGCCCTCCTCACAGACTCTCCAAACACACAGGCAAACTCCAGAAAGCAAGAGTTCTGCTCCAGCTAAAAGGTTTTCACAGTACCACAGTACAGAACTAGAAAATGACTGTAATGACACTGAGTTCATATTTGACAACAAGTCATGTGAAATAGTTCTAATCTCATGATCAAGTTAAGGTGTGATACTTGTTCTGCTAGAGGAGATGCATTCATTGTGCATTGCAGCAGAACAAATACATAAAAATGCATGTTCTTTTTTCAATAAATTTTTAAGATTACTGAGGATTTTTTTTGTTCTCAAATTAAAATCCTAATACAGCAGATTACCTCTTACCAGCCATGATTCTAAAATATTTTGTGATCACTCTGACATGATCCTTCTCAAATACACTTCATAAATTTTGTCTGACATAAGCTGAATTATGGAGTGTATTTTCCACATGGCTGTTTATGTATCATAACAGTATCTTTTAAATACTAGTATCATTCCAACCCTTGGTTCAGAAATTTTTGCTTTCAAATTATTCTATAAGGTGGCTGCAATTTTGTTTCTGTTGGTGTTTTTGTTTCATGGCCTTTCCCTATTAAATTCCTGCTAGGTTGCAGGATGGCTCACTTTGATTCTTTACATGAGCGAAGTTCTGGTTTTACATCCAGATCATAGAAGTGCTTGACTTGAGGAAGTGCAGAAGTTTATTTAGGATTGCCTCTTAAGTTCCCACTCATTTTTGTGGGAATCATGCTCAGAGGGGGGGAAAAAGTACATTTTAGAGATGCTCAATTGCTTTATGAAGTCAAGAAAATTAATTTTATGATTTAGGTGGTATCATCTAAGTTTCAAAACTATGCAGATCACTTGGCATGGTTTTTTTATTGGTTTTTTTTTTATTTTATTCATTGTCACCTTACTGTTTTGTAAGGTGTAATTTTTTTTTACTCTTTAGTATTTAGAGACTGAAATAAAATGAAAATGAAATTTATTATTCTGAAATTTACTATAGTTCACAGGATTGTTGTCTTGCATTGCTTGAATTCACAGCTCTAATAAATATTTAAACTTCCACTTGACTGGTGCATGTTATAACACTCCATAAAGGCTCTGTCTCCATGTCTTGCACAAACCTGTGAGTTGTCTGAAGCTGAACTTGTGGCCTGTTGTTCTCTTGCCTGGTATCTCCCTGTAAAGGTGTCTGAAGTCTTGCTTACTAATCTTTTGCAGTGTGGGGAAAAAAATAAATGCCTTTTTATGTCTCCTAAGGGTTTAACTTGATTTGATTAACTTGTTTGTCGCAGGACCTTTGAGCCTCTTGAGGTGCTGTGAAAGGAACTTGCCATTTCTAAGGTTGCATTTCAGGACTTAACTCCTGCAAAAAGCATTTCTGATGGGATGAAGTGTGATACTATTAGCAGGACATGTGCAAACTCTAAATCAGCTGGTTGAAGGATAATTTGGGCTAGATTACTTTTTGAACATGTATTCCATGATTAAGGCATATTGAACTAGTGCCTGCAAAATTTGCAAGTTCCCATTAGTGTAAATTGGCTGCAATAAGATTGCTGAAAAATTACATCAGAATTCATTCATTATTTAATTGTCTGTAGTATCAGGCCAAACCTAGCTTGTCTTACTCATGCAAGAGGTTCGCAGACATTTGTTTCAAAAAGATTAAAACCATTAATGTGATTTAGTATGTGGTAACTGCACAGCTTCCATATGAAACTGTAATCTTACAGAACTGTTCTGCCTCAGAAATCAATGTGCTAAAACTGGTGAACAGTTAATCAGGGAAAAACATGCATTGTTATCTACTTAATTAGTTTTTAAAATATAGGAGGTTTTTTAAGACTTATATACTTAGCCTCATTTTTTCCACTACTGTAATTTGTTAGTGATGTAGTAATGAAACAGAGTTATTTTATTCAAGTCTTTACGTAAGAGCATTTGGAAATGGAAAAGAATAGATAAAACTTGTGGCAATTGTCTTGCTCAATTGTTTTCATTCATCCAGTTAGAACTTTTTGACTAATCTTTTTTCCCTGTTTCATGCTGCAGCTTGAAGGAAGATCTAGCTCTGCTTTTGTCTCCTGCTGCTTGATCTGTCCATATGCATACGAGTTTCAGTTATTGTTACGTTATTATCTTGTAATTGTAAAACGGTTTTTTTTGTTTCTTCTAGCATAAAGAAATCCTTGACTGTTGAAAAACCTCACGGTGCTTGGGAGAGTTCAGATGACAGTCGTAACAAGCTGATGAGAGTAGCATCAACATCTAAATTAATATCAAAAGTGGCAAAGAATGCAGACAAGTATGTATTGGTTTGGTACATAAAAGCAAGTGAATTTTCGAGTGAAAATATTATGAAATCACACAACTCTAGTGAACTTACGGGTGTATATGCTAGGATATTTTGCATCTTTGTTTTTACTGTGGGTACTTACACAACCTGTCATATTGGTGCTCCAGGTGCCCGTGGAATTTTAAGATTATTACAAAGAAATTCTTGTGTAAATATATTTTAATACTGCCTATTTGGATTAGCAGAATTATGACATTTTATGACTTAATGCCAGTGATGTGAAACTTGCAACTGTTTTTTTTTCCTAATTAAAGCTGATTTGAAAATGCAAACATATTTCCTCGGAGTCAGTTTCTGGATTTTGCATAGCCTATGTTTCCGAAGTAAACTGTAATAGTAGTGACATACCTTTATG
Source organism: Petroica traversi (assembly GCA_025920805.1). NCBI lineage: Eukaryota > Metazoa > Chordata > Aves > Passeriformes > Petroicidae > Petroica > Petroica traversi. The sequence goes on from JAHLSL010000010.1 coordinate 13,956,337, forward strand.
GTTTCAGATAGGTCTCTCAGTTTAACAGTTTAGCAGGTTCCTTGTTGCAGGTTCTAGATGGATCGGCAGGAATCTTCTCATCAGTTTCAGCAGGTGATGTTCTGTAGCCAACCATTCCTCTCATGCCCTTCCTCAGCAGCAGGTTTTCTTGGTTTGTGTTCTCAGAGTTTGCTTTTTGCTGCAACCCCACATTGTTGACCCCTGTTGTGACCCACTGTTGTCCTCAGTACTCTCTGCCAGTTGGGTTTCCCACTTTGTATTCACATAGGTAGTTTCTCTTTTTGACTTCATTGAAATTTTCCTGAAATTGTTGTGCTGCTTTTTGACAGCACAAATAAAGCAATTCAGACCTTTCAAGAGTAATGCCAGTTTTTTTATGATTGTCTGTAGTGCTCTCCTTAGCTTGCATTTAAGACTGTCAAATACATAGCCAAGAGTGGTGCGAGTGCATTCCTTCTTCCCAAGGAATGGGAGGAACAAAAGCAAACTAATCTTGGGTGTGGATCTGCACATTTAGTAAAAGCTTTATGCTTAGCCTGAAGAGTTCTGCAGAGCAGTGGAGTGCTTGTGTGAGGAAATTAAGAGTTATATATTTTGCAAGCATTTCCTTTCTTTTTATAATTGGTTTTTACTGTTTGAATTTAAAAGCCCTTTGGCAGTTTAGATTATAGCAGGGTATTGCTGGATAATATTTTGGAATGACAAAGCCCTCTGCCTTGATTTTTTTGCCGGGCTTTTTGTGATGCTCCTACATACCTTTAACAGTGTGATACATATTTCAAATTTGATAAAAGTAAAAAATAAATTTTATTTTTATTGACACTATGTATTGTTTCAGACATGGTCAAAATAGAGTTATTTTGTTTCATTTTTCTATGATTCTGCTTATTTATGAGACCTTAAATATTGCCATTCTACAGTCTCTAATGTAGGAAAAAAGTCAGTTATCTGATGGAAGTGTGGGCAAGAAAAATTTAGTTTTAATTATTGTTAGAGAAAATCATTAGGGAAATTAGCTTCATAACTTGAAGCTGTTGTATCTTAGCGATATTTGACAAAAACAAAGCTTGAAATGTGAATTGTAGACTATCACCTGCTTGAAAACTGGGTGTAGTATACCTTGTTCTTATATTCAAATTTGTAACTAAAACACTACTTGAATACAAGGACTCGCATTAATACTCATTTCTTGCTCACATTTCGTGTGCCACATTTCCACAAGAACTGGTTGGTTTTGTGCAAAGGCATATTGTTATATTGCATTTATTGTTCCCAATTAAGAAACATTGGCTTCATCTGCTTGAAGCCACAGGAGTCTTGTGCAAGGGAATAGAATCCAGCCCCTGATGTGGGCCCCAGGACAGAAATGTTTTACATGTGCTTTGCACTATCAGCCCAGGATATGAACTTTGTTTACGCAGCTCAGTCTTTAAATCAGCACTGAGCTGTAAATCAGTCTGATAAAGCCGTAAGAAGTAAGAGGGTTCCCACAGCAGCCCATCATTCAGTGGTTTTCAGGCAAGACTGGGAATCCACTTGAAATTTTTCATTTGGCAGTGTGGTAAAGGGTGATTCCACCCAGCAGCCAGAGATGACTTTCCTCATGCATATGCTTGACCCATTGTCACTGTTACAAAAATTTGACCTCCATCCAGCTAAAAATACTGGATGCCACTCATACCTTTCTGCTGAATTTCAAATGAATTCAAGAGGGTGCTGAATAATAGAATAACACTCCTTGATAGGAGAATGTGCAATACATTCTCCTATCAAGGAGTGTTATTCTATTATTCAGCAGATCTGATGCTAGAAATTTGTATTTCTTCCGTGTTCACAAAAAAAAAAATAAATTACTGAGCTTTTTTGTGAGTAATTCATTTCTGGCTCTGGTAAGGAGAGATGTCTCAACTACACTCTGTTGAAGACTTCGTGTTGCACATCCAGTAATGCTGCAGGGATCTGGTTTAAATGAAACTGCAACTTGCTTACATTTAATCCATGTGTCCAATAGAGTTAATTCCAAGAAAAATTTGTGCTGTTGTATGCTGACAGCTTATTTTGACAGGTGTTAAATGCTCTGCATGCAAGCCTGAAGATGTTTGGCAGCTTGAAACATTTGGTTATTACAAGTTCTCACTCTCAAAATGGAATTTTCTGTGCACAGGGAACATACCCTCCATAATTTATTTTTAAAAGCATTTTGTATTTTGTAATTATCAGAGTAATTCTTAGAAGCCCTTGCCATAGGGCCAAAGACTTCAAGTTACTTGAAAGATACAGTGAACTACATAGAAGAATATGAATAAAAATACACTGCAATGATCAAGATTAGCTGTTGAGCATCCTATACTAGTATAGGAGAATCTGAGAGATTGCTAAATGCAGTAATAGGTAAAAATGAGATGGTATTACCTTGATAAGCATTTTGCATATTATTAATGATAATATTTTAAATTTTTCCCCAGGCACAAGGATGTCATTGTCAGCCAAGGTAAATAAAAATATTTATTTTTAAATATTGGATGAAGTTGTAAATATTTGCTTTTGAATGAATAGTATTTCTTGTAAATGAATGCATTGGAACATATGCTTATGAAACAGAGGTTTAGAGGTAAAATGGCATTAATCAACTCCAAGAATTAATTTGGCAAAAAGTTACTTCAGACATGCATATGTATCTTTGAAATTATGGAGAAATATCTAATCAGATTGGGTCTTTAGTAAGTACATAAAGGTTATGGTAGGTGGGTGGTGGGAGGATTTGATTTACTTCTGTGAAACAACCCCCTTTTTAAAAATTATTTTCTCTATATGTATGTGCATTGACAGAGGTGTATGTGCATTGAAAACAAAAATCTAAAATTTTGCCCTATGTGCCAGTCTTCATCCAAGCAGGTATGAGTGAGACTTTAGAAATAGTTTTAAGATATTTTGTTTCTGTCCCATAACCAGCAAAAATGTCAACTCGTGAAAAAAACAGCCAAGGTAAGAATTAAGCTATGCCCTTTGGTCGCTTTCTTCTAATTTAGCACTCTCACAAATCTTTTATTTGGCTTTTCACCATCAAAGAGCATCAGTGCACGTTCTTTTAATATTTCAGCTCTCTTCTTATGGAAATTTATATGCATATGCACATTGCAATCCATATGGGCATTATTTGGGAATAGTTAAATTACGACACACATAATTTCCTCAGAGAGGAATATGTGTTCAAATAGAAGTCTTGCATTGTTGCCTAAGACATCCGAGTGTTAAGAACTGCCAACTAAAAGATTTGTTTTATCTCAGCTTTCTGTCTTGCCAATATAAAACATATAAATGCTGATTAGACAAGAACAGAGACTGAAGGTTTTAATAGTCTCCTGAAATGAAAAATGAGTCTCTTCTGAAGTGTATGTCTTTGCACCAATGAATCTTGCATTCTGTGGCTACCTGCTGCTGCTGGTTTGTTCAGTCAGGAAAAGGAGCCATCTATCTGAACATGGTGGGATGTGACAACAAAAGAAATTCACTTCTGGTGTTGCTAAACTACTCTGCTTTGATGTCCTGCAAACTATACTGAAGCATGCAGTTTCAAAACTAAAGCATGTAACCCAAGTGCATGCTGTACACTACGGATCTATGTACAGGGGTTTTGTCTTTTGCTTTTTTGCTGCTAATTAACAAATCTGTAGTCTTCAGATTCTGTGCTGTCACCAAGTTTACATTATTCACAGTTTGATTGCTTTTGGTCTCCTTCAAATAAAAAAGAAAAACCCTCAGATTTTTTTGAAAGTTAATATACGAATTGTTGGAATGAAAGCAAAAATCAACTTGAATCCAATTGCTTTGTATTTTTCTAGTTAACACAGAAATTACAGGTATAAAAATATTTTAAATTGATGCTTATCAAAAGCATCTTCAGAGACAAGATGAGTGAAAGAGAATGAATAAGTATCAAGAACAAAGAAGAAATGTTTTGTTATGCTGCAGTGCTTAACACCAGCTGTGGAACAGTACATGTGTGCAGCAATGGCTACTGTAAAAGGAAAGCTAATCAGTAGTGGCCAGACCAGCTGCAATTTAGCTTTGCAAGTTTTAGAATAAAACTGTTATATTAAAAATACCTTTTTTATTAAAACCAGCTTTTCACAAAACCAAGTTGTGTATAGCTCAAACACCTTCAGTACTGATTATTTCCTTACAACATGCTTCTACAACTCTATATGTTCTGCCCAAAATGGACATTCCTGGAGTTCTGTCATTCTGGTAGCTGTAACTTCAGTAGCCTCGACGTGTTCCCTGATTACTGTGTTATTTTGCAGAGGATGTGATGGGCACTTTCTAAGCGTGTCATGCCACAGTCTGTCCTGAGCCTAACTGGGATGAAAGAGAAATTATGCAGATACCAGGGCCCCCATAAATGGGAGGGGAGGTCTTGTTGTGGAAAATGCATTTGATACATTTTAAACACATGGAGTGGCAAAACATAATTCTATCTCTAACATGGATGCAGTTGCAATTAGAGGATTCAAAGATTTTTTTTATTTAATGTGGGCCATTAAGTGTATTTTTGGACAAGTTTTAGAGTATGTGTGTGTGACTGCGTTAGCTTTTGTGTTGTGTTTACTGCCACAGGAGAAACGTGTCTAAGTTACAGTTGTTGCAGTGGGTTCACCCATCTTCTTCAGTGTAAGCTTAGCAATACTTGGTCACTTCTCTGTCAGGGCAGGTGACTTTAGCCTGTTTTGTACTTGACAGTTGCCATGAGGGTAAAACAATTTCCAGTTGGCACCTTGACCTCATCAGTCAGGAAGCTGCAGAGTTGCAGAGACAGTTAACATAAAGTTTCTGAGGTAAATCCTGTGGACTTGGTCTGTATTGTCTTGGACAGGGTGGGATGAAGAGTTGCCCTTGCTTATGGTATTTGTACAGAACCTTCCTGTTATGGAATGCAGAGGCACAAGAAGTTACAGCTGCTTTAACTCTCCTTTGTGGCTTTGCCAGCCCTTGCCTCTAGGGGTGAGCAGTGTCTAGCATGGTGTTAATTAAGTTACTGCAGCTCCCCTGAGCTGCTCATTTCAGTGAGCTGTGTGTAAAACACTGTGTATGCCCCCAGCACTCACCTCCCATAAGGATTGCGTCCCTGTGCTTCCTAGACCTAGAAATTCTGTGAAGGAGGCCCTTGGGAAGACTGCTGGAGTGCAAACTGTCAAGCTTCAAAGAAATCTACCTTATACAGTCATAAAATAAGTTTGGAATTACTGTGAAATTGAAGATTTTCTTAGCAGAAGGTATTTGAATGGGATAATGGTATGGAAGATGACTTTGCATTGCTTTGAAGATACTGGAGTCACTTCATTTCCTTTTACTGATTCAGTTCATAAAGAAATGGCTTTGAAAGTGTTGGTATAGTATATTACCACAAAATATAGATGAATATATTTTTGCATGCTTAGTTCTTGAAATCTAATTTTTCCAGCAGCAGAAGTTACTGCAGTAATATCTGTCATGTGATAGTCTGTGTAGATTCGTTGTGGTTTCTGATGGTGTTGGTGTTAGCTATTAATGTGAAAGAGCTGAGGAGCAAGTGAGTCTCAGATGAGCTTCAGCAGTGAAAGGCACTAGCTGTGATGTTGGGATTGGCTTTGGTTTGGTGTGGAGTCCCCCAGAGAGCATTGCATGTAAGTGTCAGCAAGACCTAGGCAATTCTCTTGTCCTGCCAGGAGCAGCAGCAGCCTGGGGAGCCCAGCCTGCAGCTACCTTGTGGGCATCCACTTGATTTTCTTCTGTTTATGTCCATGCTGAGGCAGTGGGTGTTGCAGTGCTCATCTTGTACCTTCTTGGTACCCAATTCTGTTCCCTCAGTGGCTTCATCTCTCCCACTCAGGCTGAATTGCGTATACTTCATGTAAGGTTAGTTCTGAACTTTCTGCTTCTGAGTATGTTCTGCAGCAAAGGTCATACGGTCACTTTGTTTGTTTGTTCTTGTAAACCACACCAGCCTTGTTACAATGAAATCCAGTCCCAAAATTCTGTGAAAATCCGAAGAAGCTATGGGCAAAATGAACAGGTGCTACAGCCTTAAAAGCACCCTAAGTAAAGTTATTCTTTTAAATTCTTTACCAGAAGGTGTTTATAATTGCCTGTAAAAGCCATCTTGCTTCTCACTTCAGCAGAAACATTTTTAAAGTATTAATCATAAGGCATTCATATTTTTATATCCAGAAGTTAAAGACCTGGCTTATTTTAAGATAAAAGGTAATTTATTTCACTGTGGTTGTGTGTTTGAGATAGGTTTTCAGTGATAGCAGCTCCATATATGAATCACTTGTTCACTTATTATAAAGTAATGAGAGACACTTAAACTTTTTGGATGGCAATAAGAACCATATGTGAAAGAATTAATGAAAAACATACTGCATTCCTAAGTTTTTTGGGTTTTGTTTTTTGGGTCTTTTTAAATTGTGCTTATTAGTTTCCAGTACTTTTTCTTCTGTTAGTTTAACTGTGCTATAGTTTTAGCTTCACAGGCAGAGCAATCATGGAGCACACAATGGAAATAATGTACCCTGCTGACAATGTGTCCTGTCTGCTGAGATTGCAAAATTCAGTGGCTACCTCAGATCACAGGAAGCATTTAGATAGTCTTACTGAGCTTGATTGTGTCCAGTAGTCCTTTTTGAGTCCATTTTTTCTTATTTTTTATAAAATGCTAGAGTTTAATGTTAAACTTCAATTATTTCTCTGCTAATGGTAACTGTTCTTAATACCTAGATTTTTAATGTCATCCAATAAATGAAAAAACTAAGTTTACTTATCAGATTATGTAAAATTAATAGCCAAAGATCTGTTGTGAAATTTCAAGGCAAAGCTGTAAAATCATTCCAAATCAAGACGAGTCTCTTGTCTCCTCTATTGTATTTGACTATTGGGTTGGCATTGCACCACGGCTCAGTAACAACAGTGCATGTCTGTTTTGCAGGCATTGGCACATAATAGTTTGGGCTGAGAGATGGCAGACCTGCAGCCACATTTTAATTCCACTTTAAGGCTTAATGTAACAGTCTGGGCTTGGTGGCTGAATTTGGTTATTCATCTCTGTGCTGTTAGCACTGGTTTAAATTAGAAACAGGCTTCTAAGCTCTTGTCCCTCAGGTTAGTGGTCCTGCAGAGTTCTTGGACACAGGCCTGAAAGCAGAAGGCTTGTGGGAAAGAAACTATTTGTAGTTTTAAAAAGCATAACTTCACTGGTCAAGCAACTAGAAGGTGAAGACAGATTAATAAATGTACCCTGGATATGGTAGTTTATTGTATATTCCAGAGTGTTCTGCATGGCCAAACTAGTTGGAGTCTTTTGGGGTTTTTCATTTGCTTGTAATTCACTTTAGGGTGCTGCTACACACAAACAGAACTGAGCTGGGGTTTTCATGCATCGGCCTGTGTTAATCTTTCAGACTAGATTGGGTGGGACCTACTGAAAAATAGTAATAATTTGCAAAATTACTGTAGTAATTCCTTTAGAACTAAACTTGTGTGTGTGTATATATATAATATATTTTATGGTCATTAGACATCCCATTATTTATACACTTGATAACTGAAGAGCAATTAATTACAGCACAGACACCTGGGGCTACCTCAGTGTCTTTTCTAATGAGGAATAGTGTAATTTAAAATGCATTCTTCTAATATTCTGTCAGATTTGTTGAAGAAATCACTAACTGAGGGGGGAGGTTTCTCCCATGCTTCTACAAAGCTACGTGGTGATTTATTTTTGTGACATGACTTTTGGAAAACAGGAGGATTTTGGTTTTGTAGTGTCACTGTCTTCAAATTTCTGAATTATCTAAATAGTAGCTTTCATGTCTTCTGAATTGCATTTTACTCTAGATACTTTGAGTTAATCTACAAAGACTTCTTTGATCTTTTTTTCTCCTCCTTTCCTATTATTTTTTATTATTTTCCTTAGCAAGTCTTTCATGTTCCCCTAAGAATATGATTCATGGAAAGTACTAAATTGCTTAAGTGCCATTGCATGAGTCTTTCTGGGCTAGCTTCATGGAATTGCTAATTTCAGCCTTTTAGATAGTTTGAATTACCATATCTTTGCTCTCTGTTATCACCTGCAGGGTTTTTCATTGGCCTTACCTTCCAGCTTGCTTTCCCTGACTTGCTGGGTTTTAAACTATCTTCCAAATGTGAATTAACAGAAATTATTAGGAGTTGAATTTTAATGCTTCTAAGCTGCAGCTGCTTCTTCTTATTTCTTCCTTTCTTTCTTTCTTTCTTTATTTTTTAATAAGGCCTGGTTAAAAGGTTATTCATGTTAACAGGAATCTGCTCTTGGTCCAAGGAGGCTTTGCAGAAAGCTTTCAGCCAGTCCACTATTTGTCTACAGCTTTTCATTTGCCCCTAGTTTTGGTCAGTCCTGGATTGCCATGCCTATCAACAGGTTCCTTGCATGCAAGGTAACTATGCTGGCTTGCAGTGACTGTCAGAGAGGATGCACTCATTTCCTTGCAGGTCAGCCAGGCTTCTGGAGTTCCCTCTCAATAGCAGCACCTTGTTTCACCAACATATTTATTTCTTTCTTCTCTGGCAGGCTGTAAACTTCCAAAGAACATGCTGTAGATACTTTGGTTGCTAATATCTGCCTCTAGCCTGCTGGGACCTATTTGGTTTAGTGTTTACACTTAATGAACTTAACACAGGAAAGTAGAAACACTGAAATTTCACTGATGACACGAAGCTGGGAGGCCAGACTGGTAGAGTTGGAGGCTGAGATTTTACTACTCTAAGACCTAAGTGTTCCTGAGGCTGGTGTACTATAAAAAAAATTAAATTATTCATGGTGAGAGATCACACATACAGGTGTTGTTAGCAATGTTCTAGCTATAAACAGGTGCTTGCCAGAATTAAATAGTAGGGGAAATGGCCACTCAATTTTACGAAGATTGAACCACTCACTTATTTTGAAAACACAAATGCAGTCCCATGATGTATCAGAAGTAATTCTAGTGGAGATAGAGGCCTTGTGGAAAGTATTAATGCATCAAAACTCTGGTAGGTTCTCCTCTGTAATGCTGCATGCACCCATAATCATAAAGGGTAACGTTTGTGGTGCTAGAGACAGACTAAACCCTTATGCAAAAAAAGAATTAAATAGCTGGATGTCTTTGTTTTTTCAGAATATGAAGGCTGAGAGGATTGTTGTTTTCATGCACATCTCATGCACTTTCTGACAGCAGATGGGCCGACCTGTGCTCAAGTGAGCAGCCATGCTGTCACACACACAGAAAGAAAACAACCTGGCCTTGTGTTATTGTCAGCTGGAAGTTGAGAAGTTCCCAACTAGTAGTAGGAGATTTTTGGATGCTCTTCTGAAATCAGGAGAGTGTGTTTGTGTCTCTCCCAGTGAAAGCTCTGCTCTCCAAAGCAGGTGCTGCAGTACCCTGCAGAGTAAAAAACATTGATGCACGTGGTGAGAGGGCACTGGATGGGCATGTTGGATATCTGTCAGGCTGGACTAGGCTGAGCTGAGCCATGCCAAGATGTTCTTCCAGCTCATTACATTAATTTGCATTAATTTATAAAGCCACATGCCTCAGCAGTGCTCACAACCACCTTTACCTCCACCCTCACCATGTCCTGGCTTCTGTCTTGGATGTCTTTCCTTCTGAGCAGTGTTTTGTGTCACTTCAGCTGATTGGGGCCAAATTAAGTGTTTCTGCATCTTTGGGACCAAGTTAGTAATTTCCCCAAACCTCTGGGGAACCCACTGAGAGCCCAGACCTGCATGGAGTTTGCTTAGGTCCAGCACACCCAGAGGGCTGCTAATAAGCCTGAGCCAGTCCTGGGAGCATAAATTGGGAGTGCTGATCCTGTGTTCCCTGGCATTTGTGTAAAGAGATTGTTGAGGCTCGAGAGGTGAAATATTGCAGAGCCAAGCGGAGTTTGGCAGGGGCTGTGAATTTGAGCTCAAAGCTGCACAAAAAGCAGCTACAGCTGTTCCTGGTGAAGAGTTGGCCCCTGAAGCCAGGGCGCTGCAGCCACTTGATGCCACCTTCTATAGCTGCTCTGGGCCTGAACTGTTACTTTTTGTGTGGTGTGGATAATCCATGGCTGCAGAGCTTCCACTGTACTTTTCGGTTGTTTTGATCCATATTTGAAAAGATTTATAGAGTGTCTGCAGTTGCAGATTAATTAACTTAGCGAGTGCCCAGGGTTCTTCAAGGTATGTCCTCCTGGCCCTTTCTACACACATTCCCCAGCCCCACCTTCCCCAGATGCTTCTGCACAGTGGATAGTGGGGTCTTTATATGGAATAAAAAATATTTACTTTTATACCTAGATTCCAGAATTGTCAAGGATTTTTTTTTTGTTGTTGGGGTTTGGTGAGCTTTTTTCCCACTCTCTGTAAAAGTTTTGACTTTTTCTCCCTTATCATCCCTGACATACTTATCTGTCATAACGTGACCAAGGCTCTTTTTTCCTAAAGGAAGGAAAAAAATGTCTACACATGCTGCCTTGTACTGGAAAATAATGAGGCTGCAGGAAAGGAACATAGTCTAATGCTCTTGATCATTCAGTTGAGCAAGTATAGGATGAAAGAGTTTAATCACTGATTTTTTTTTAAGTTTCAAGTACAAGAATTTGGCCTCAGGCAATTAATTGCTCTTTGAGAATGGTGTTGATATGCTGCCATTCCCTCTATTATTTCAAAAGAGTTTTACATTATTATATCTGCCCTACAGGTTATTCTGACAAAAGGAAATTTACAGTATTAGACAAAAAAAAAAACAACTTTCAGTGGGTTGTTTTTTTTTTTTTCCTAATCCTTCCTCTTCTTTGTGGAGAGGCTTAGTCAAGTTTTACCTAGCCTAAGTCTTTCTATCAAGTGTTTTAAAGTGTTTTACTCTTCAAAGGTAATGTAAATGTAGCTAGTTATTAAAGGTAAAAAAATTATTTCTTCTTTAATGAGAAACTTCAGAGAGCTATTTTGTGTCTCAATGCCCTGTAGATATTCTTTTCCCTAAGCTTCAGGAGAGCCGCTTGTGCCAGAGTTGACTGAAATCCTCTTGGTCCCTTCATCTCTCATCTGCAGAGTCCAACAGGTGCAATTGCTGCATCCATTTCAGTTGCAGGTTGTCTCTACTGTTCTAAGGAACAATGAGAAATTTGATCCTAGATATGTGATGTCATTTTACATTGATCTTGTGGAGCCAGAAATGTCAAGCTCAATATTAAATCAAGAATTTATGGTTTAACAATGAGCAGTCTTTTGTAAATACCCTCAGGCTTTAATTTATAAAACTGTGGGTGCCAGATTTTAATAGAAGGGTCATTGTTAATATGTTATTCTTGGGTTTGGCCAGTGTTAGTTTATCTCTGAGTATACATACTATAGAAAATATATTGGTGGACAAATGAGACAGGTACTAGTTTGGAGTAATTATCTAAACATTTATGTCAAATTAGTGACAGCTCCAATCTTTAGCTTTTCTTAGCAATGCAATTAAGAAATGCACATTGGATAAAATAACTGTTGTATCTAATTTAGCTACCAGGGAGTGATTTTCTTTGTTCTTTTTTAATTTTATCTGAGATAGATTTTCTACTGTTCTCAGTGGAGGAACTTATTAGGTTCTTGTTCAAAACACCGTGTTTGTTCTTGGAAATAAGTGAAACAACTGTTTTTCATCTTTTCAATATTTGTTCTTTTCGTACTGAGCTTCTGTGGCTCAACTTTCCTTGTATTAATATGCTAAATAAGAAAAACCTTTATGTATATGCATTAGTTTTAAATTGCACAATTATTACAATTATTGACCTATTTTCTGTTGCCTTTTAGGATCTCAAGTTTGACTTGAGATGTTAAGCTACTGTGGAAAAAAGTCTGAGTTTCTCATAATTTCAATTTTAGATGTTTTAGGGAATGCCAAACACAGATTGCACAATCATGCAGTCTGAGTATTAATCTTCTGCTTAATCGGGGAAATATTTCCAAGGATTCCATGGACATTATGGGAAGTCTGTTTCATGTTTGTTTTCTTAAAGAAGTGCAAAAGTAATTTTTTTTTATAATTGTTTTAGATCTTAGTGTTTGTTGTGTCAATTGTGATTAGAGATTTCTTAATACCCTATTGCTAATTTACAGATATTCTACTCCAGTTTTACTCAACTATTCAAATTTTGGTTTGAACACTTGAGTTCCCTGTGTCTGCTATGACTTTTAAGTCCCCACTCATAAAAATGTGTCAGTGTTCCAAATTCACAGCAGAATATTATATTACTTTGGTTAATATTTATACTAAAAATGGATGTTAATTACCAAATAAGTTGAAGAGTGATAAAAAGTTACTACTTCATTGATGCAGAGTTAGCGGAATAGTTTGCTCTTTGTCATCAGTGCTTTTTGAAATGGAGCTAATTTTCCCTGGTGGTAGGTAAGCTCACCTTCCTTGAAAAGCAACTCCTAAAGAATTGTCTATCTAACATGAGATAGACATGGGTTTTGTCACAGCTATAGACAGTATTATAACTGGAGTCATTATGAGCTGCTGCTCCTTCCCATTCTTCAGGATTCAATGCTTAATAACTCAGGTTGCTGTATTAGTTTGTGATTATACATAATTCTTGATTATATACATCAGCAAAGCTCCTGTGGCTTTTTCCTGCAGTGTCCTTGTGCCTTAGCCTGGCTGTTAGAATTTGGAAAGGTGGGCAACTGGGTGGGGAAAGAACCAGTTGGATAGTTGGCTTTGGAGGGTCATGGTTAATGGGTCACTCTGTACCTGGTGGCCAGTAGGTGACACATGGAGTGTGCAGGATTCTGCGTGGCCCTGCCCTGTTCAGCATCTCTAGCAGTGACCTGAGGAAGGTGACACAGTACTCTCAGGTTCACAGTGACAGCAGAGCAGGGGCCCAGTGGCTGTGCTGGAGAGATGGGTCTGCAGGAACCTCACAGAATTAAGTAGGCACAAATACCAAGCCCTGCACCTTTGGGAAAGAAGTGTCTTTGGCAGGAATGCAAAAATGTCTGGGGACAGAGGGGCTGCAGGGAGCAAGCTCTACATGAAAGCCCCTGAGATGCTGTCAGGTGCCAAGAGAGGCTGTGTCATCTCCATCCTAGGAGTTATTGAAATCTGGATTAGGCAAAAGCCTGAGGAACTTAGTCTGACCTCATGGACTTAGAGACCTCCTCAGGTCCTTTTTAACCTGAAATACCTTATCCAGTAATTCTGTGGCTAATTATTTTTTCCGTTTCAGATTTGTATTTGAATTTTGCCTTTATAACTTAACTTGCATGTCTAAAATGTTACATGCAGTCTGTTCTATCACAAATCCAACTAACGCTTGTTCTGTGTGTGTTTAATGTTCCATTTAAAAAAAAAAAAACAAATCTGGGCCTTTACCAAGCTTGCATTTCAAAAATAATTGTTATATAACCAGTGTGATTTGCATCTCTGTGCTTATTACTGATTTCTTTTGTTCTTACTTCTTGTGTAAACTTGCCACATGATTAATGTGCCTTTTTGTTTCAACAGAGGGAGAATATATCAAGATGTTCATGCGAGGCCGACCAATCACAATGTTCATTCCTTCTGATGTAGAAAACTATGATGATATTAGGACAGAGCTGCCTCCTGAAAAGTTAAAACTGGAGTGGGTGTATCCTTAATATCAATAACTACTCACTGTTCCCTTTTTGTCTTGTCTTGCATTTTTCCCTTTTAGAATCAAGTCTTGTCTTTTCTCTGTTAAGAGGTAAAAACTAAAAGGTGAGGAAAAATATTCAAATTAATATAACATATTTGTAACTCCTTTATAGTACAATTCTAAATGGCAGACTATATAGGCACAGAAATTTTGTACTTTTTCTTTGTTTGTTTTTCTGTTGACACTAATTCTAATTTATTAACTGATTTATATTTAGTGTGAAAGAAAGCATCTTTGGAGAGTTACAGAGTTTAAAAATGTCACACTCTGCCTCCAACTGCATTAATTTAGGCTTTGTTTCAGGAACATTGTTAGTTTTCAGTCTCTGAGCATTTTTAGGAAGTTTTAGAACTATGGAAGATGTCAAGTTTGTTGTCCTTACCTATGGAGTGAGTATTGGAGAAGCAGCCATCCTTTGCACTGCTTCTGTGTTTCAGCTCCAAAGTGAAGCAGTTAAGTTCTTGGAAACTAGTTTGTATTAAATGCCCTAAATTTATCATTTGCAGAACTGAGTAGGTGTGTCACCGATGATTATTCTCCAAGTTTATTTGATCAGACATTAAGTTCATTTTAATATAATTGCTTTTGCACATGTTTGGGTCTTCCTGTCACTCCCCCATTTCTGCAGGTTTTTCCAGTAAGCTGTGATTGTGTAAGTTTCTGCTACTTCAGAAAAATAACATGTCTAGGCAGCGCTTGAGTTGCTGTAATAATCTGAAGTTTGATGCTCTGATCTTGCTGAAAGCAGGAAGATTTTTTAGGAATCTTGATGATACGCTGGCATATGTCAGGGAGAACGTTTTGGATTAACGTCTGACTGTAAGAAAAACAGAGCTCTTATTCATGCTTCGTAAAGCTGTGGTACCCAGTTTTCCAGCCATCATAACTCTTGGTTGCTGATGCTGGCACTCATGACTATGGAATGAATTGGGTCAGTCAGTGATGGCTGAAATGTATTCTTTTTTTGTTGGTTTTCAAGCAGGACCAATACATTAGTTTGATTTGCCTCACAAACATGCAGGGGCTGGACCTGGCATGCTGGGGGAACATCAGCTCTACTTTCCAGCATCAGTGAGCAGTTTGGACTGATGAAAACTGATCATGAAATCACACCCTCAGTTAAGTAGGTGCAAATCCCAGTGTAGACACATTTAATGTCCAAGAACCTTGAGTTCAGGTTAAACCAGTTGGCTGCTGAGCTCTAATTAAAGTGAAATAAATCTAGTCTAAACAGACTGTCCATATGTTTTGGAATCTGTTTAAGGAAATGTCATTCCAAGTCAGACCAGTATATTCATGAGTGCAGGGTATCTTTTGAATGCAAAGGTGAAGAAAATGAAGAAAAGGCAGTAAAATTTATGTGGACGAAATATTGGTCTCTATGAATTAGAACAAAATTGCTCTTCAGTTTGGAAAATAAAGCAGCAGCAGCAGATCTTCTGCTTTATGTCTAGGTTTAGCAAGGGGAACAAATTTGCAAGACAGATGTAACTTACAAATGTGATGGCAAACTGAACCCTGTACACCTTGTTAAAAAGGCATGGTGACAATGATTCACTAAGTATTTTACTAATGTTGGTGTTTTGCACCAGAAAGCTCAACTAAGTATTGAATAGTTCTGTTTATAGGTTTTGTTTTGAATTCTTTTAATTCTGCCTTCTGGAGGATTTTTATAATTGGTTTTCGTTTCTTATTGCTCTTTTGGAAAATATTGGTCAACTATGAGCAACTTCAAGGAAACAAGACGCAGATTATTGGGGGGGCTTTTTGTTGGTTTATTGGTAGGTTTGGGAGGTGGAGGGGATCTCCTTCTAGATGTTTCCTGTAGATTTATTCAACTACTGATAACCCTGTATCAACTAGGGAAACTTAGCTTTTGTCTGCCTTACAGATTACTGTCATTTGAAGAAATGTCTAATCTGCTTGGCAAGATAAAGCAGCTCATGGGGGACTCTGTGCTCTTGACTGTGTCTGGTTCCTGAGTGATGTCATTTAAATTGAATAATTTAGTTTGAATATCCCTGCTTTGTAATGCAATCTTTGCAACTGCCCTTCAGAACTGGTTAAAGCATATCTGACATTCCTAGTAATAGCAAAATGGGCTTATTTAGTAGCTTCAGAGGTCACAGGCAGTGCAGCTTTTGACAGGGACTTTGTAGCTTCTTTCTCCCAGTGTATAGTGGCTCAGTTTCAGGAGGGTATTTCAGACTCAGTTTTATGAGATTATTTTTAGCAATAGTGCTCTTCTTTCTAAGAATAATTGAAGACAGTGGCAAATATACTGCTGAATTCACCAGAATTGTGAATGGTGGATCACTTTTCATGAGGGCAGTAGCTATTTTTAGCCAGTTAAAACAAACAAACAAACAAAACTGCCCCAAAACTTAAAGTTTTTAAACATATAGAATTTTGTGACAAAACAGTCCTTGTAATTGGTGAGAAATACTTACATTATCAAGGCAACTATCTCTCAATTTCCCTGATTTAATCATTAGTTTCACTGAAAGATTGACATTGAAATTCAGTGGAAATCAAGCATCAAAGTTGGTTCACCCTTTTTCTGAAGAGACACAATCATTGCATTCATTTTATTGCAGTAATTATATTGCATTGTATCTGCTGCTTTGTTCTGCATGTGTGGAGAAGGAAAGAAATTCTGTGGAGCAGCAACCCTCTTCAATCAAGATAGTCTGGGATGGAGAATGAATAAAGCAATAAACTTACCCCACAAAACAGGTTGTTCCTTTACATATTTGTAAAAAGTGATCTTCTAGAAAATGCAGCCACTCTTTGGCACTTTATTTTGTAGGACAGGTAAAGGAAAGGAAGGTACTGAGAAAATGTAATTTTAAAATTATTTTTCTTGCAGCTTCATAAATGTCAGAGCTCAGTAGTGGCTGACAAAGTATTTAGCTCTAGCTTGGCTAAGCATGGAAGACTTCTGCTGTGGAAAGACACGTTTGTGTAAGCAATTAATGCTTTTCTAGGATGAATGTTCAGAGATGTCAATCTTACTAAATCCTTATCAATACATTTCCTATTGTATACAGCAGATGAGCAAAATCTGCCTCTCTGCTCTGAGAAGGTATTTAAAATAGCATTCTTAAGGCTTCAGGTTAGAAAAAATATTTTCATTTGTTTGTAGCCCATTGCTTTTGAAAGTTCAGTTGTTTGGTTTGTTGGGTTTTTGTTTATAACAGGCCATTCTGGCGGTTTCTTTTAGTTCTATCAGTGTTAAAAAGAAGAACACAGAGGAAAATCTAGTGGGGAAGTAAATAGTAATAGAGGAGAAACAGAGGCATCCTTTTTTTCTGCCCTCAGTATTGTGTTATATCAGCATTTCTCTCGATAGCGTTTGCTTAGCAAGGCAGTGAATAATCTCTGCCTCAGAGGAGCCATTGTGTTCTTCCCTACTGAACGGAAGACAGCAGATAGAAATCTGTTTTGCTTTCCACACTCCAAAGGAGTTTAATTGACAACTGAATGCAGTGTCCCTCTTTGAACTATTGTTTAGTTACAGCATGTGTTTAATTTTGCAAGTGTTCCTCTGGTCTGGTGGACTGCAGAAGAGGAAGGATAGTGTAGTGGGACATTTTTGGGAGTGAGGTGCTATTTTGAGTAGAAAGGTAGCCCTTTCCCACAGAGAATAGAGGTCAGTCTATCAGATTAGGAGATACCAGTTTAGATACTCCCAAACTTGAACTACTGCACCTGCCTTCATTTCTGAGAAAGAGCCAGCTTCATCCATCCAGCTTTCTCCACATGGGCCTTTGACTTCCTTTTATTTACCTGATTAGCCAGCACCTGAATCTGGAATCCTTTAGCTAAAGTTGCTTAATGTATTTCCCATATTTTTCTTGCTGTTGCAGGTGTATTAGTTGGCAATGAAGTGGAAAGCTCTCTGAAGTGCAGGACATAACAGGAAAATAATTTTTTTGGGGCTACAGAGTTAGATGTTAAAGTCTGAGTTGTGATGTTAGTTGTTCCTGGTGACCTGGGGAACTGAAATATAGGCAGGCAGCCACATTAATAGTCCAGAGGAAGAAATCTGCACCTGTTCCAAAGAAATAATGAGTTGTAATAACGTTTGATCAGTGCCAACCAAGGCTCATTCACAGTGTGTAAAACTTCTGATTGTCATTAGGAGCTGTGCATGTTCCTACAGAAAACATGCCTTTTATATATTTTGGGTAGATTGGGATAGAATATTTTTCGCTGCGTAAATTCCTTTTGAGTTTGATTTGTTTAAAAAATACTCTTAAAACAGTCTAAAGAAATCTTTCCTGAACTTGGCAGCTGCTGTGCAGAAGCTTGCCTTTTTCTGTAGGACATTAGGAATTATTTTAAATCAAAGCAATACTCTGCTGCCCAGTCTGCTGATACACAGCTCTGTAAAAAATGTTAAATAAGAATAGCGAGTCCTGCTGTTACCTAATGAAATTTCACATGGAAATTTTTACAAAACTGCAATACTGTGTTTGCTTTACTTCTACCATATCTTATTTTTAACATCAGTGATCATCATTTCTTGAGGGATTTGGATTCCTGAAGTCCAGTTGTATGGGAATTGTTTTGTTTTCTTTTTAAACTGTGTTAGTGAAATCGTGCTGTAGTTCCAGAGGGAAAAACTTAAAGAGCATTTGCTGACATGAGAGATCCTCAGGATTCTATTAAAGAAAAAAAAAAGTTGGTTGTTTTTTTTTTTCTGGTATTCAGTGATTATGAAAACCTTGACTAAAAAAAAAATAGGTATGGGTATCGTGGAAGAGACTGTCGAGCCAATGTTTACCTCCTTCCTACCGGAGAAATTGTGTATTTCATAGCCTCAGTGGTGGTACTATTTAACTATGAGGAGAGAACCCAGCGGCACTACTTGGGTCACACAGACTGCGTTAAATGGTTAGTATACAACATTTGCATGTGAGTGTGTGGGTATATAATGCAGAAATATTTCTTTTCCTCTCCTGCTACTTGTCAAAGCTAATTAATGTCATCATAGTTGTAGTTATTTCCTGTTTAATCAGTCCCAGTAGATTTCAGTGTAGTGAAAACAGCACAAACAAATGGTGTTGGAGCAGTCCATGCTAGCTTAGGATGTCTGGTTTAAATGTAAAACAAGGGGGTATGTATACAATCTAAGAGTGCCAGGTTGAAGAAAGGATCTTTGCATTAATTATTCCAAATAGTTATCCCAGAAGTTACGAGTTGTTGTTAGCCTAACTCTAAATTAGTTGTTTACAGGCAGTATGGCAGAAGTGCAATCTTAAAGGAGAATTAGAAAACCAGGTGTAAAACTGGGCAATCCTTATCTAATTTTTTTAAAAGATGCCTCATCCAAGTATAAAGAGAGTCAGGGAAATCAGAAAGATGTTTGCAAAAAAAAAAAAAAAACCACGAGAGAAGCCAATGTCATTGTGGGTGCAAAGGCAGTTACAGAATTTGCTATCTTAGTCTGAAGAGTAGTGCACAAACTGTAATGGTGAACATAAGTTCTTTACTGTGCAGAACCTGACTGGAGAAAATTTGGCATCTTAAAGCTCTCCTGTCTGTGTAATTGCTTCCTGTGGGAGGAATGCTGCCAGTTTTGTGTTCTTCACTTTCATTCAGAAAACTGAACTGAACTGTGAATTTTTTGGTGTCAGTCATTATGACCTTTTCATGTTTGCCCTGGCCCCCTTTATTAATTCAATGGCTTTCTTACCTTTGTAATTTTACAGAGAAAGCAAGTAAGAATATAGACCAAAAAATCCCAAGGACTGAGAGGATGTATTCTCTGAAATGTATTTTTTCACATCAGCTTCAGAGCAAAATGTGACAAGCAAGGGCAGATTTTTACTTCCACTAGTAGTGCACCACACTTTATTAGAACAATTCCATCAGTAACTCATTTCAAGTTGAGGTAACCCCTGATTTCTGGGTGTACAGACAAGCAGTCAACCAACTTTTTGGCCTCTTTTTCCCCAGGTTCATGACATCTCTAGGTTTAGGCATAAAACACACTGTAGTATTTATAAATATGGCATTATTATAAATTATGGCACTAGGTTCATTATGAGACAATTTAGATTTTGTTACAGTGGACTCCCAGGGTGATGCAAACCTTCCATGTGTCAGAGCACATGAGGAGGTGGCTCTTCTGACACTCCTAGTTGTGTGTTAGCAAACAATCACTGCAGTGTGGAATGAAATATCTGTTGAGAAACATTCAAAGTGTCTCCTTAGAAGTGGGATTTAGGATCATAAGTGTCTTCATGGGCTTTTGTTGAGCAACAAATTTACAAAACACCTCTCAGTTTTGAAGACCTATGACAGCAAAAGCAAGTCATATTTCTGTCTGTCTTAGTCTTGCAGTTCATCCAGACAAAATTAGAATTGCAACAGGACAGTTAGCTGGAGTGGATAAAGATGGAAGGGTAAGTAATAGAGCTGTTGAGCAGTAGTATCTTGTTTTGAAAATCAGGAAAAAGTGGTTTGGGGTTTTTTTAATCATCACCTTCTGTGTGCAGTTTATATTATGCACTGCATTTACTGAGGTATTTTGAGTTTCTCAGGTAACAGCCTGTATCTCTAGCAAAAGACAGTAACAATGAAACACTCAACCATACATTAAAAAGAGCAGAAGTTTGTAAAGTCCTTTATCTGCAAGGAAACATGAAGCTTGTAATTGATTTAAAAGGCCATGTCATTTCTGTCATATTACTTTCAGTATGCCTTCTCCCAAAGGAGAGCAAATCCCTAGTTCTGTGGGTCAGTATAGACTTAAGACTTCATGGAAGAGGAAACCAACTTTGAGAATCCATCGTCAGTGTGCCAAGCTTTACTATAAACTTGCTCATTTGAGAGCAAGTCTGTTTAAGAGCTACTCTCTACCTCTTGGCATAATTCTGTCAGAATTTGAGTAATTGGATTATTTTCATGAATTTATAAACAGAGGAAGAAAAAAGACTGATGCGATAAAGTGTAGAAGCATGTTAGATATAACTCTTTTTTCAGATGTTCAACTTAATTTTTTATATTTTGTAAGAAATTTATCTGGGGGGTTTTGTACACATGATTTCCACCGAGCATTTCCCGATTCTTGTTAGAACTGGTTGATTTGTTTTTTCAGCAGTGTAAAGATTTATTGTCACTATCACTGGTGAATGCTGTCCTTAAGCCAAGTTAATTCCCACTTTATTTGTAATTTCTAAGTTAGTTTGGGATTGTAGTTGTATGAAATATAGCTGTGGACATTTTCATTGAGTGGTTGGTGATGGTTAAGAGGCTCAGTGCACCAGAGTTTCTTTTCTTTTTTTTTCTTAATTTATATATATTAAGCCCAGGTTTGATGATTATTTTCAGTTGTTGCATATCCCTAGACTGGAGTCTGAAATGCAAGATGACTCTTCCATTATGTGTTCAATTCCTTGAATTGATTAAAGTATTTTCACAACTATCAAACGCCATTTTCCTGCCTCACTGGCACCGCTGCCACTTTGGTAGCCCAGACATAAGGGATACCATTGCCTTGACTCTCCCTTTTTGACATTGAGGAGAGCACCCAGCAGCCTCACCAGCACAGGTCATCCTGCATTTTGCTCTGCACTTGCAATTCAGGCAGCATCGCTTAGCAAAGCGCGACCTGGCCCGCAGTGCTTTCCCTCCGGTGACCTCCCTGTCCCGTTGCTTTCCCACGCAGCCCCTGCAGCCCCATGTTAGAGTGTGGGACTCGGTGAGCCTGGCCACGCTGCAGGTCATCGGCCTTGGCACCTTCGAGCGCGGCGTGGGCTGTTTGGACTTTTCCAAAGCGGTAAGGTGGGCGCGGCTCCGAGGGGGGCGACCATTCCCAGGGAAATGGGAAGGAAATCGCTGGAGATGCTGTATGTGGTTGTCTAGCTGATGTCTTCGGTATTAAAAGTGTGTCAGTAGAGTTTCTTATGCTTTATAAAACCAGCTGATAGCAAACTCGCTGGAATAACAGGAAATGGGGCATGTGAAATTGCAGTAACAAACCAGCACGGTAAATAAATAGCAGGCAAGAAAAGCTTGAACTAGAAATTGGGAGTCCGCACTGAGTTTGGTGGTCTGGTTTTGCTTGTGAGGAGCTTGGTTCTTTTTATTTTGATGTTAAAAACAAATTTGTTAGTGAGATTTGTGGAGACAAAATTTACTGAGTTATGATAGGTGGGTTAACTTTTTTGCTTTCAAAGCTGGAGTAGGGTTTTTATCCACCAACAGGAAATCTAAAAAAAAAAACCCAAAACAAGAAACACCTCACATTATCTTGTACTATTTATTCCCAAGGAATAGCTTGTTCTCTTTTTACCTATTCATTTACTTAGAAAAAAAAAAATAGAGGTCTTTGTTATTGGGCCCATAGAATTTATCAGAAAAATTGGTAGCACATGGAGATGCGCTACTTGGCAATGGGAAAGTTCTCATTTCAAGTTTGGAAATGAGTTGGGTTTTTTTTTGTAAAATTGGGCCTATTTTAATCTTTAAGCTGCCACTGTATTTTTGCCAAAAGATTGAGACATATCAGACCTCCTGAAAACGCAGGGTGGATTCTTGCAGTCTGTCAAGAAGAATTAATACATGTAAAAAATAAAAAAAACGCAGAAAAAACAATGTCTGCAGTATTTTGCTAATAGAGGAAGAGATTTACAGGACAGCTGAGCTGGGAAGGGATGTGTGGAGATCACCCCATCCACTGTCGTTCTTACAGCAGGTTCTGTCAGAGCTGGCTGCTCAGGCTGTGGTCCAGCTGGCTTCTTGGAATCTCCAAGAATGGAAACTCAACAGTGTCTCTGGGTGACCTGTTGAAAAGAAATTCTTGCACTCTCTTGCTGCAGTTTCACTTAGCAATTGAACGAAATTTCATACCATTGAAATGTTGCTATATTAGATATAGTACGGCTTTTGTTCCAGTAAATAATGTGAAAGGAGTAGTGGTATTCCTGTCACTCTAACAAACCAGTGAAACTTACGTACTTGGATACAGATCTTTTTCAATGTGAGTAAGAATTCATTCCATCATTTTAAAAACAAAAAACCCATGGAATTTTTGAGGACTACACTTTAGTTTTTTATTGGTTCTGTTCTGCAGCTGAAACTGAATTTGATACCTTATTACAGTCTCACGTGATTGCTCACTAGACTGAAACCGTTTGTGTGCAGCATCTAGAACAGTGTTTTTACCACTGAATTTATTAACCCCCACAAGAGCTGCATATATTGCCAATGCTGTCTTCAGGGTTTCTTCCCACCTAATAATTCACATACATATTTGCATATTACTGCTCAGGTAGCGCTTGGGAATAATAACTTTAGCCACCTCTCTTTTCATAATTTGTTAGAGAATTAAGTGCAAGAATCAACTTTAAGGTAATTAAAGTCTCCTCCAAATCTTTCTAAAATGTCCTTGAAAGAACTGATTTGTGCAAGTATGCATTGCTGGGAATAAGTATATTTTTAAGACCTCTTTCTCTATTACTTTAATTACATGAAGCAATATATTTACCATTTTGTTGTCAAGTTGTTCTAAATAAGTGGTTTCAGTTATTTAATACTGCAAGTGTTGCTCTGCCTCCTCTGTAAGCATTGTTTTGTTCAGAAAGTGTTACCATTGCTGCAGTTTTACCAACTACATGATGAAATTGCTGGTACACACAAAATAAAAATGAGACATGCTTACAGAATTTGATAGTGTAGTTGTGTGTATGTGATGGTGGCATTTAGGAAAGCACAGGTGGAACTGTGTGTCTATCCTCTGAGACCTGAGGGAAAACCAAAGTATTTTTTTGCATGCTAGCATGAAGTTGCAAACAAGGAAGCAAAAAAACCCACCCAAAACCCAACAAACAAAAAATCCAGCAATAAAAACCAACAAACAAAACCAGAGTAAAGACTTGGTAAGATACTTCTAAAGCTTTCCTGGGATGTTATTTGAAGCATCATCATTTTTTATGAGATTGTACAAAAATATGTGTCTGTCTTTAAGAAAGAAAAAAGGAAAATTCCATATATATTGAGGTTGTAATTGCTTCAAAAGGACTTGGTTAATATATATTTGTACCTTTGTGGATTTTTTTTTTAATACCTCTATCCTGCTGTGTTTCTAAATTGAGTACTTAGTCAGTACCTTTTTTTTCTTTCTCCTTTAGGATTCTGGTACTCATTTGTGTGTAATTGATGACTCTAATGAGCATATGCTTACTGTGTGGGATTGGCAGAGGAAATCAAAAATAGCAGAGATAAAGGTAATTTTTGCATATGAATATTCTGAAATACAAGTGGTTTTATTCCCATAAATACAGGTTTGTGAGACACACTTTTGATCTTACTTGGATACTGCAACTGTGTAATACTGCTGGCTTGTTTAAGGGTTCCACGGAAATTTATTCTTAACTTCTTTACTGGAAGAGGCTGGAATATTGAAGGGTTTGTAATTACATTTTACTCATCCGTAAGAGCCAATGCAAATAAAGCAATTTTCTAATGTTTTTTTTTTTAATTTAAAAAAAAGAATAAATCCTGTGAGCTTTAAGAAACTAAACTGACAACTCAGTCTTTAGTTGCTTAAAAAAATAGAATACTTCAGACATTCCTTATTTCATTTTTGTCTGAATCAAATTCAGATTACTGATTCTCAGTATGTGTCTCTTCTCATTTGAAGTCCTAAGTACTTTTCTGGATTGCGGTCTTGTCTGCTTTTCTGTTTCTTTTTGAACCTTTCCAAATTTCAGACCAATGAGATGTGTTCAGAGGTGTTGCACTCAGTGCTTATGTAAACCTGATTTCACTGGGACCACTCAATCCTTTGTGTTATCCAATATCAAGCAAGCAAATACTACATGCACGTGGAACTGAGTATTTGTATATTTTTATAAATTGTGCTTTACAAGCATATATGTCCATAGCATTATAAACTTCCCATTTCAGATAACAAAATCAGGCTGGTTTGACCCATTTTGTTGACCAATACTAGCTGTACTCTGTAAGTTTTAATTTAATTCTAGGACAGTATTTTCATTTTCTTTTTGATATTTTATGTGAAAGTCTTTGGCATATGCCTTGTATTTCCCGTTCAGTGACATTGTGTTTTGACTGTTTTTGCTCTCAGGGGAGTTCCTTGGTGTTTCAGAATTGGCTAAAAATTATTTGGCAGGAACAGCTTGCCCTCCAGTTCTTACTCACATCGAGGACTTAGTCTTACAGTGTTTTAAGCACCTTCCACAGAAGAGATGTGAGCAGAATTACATCTCTTGAGCTGGGATGCAAAACAAAAGCTGTTTCTTAACTGAACTCCATTAAGGTTTTCAGTCCTTAAATTCCAAATGATTTTTTGATATAGCAGATTAACTCATGTGAAACTGTGAGAAACATAATTCAATAATGAACAAAAAAAATAAACTTAAGAAGATTGTTTTCTTAAAGTAAGTCAAAAGTAGGCGAAGTAGAAGTTTCTCTCAAAGATGTGATTTAACAGCACTCTTATGTGTAGTCCTTTAAAGCATGGGTGTAAATCTCAGAACAGCTGGGGTTGGAAGGCACCTGTGGCAATCATCTGTCCAATCCCCAAACCTAAGCAGCTTCACCTAGGGCAGGTTGCACAGGATTGTACCCAGGTGGATTTTCAGTATCTCCATGGAAGGAGACTCCACAGCCTCTCTGGGCAGCCTGTTTGGAAATCCCACAGAAATAAATGCATTTACTTTCTTGTTTTATAGTCATTGTCTGCAGGAGATTTGTCTTCAAAGACAGTTTGGTTGAATTTACATTAGAAGTTAAGTTAATGACCAGTCAGTTTGTTCTATTTGTAAAATCTATTGGTAGAGGATGATATGCTTTAAGATGTTGGTAATTCAGTAAAAGTATATGCAGCCAGTAAAAATACAAAGGTGTTTCAAAGTTTTGAGTTATACAGGCTTCTCTTTTTCTTCTTCATGAAGAGGGAAGGAAAACCAAGAACCCAAGAGAATTTTTGTAGAATTTTGGAAAGAGAATGATGGATATAATCCTATAATATTGCTGTTGTCTTACTTGCCTCTGTCACAGCTTTGTTATCCAGAATAGCAGTCTGTGTAAAAACTAAGCAGGGTTTTCAATCCAAAAAAGTGTCTTTTATAGATTATTCATTTTCCTTGGCAGAAGTCTTAGCTATTTGAGAGAGCAGAAGCTTTTGTGATTTAAAAGGGAATGTAAAAACCTAACTTGTGTCCTGAAGTTTAATAAAGATCTCTTAAGAATGTGAAAAATCAATATATATAAAATTATGTGTGCAGCTGACTTAGCACAGAACACTTAGGAATACTTTCAAGCATATGATGAGCTGTCTAGTTTCTCAAATCTCTGTTCTAACTCTTGGAGGTTTACATGTGTTTCTAGTAGTTAATGTCCTATCTGAAAAAATATTATTTCTGTTATTATTTCAGACTACAAATGAAGTTGTTCTTGCTGTGGAATTCCATCCAACTGATGCAAATACCATAATAACATGTGGCAAATCTCATATATTTTTCTGGACCTGGAGCGGCAATTCATTATCAAGGAAGCAAGGGATATTTGGGGTAATAATGTCTTGATAGCAGGACAGTTTTAAATCATTGGAAATGAAGTTTTCCATGCATTTGCTTTGTTGTTACCATGTACTGTCTGATCAGAGAGGTAAACATACAAAAAAAGGCTGAATTCTGCTCACATGTATGCAGGATGTAACAGTCTGAATGCATTATTCTAATTATGTAACAAGTTCAAGCAATTATCCCTTTCTCTTGCTTATTTTGTTTCAGAAATATGAGAAACCCAAATTTGTTCAGTGTTTGGCTTTCTTGGGAAATGGTGATGTGCTCACTGGAGACTCAGGTGGGATAATACTTATATGGGGCAAAACTACTGTAGAAGCTACTCCAGGTAAAGGAGCTAAAGGTAGGATACGTTCGGAGTTGATCACTAGTCTGTAGAAGACAAACATAAAGGATGACATTAGGGAAGGAAGAGAGAAACAGACCTGACTCAGAGCATATTCTTCCCATAATTCACAAGTGGTACTAAAGTCCTACAAGTTCTATGATTTTGTTGACTTAAGAGCAGTCTGAAGTTTCTTAATTCATGAGATTATGCCTGAAACGAATGAAAAATACTTTATCTAAATGTTTTGCATTTTAAAAAAATATAGTTAATCAGCTTTCCTTTGATCTGGTGATTTGAAAAAGGCTGTAGGATCGATCTGGGGAATTCTGCAGGCTGCTTTTGCCTCTTAAGGCTTATGATGCACCATGCTTAGTCTCAGAGGAATACCTTTAAGTGGTGGGCCTGACAATAATAGGACTTGTATGTGAAGTACAATTACAATGCCTAGTTGTAGCAGTTACATGAATAGCAGTTTCTGGTTTTGCAAACACTCAGGTCTTGATGGACTTCAAAAAAATTTTGAAATTTGAAATTAAACTGACTCTTCAGAGCAAAGCTTTTGTAAAAAAAGAAGGAAAATGATTTGTTACCCAACATATGCAGACCTGGCACAGTTGAGCCCTAAGGTAACTCATAAATTCAACAATAATTCATTTTACTTGGCAACTGTTTCAAACACTGGTTTAAATTGGTACGCCAGGAAAACACTCATGTAAAAAGTACATTTTTAACAGTAAGTCTGATTTTGTAGGTAAATCTTTTTCTCATCTTTCAAGGTGACTGCAATGGAAAAGTAATTCAACAAATTATCTGATGTTTAATTTTAATTTCTAGTGCAAAAATAACCTTTTTTCAGTATACCCCTAAGCATTATCAAATAGAATATTTATTTATGTTGACTTAACTAAATGTGGGATTTTTAGTTGGCTTTTCACATTAGATAGGTCACAGGACTTGATCCCATACTCTCTCTCACAGTGTGAGAGCACAGAGATTTGAACTGACTTGAGCCATAGGCAGAGTCAGCAAAGTTAAGCTCATGTTTAGCCTGGTGGTGTTTCACTTTTTCTATGATTGCTGTTTCAAAATATGCAGCACCAGAATCTGGTTTTATTTGGGGTTTTTAAAATTACTTTCCAACAGCAGTTCTTTTGATGTAAAGGTCTGATTAGGATGCAAAAGGCTTGTTTTGCTACCCTTGTTAAGTTTTCTCATCTCCTTCATTCTTCTAAGTATTTTCCTTTGGGTAGGCTGCTGTCTTGATAGATGCAAAATGCTGGTTGTACTATTTTTATGTGTGGCAACATCCAGCAGTAGATATTAGGTTCATGCATCCTGGAAACTTTGCTATAAATAATTGGCTTTTTATTCCCAAAAGACTATAGACAACAAGTCTTTTCATAAAGTAGCTTTACTTCTTTTCTAATAATGACTTGCTCAATATTTTTTTACTCTAAGAGACAGTTTCTCTTACATCTGGAAAAACTATGCTCCTTTGCAAAGCAGAGAAATTAAAGCATTTACAATTGTTGGTTTTGCCTTCACATTTTGTAAGACAATCAGTCTCAAAAATGTTTCTCTTCAGAAAGGCAGGCCCTTTATTTTATCTTTTTATCCTGTAAGAAAACACTACCACCTTGTGTTTGCAATACTGAGAGTCTGTCAGTCTGCATGTAATTGTTTGTTTTACACTTACTTTATTCTACTGCCTAAAGCCAAAGCTTCTCTTAAACCCTAAGTGAAAAAATGAGTAATGTTCTTCCTTATTTTCTTTTTGTGCTTGTAGGAGTATATCAGATAAGCAGACAAATCAAAGCTCATGATGGCAGTGTGTTCACACTCTGTCAAATGAGGAATGGAATGCTGCTAACTGGAGGGGGGAAAGACCGAAAGATCATCCTGTGGGATCATGATTTGAATCCTGAAAGGGAAATAGAGGTAAGAAAGCAAGAGTGACAAGGAAATTGCCTTGAACAAGTTATTGACTGGCAAGCAGAGACTTCCTCACTCGTGGTAGTTAGGATGAGAGAATACTTTCTAGTTGCACTTTTTCAAGTGGATGAAAATGTTTTATTATAAAAATGCTTAAATTTTAGCCTATAAATGAACCTCTATGAGGCTTCAGTTCTTCTGTGTTTAAACTGAACAGGGGTTTTCTTTCTTCAAAACTTCCTTAGTTTTTTGTTTGTCTTATTTATTTTTTTAATTCATCCTGTTTGAGGGGATGTTTGAGGATATTTGTTAGTATTGCCTGTGTTTTTTTAAGTTTGCCTCTTCAGAGAAAGAAAATGTCACCAGCATTTGAGGGTTTTATTAGAATATTTAGATGCATACTAGAGTTCTGTAATAATTAATGATTAATAAGCTATGATGAAGAACTTCTTTTAAATTTATCCTGTGTTTATATTCAGTGAATATGTCTGTTCATTTTGATTTGGCTATATGGCAGTGCTAGGTCAGTAGGGAATGAACTGGTAAAGGTTGTGTATTTTGGATTTAAAAAACTTGAGTTTTCCCTTATCTTGAGATAATGGATTCTCCTTAAACAGTTATTTAAACATTGCTTTACTCCACTTACCTATTGTCCATTTATAGCAGCATATTTTTCTTAACACTTATGTAAGTTCAATCTAGAATTTGTTACTGTCTTAAATCTAATACTGGCATTTAGAAAACATGGCAGAGAAGGTAACTACTGACTATCATATACAATTCTTAGGCTTAAGTAGCACTCTTTATTCATATTGGTGTCTCTGTTTTCCTTTTGTTAATAATGTTATGTTAAAGCTAATTTTTATGTTACCAGAACCCTGACAGATTGATTTTTCTGTCTTATGTGTTTAATATTAGTGTATTTTCTCAGATAAAATCATTTAGAAAACAAACAATCGCACACTGTAAAATAAAGCAGTGTATTAGAATTCAAGCCTGCAATAAACAAAGTCATTAAAATGCAGAATCATTGCTGACATAAGGCATATGAACATTTATTTAAGGCTAATCAGGAAACATTAAGAAAATCAGGAAGCATTTACTGGTGCTACAAGATTTTTCTTGTTTTCAAAATGTGTTTTGGAAAGTAAATAGTAACTGACTATTATTCCTTTCCTTATAAGATGAGTTGTAAGGCTGTGGAGTGCATTTCTTTAGCGAATTTGGCACTTAAAAGCTATTTAATTTAATTTGTAATTTTTTGTACTGAGGTTATTAAAATGACATAATAAAATGACTGGGATTGTCTTGGATCAAGGTCTTCTTATACACCTGACTGAACAAATATATGAGGGAGGTTTCAGGTCAAGCCCTGATGGAGGTTGTAATAATTGAATTGTTCCTTTTTACTGGGAGAATTCCAGTTCTGGTACAGTTGCTGTGCAGTATTTGTGTCCTCCAAAATGAGGCACCTATCAAGATACCTGATGTGGTTTGACAGATGTTTCTTTTCCCAGGTTCCCGACCAGTATGGAACAATCAGAGCAGTAGCAGAAGGAAAAGCTGATCAATTTTTAGTGGGTACTTCGCGAAACTTTGTTTTGAGGGGAACATTTAATGATGGTTTCGTAGTAGAGGTACAGGTGAGCATAATTTGTTCTTTTAAACTATAACCCAAAAATATAAAGGTTTTCTCTGCTGGTGTGTTCTTTTAAGATTCTTCGTTTTATTAATTGTTACATCATGTGTGATTTCTTTCTAGGGACATACAGATGAACTCTGGGGACTGGCATCTCATCCTTTCAAAGATTTATTTTTAACGTGTGCCCAGGATAGGCAAGTTTGTATGTGGAACTCTGTGGACCACACACTGGAATGGACCAGGCTGCTAGATGTATGTCAACCCTTTATATTAAATATAAAGCTGGAAAATAGGGAAAAGCATTCAATTTCTTCAGCACCCTTGTCCCACCTGATTTCAAGCAAAAATCCTACAATTATGCTTTCAGAAACAGTTATTTGGAAGTTTTGACAAACTTAGCAAGCCTCTTCAGACATTGTGTAAGATGTGATCTGTTTACCATTGCTTGATGTCATTTTGACAAGCCAACTTGAATAAATCTTAGTCCTTTATTTTTGTTACAGTTTATTTTTCTTCCCTGTAATTCAAATAATCTGAAAAAGGTATCATACACTTGTGAAGATTTGGCTTTAGATGTCCTTTCCTTACTGTCATTCATTTCACATTTTGGCTAGTTCTCTGCTGATATCCAACCAAATTTATTTTTACACAGAAATTTAGGTCTTTTACTCAGAAGGTGGTCTTTCAGTGCATGTCACCGATACACTGAGAGAAGAGCTGTCTGAGAATTAGTGCTGCTAACGGAATGGTTTTTCCTGTGCCAGCTCAGCTGAGAGTTTTAGGATAGCTTTGGTATAAGGAGAGGTGTTGGGCCCTCAGGACAGTAACATGTCTGTGGCTCTCCATGCAGGAACCCGGGCACTGTGCAGATTTCCATCCCAGCGGAGCCGTGGTGGCCATAGGAACGCACTCGGGCAGGTAAGCACTGAGCTGTGGTGACAGAAAGTGTAAAGGAGACACTTGAATACAGTGCACCTTATTATTGGAGTTCATATGGTTTTTATTCTTTTTTATTGAGGTAATGGAGCCTAAAAAGTGTGGAAGAAGGGGGCAGAGCATCTTATATGTGGTAGACGAATACAGAGTTGCATGATTGTTATTAGGCTGGTTTGGTTTTGTATCAACTCCTTAAATGACAACCCAGATCTTGGGGTTTGTTTTGTTTTGTTTTAAGCTATTTTTTTTTCAGGGATTTCCATGAGCATTTCTTAGTATCTTTTCCAAGTATCATACATTTCAATGTTATGTTCACGTTATATTTCTTTTTAAGACAGGTACAGTACAGATCTTTGTCTTGCACAAATCAAACACTCTTGTAACCTTTTAGACAAGGTGGAGAGGCAAGTGAACAGACTGGTGTTTTGATTTTTGTGTAAGACAGAGTTCAGCATGGCACATTGCTGCACTGAAGCGGAACTGAACTGTTCCTATTCTTTCTGAAGCCATTGTGCCTTTGAAAGCTGTCAAAGCAAAAACTGAATCTTTTCAACTTGGGCTTCTTACAGTGGGGGAAAGAAGTTATTTTATTTCATAGTCAAGTTCTGTCTTGGTATCGTCTCCCAGGAAGAGAGTACCAAAGCACCAATTAAAAGAAAAAACAGGGTGTTCATAGCATTAGAAAGGTGAGAGGAGCACGTATTAAATCTGCTAGCGTTTTTGCTCTGTTTTTCAATTTTACCCCATGGCTGATAACTTAATGCTAAAATAATGCCTAGTACATGAAAGAAAATTGGGAAAATTCCTGTGTGTTTAATTTGCCAACTACATTTTTTTTATACCTAACAGCATGCCTAAAAACTGTTTGAAGTTTAGTTTTTAGAAATTGCTGAGTGTGTGCAGCAACCTTAAAATTTCCTGGTAAACTGTTAAATATTTTTAGGGAATTTTCTCTAAGATGAAGATGCAGTCTGCACTAAATTCATTTGGTATAATATCAGGCTGCAAAACCAAGTTTACCTTCTAGTAAAAACCTGGCTGAGCTCTTGTGTATTGGATTACCACATTGAAACTTTCAGTCTCAAAATTATAAACATTAAATTGAATGAATGTCTCTATCTTCCTTAAACAGAGCAGAATATACAGACCTAGAGTACTTGAAACAGGGAGAAGGGAAAGGAAGGTCAGGCTATGTTTCTTCAGAGTTTTTAGATGTTTTTGAACTTATATTAAAGCAGAGTCAAGGCACATTGCATGGCCAAAGCAGTAAATCTGTTGCTTGCTTTTGGTTTACTTTTTTTTCCTCTCCTGGAGCATTTAGTGTTTGTTTTAAATTTGGCACATTCTGTTTAAATTCTTATTTTTAATTTACTTAAGGCAACCAGTTTGTACTGTTTTCAAGAAGTTTATCATGATGGCCTTGGGTTTTCTGGGTTTTTTTTACCTTCAGGAAAAAGGGTTTTTAAGCAGTTATATTTTCACCATTATATTTTAGTGTGTTCTGAAATTATATGGTTCAATGATGGGCTTGAGTTATACAAATGAAACTGAACTGAAATGAGACCTGGTAAGTGTGTAAATGGATGAGAAATAAATGGAGTTGAGTCAAGATAAACAAGACAATTTTAAAATTACTGCCTCCCCAGCAGCATCATGCAGTGCTTTCTGTGCCAGAAAATCTGTTCCAAGGAGCTGTTTCCCAAGGAATGAGGGCTGCATGATATATCTCGATTAACATAGGAAAAAATAATATCAAACCCATAACAAATATTTTAATAATTTGATTCATAGCCTAAAAATCTTAAAGCAAATATTAAATGAATCTTAATCTGTTTAGAACTCAGTAAACCTAAACCTTGCATGTGTCTGTTACCATTCTAGTGCTGTTCAGCTTTCAGCACAGGGGTAAGAGAGGGGCAAGGAATGGAGCACTAAGAAAGTTGGGTTTGGTGGTTAAAGTTGTGACATCAGAAGAAAACCGACTTTTCTACTTCTTTTTTCCCTTTTTGAGTGTTGTTTTAGAGTGGTGTCTTTTATCAAGCCAAGAGCCATGCATTTGGTGGGTTTTTCATATATCAGTTCCCATGATAAATATTTCAGTGTCATTTCCCCTTTTGGGCTGTCTGCAAAGGGTCCTACTTGCAGCTTTTGTAACCACTTCCTTAAATACCTGCTGTGGACCTAATCATCAGTTGTTTGGGAATACTAATTCTTTCTGTGGATCCTGCTGCTTGCTGAAAAGGTACAGCTGGAAAACTAAAAAAAGGTTTTTTTTCAAGGCACTATTCAGATCTTTTTGCCATGCTTCCATTTCAATCAGCAGGAAAGTAGACCTTTCGGTGATTAATAGTATAGAAAATCTTGAGTACTAAGCATACAAGAATTCAAGGGCTCTGTGGAAAGAAAGACTAATAAGATTCTAACAGAAGTGCTAACATTGGTAAGAAAACTGGAGGCTAAATGGCAAGGTTAATGTAAACCCGACCCACAAGGAAGTAAATCAGGCAATAGAGCTACACATTACCTGTTTTCTACTGATTCTGTCTATGTTGCACACAGGTTATTCAGCAGTCCATGGAATGTGTGTTCCGTTTATTTCTTTCATGTGGTTCTCTAACCACAAGCTGGTTTAAGCCACGTGGACCAGGCTGCTTTCTAGATGCCTAGCTGTGCGACACTGGATGAGCACAGGCTGGAATCTCATCCCCACCCACAGAAAGCAACATGTGATGTTGTTCTGGAGTTCATTTTACAGCTTTGCTATGGAATAAATGGTCCTAGGTTTAGCAGTGTTCCACTAAGTTCCCTCTGAGACAGAGGGTGGAATTCCCTTACTTGTTTCCACAGTGTGTGAACTTGCCATTTACCGTTAGGGATAGAAACCTGCCTGTGGCATATGCACATGGCTGTGAGACCAGAGGTTTGGGGCAAGGAAATTAAATTCTGAGTGCAGCTTCAGTGTATTCAGCCACCTTGACAGCTTCTGTTTATGTGATCTGCATGTCTGAATACATATTTTTATTATATTGTCATTGTCTTTTAGTTGCTAATGTTCACTGTATTTAGGAGTTAGGGCATCAGACCCCTTGCAAAATTCTCAGGTTCTGCTGATCTTGCACATCTTGCTGTCAGTGGTCATTTTGGCCTATGTGTCAGTGAGCTTTTGTAAGCATCTCACAAATGCCTCATAAATAATAAACTGCTGGTTAAAAGTTACTGTTAAGTAAAAAAAAAATGCCATTAATTACCTTAGTTATAAATCATCCAATCAAGAAATATAAAATAAAATGCTAGTTTATTAATCATCAAATGCTAGTAAATGGTTGGTTATTTCTTGTTTCTTTAATAAAATTATTCATAGAAATGAAAAGGATTGAGAGAAAAATACCAAACTAGAATATAATTTGTGTTTCAGTGAGTGTGGAAATATTTTCCACTTCCATGTACTACATCTATTATTTTTTAACTTTGCTTGATAAAAATTGAAAGATCAGTTTTTATATCAAAACTTAACTTCAAAATATGGAAGAAGTAGAATTAAATTCATCTGTAGCCTTAAGGCTTTATGATGATAAGATGCAGTCATATTATCTGTCTAGTGGCATGTTTATTGTTCAGTAGACGTTTTCGTGATTATTTCAGTGTTCAAGGAAGGGGAAAAAATTGAATGGTATTTAGAATCTTTTATATATTATTCACTGAAACTTGTATTGCTTGGTGAACCAGAAAAGTGTTCCATTAAAAACAGATGTTTTCTCTGCTGCCCTTGAGGGGCTAGCATGAGAAGATGAAGGCAGGCAGTCATTATGGCTCTTTTGTTTGCTTTTTTTGTTTAGTGAAAGTGACACTTACTGGCATTCTCCTCTCTCTAGGTGGTTTGTTTTGGATGCAGAAACAAGGGATCTCGTTTCCATACACACTGATGGCAACGAGCAGCTCTCAGTGATGCGCTACTCAGTAGGTAGGCAGACTTGTACAGTCACAATAATTATGATAACCCACACTGTTGTTCTGTTAGTGGTGTTAAACTAGTCCCCAGGCATTAGAAAAGGCACAGCTTTGAAAAAATTGTTTCAGGTGCTTAATATGTAACTGAGGATTTGTTTACGGATTTGTTTGTTTGTGCTAAATCCTGGAATTTTGCAAACATCACCATCATCTTTCTTAGCCTTTTTTTCATGTTGAACTCTGCTGTTATAATAAATCTTAGCTTTGCTCCCCGCCAAAAAAAGTTCTCAAATAGTTGACCAGGTTAACAGAAAAGTCTGTAAAAAGCTTGATATTCAGTGAATATTAAAATATCCTTCTTAGTTAGTTTTCAGGTTTATTAGTGCAAACCCAAAAAACTAAGCTCATGTCTGTCTGGAAGTCAGAGCTGTTTGTCAAGTGTTTGCTCTGGGATTACTTGGAGTCCAAACCAGTGTTGAGTCTTCTCTTAAGGTGTGACATGACCAATCGTCAGAGGCTGACTCCTCTCTGTTAAAACAGAATGGAAGAACACCCTTGTAAATCTTTTTCTTGTTTGCTTTTGGCTCATATGGCATGTCAGCAAGCAAAATGTTCTCTGCTGCTGCCACATGTGCCAAGCACAGCAATTTATTTTAAATCACTGATGTTCATTGACACTGGAGGTGTTTGATGGTGATTTGTGGCAGCTCTTGTCCACATACATTTTTTAAAAGGAGATGAAGTAGAATAGAAAACTGCTTATAATGTTCAAATGTTCCACTTCTTTGTATGTTTGGTCTTGATTTATTTGCAGTCCACACCTCCAAAGTTAAGCTATCCGTAGACTAAATACTCTTCTGCATTTTTATGATGCATAAAACTCAAGTCTGCCTGCTGTCAACAGCTTTCAGAAATCCGATGTAGTCTGAGGGTTTATATACCACTTACTCTAAAAAAAAGCAGAAGGAAAAGAACTTGTCCAAAAAACATACCCACAAAGTAAACAGATACAGCTGAAAAGCAGCATAATGTAAACTGTTATGAATCCTTCAGTACAATTCATAAGGAACAGTTTAACTGAGACTATTTTCTTAGCAATAAACTTGAAATAATCACAATTCACAAAACAAATATTCTGTTTATTTACATCAAATATTCTGTGTTGTAGATGGCACCTTACTTGCAGTTGGCTCCCACGACAACTTTATTTACCTCTACGTAGTAACAGAAAATGGAAGAAAGTATAGCAGATATGGAAAATGCACTGTAAGTTTTGGAGCATGTATAATCATTTACATCAGTATTACCTCTTGTACGTGCATTTTGGTGTTATACATACATTTAGATGTTAAGCAGTGATACTGTCTCGATTGATGTTTTCCCTTCTGGTTGGTTATGTGTTTTATAGGGTTTTTTCAGCATTTGATTGATTTTAAACTTCATTCTCTGATGGGTACTACAGCTCTCAGCATGCAATGATCACTTTTGCCTCAGATGTGACTAATTTATCAGAATATTGCCTTTTTTCTCTGAAATAGAAAATTAGCAGTAAGATGGAGAAATGCTTTGTACCTATATGCTGAAACTTGTTGAAGGAAAATATAACTTTTGTTTGGGAGTATTTTCCTCATATTGGTAAGGTACTTCTTGAACCAACATAATACTGGGGTGCTCTAATTCCACTAGAGTGTGTAGTCTTGGAAGCTGACGGTATACAATGTTTTCAGATGTAATTGTTGGTATGAAATTTGAACTTGAGGGATGTGGCCCGGACTGAATAGATCTAAATGTAGCACAGGTAGTAGAGTTTCTGTTACTATTGTTTCATTGGATGAGGTTATCTCAGTGCTAAAAAGACAGACTATTTTTCCATATTTCTAATATTCTGGCCTTAATTTCAGCTATCTCTTAAGTTTAGTGGAAATATTTGCATAAAGAACAAGTGAAACTTGATGAGATTTGCAAATTTTATCATGAGAACAGGTTCACCTTTGAAATGTGATGCACACTGGAGCACTGGGGTCAGAGCTACCTGTGAGCAGCAGTTGTGGGGGCACAGGGCTGCCAGGGCAGGCAGCAGCACTGTGTTTGCCCCATCCCTGCCTGGGCTCACGCAGTGGGGAAAGGGCAGAGCTCACAGGGAGCTCAGCCCAGGGCCCCAGTGGGGCTGGTGGGGATGGCAGTGGATGTCTGCACCTCAGTACAGCATCTCATCTCAACACTTATGTTTTTAACCATAGAACATAAAATCACTCGGAGATGACTAATCCTAGCATTCATAATATTTAATTTGCTATGTATTTTAAGGTGTCTGTGAGCCCTTTAAGATGCATAAGATCATTTATTTCTATGTATTATGTACGTGGAGAGAGCATATTGCAATTAAAACCACTGCCTGGATGTCCTTCTATCCCGCTGCCTTGACAGGAAAGGGGTTTGTAAAAATTGGTGTGGGAGAATTGAGGATTGGTATACCCAAGCAGCAGTGTCAAGGCTTCAAAGCAGATTTCTGTTATCCTTTTCCTTTCAGTGTGAGTGACTGCATGTAGAATACAAAATCAGCAGCATGATTTGTGTCAGGCTGAGCGCCCTACCACTCCCAGCCAGTGCAGAAGGCAATGATGTGGAGCTGCTCGGAGCTCACTGCGAGGCTGCAGATCCAATTTCACTTGCCCTGAGCCTCCCTGCCAGCACCCTGGCGGGTCCATACCAGCTTGATGCTAAACAGGGAGACACCCAGGCATGCTCAGGACCCGGAGCACTCTGCTGGCACTGCATCCTTCTGGCATTCTGTCATTCAGTAGCCTCACGGGTGACCTCCAAATAGTATGACTCAGTCCTCCTGGTAGTCAACTTCTGGTTGTTTCCGCCAGTTTGAATGCATTATTTGAATTCTTTCAGAAGGATTTTATCCACTGAACCAGCATTAGCTGGTGCATAGAGGCTGTATGCCTGCTGTTAGGTTTAAATCCCCTCTCAGTCACAGCCAGGCATTCTGCTGCTGCTGGAGTGGCAAGTCTGTGACCCATGGGCCTGTTTCCACAGTGAGGGATAGTGTTGGCTGTGATCAGAACTTCAGATGAGCCAAAACAACCATTTTGACTAGTGCAGCTGTTTTTTGAGGGCTCCAGCTATGCAGTCAGCCGTGTGAAGGTGTGGACTGAGGCTGCACTTCCAGCGTGTCAGCAGTTCCTGGGAAGCTGCTGCCATCTCCACTTGCCTTACATCAGAGATATTTTAGCAAAAGAGGAGTAAATGCAGTTACTGAGAGGGCTGTGGGGTAAAACCACGAAGGCAGTCATGCTGACGTATGTGGTGCACAGGACTTAACCTGAAATGATTAGTGTGCCTGTCCTAGAGGCTGTGGGCATTTTGAGCCTTGCACCACTGAAATCTGAATCAGATAAACACTGCCAACGGAGGAAAGAGTTTCCATTTAGTCACATAGTTTTCTTAGCTGGTGATAATATGAATAATTGCATTCATTGTATATAAAGGTACAGAATAGGAGAGAGTAAAATGTTGCCTTATCAGTGGGCAGCTACCAAAGAAAGATTTTAATAGAAAACGGGATCCTCCTATTGCAAATATGATAACAATGTTGTGTTCCAGTTCATCATTTGCTGATCGCTTGCCTGGAGGGATTTTGCAGCCGGGAGCCCCCAGGCCAATTGCTTTGTTCCTTCTGCCCCCCCACCCCCAGGAATTTTAACAGCTGCCAAATGTCTGGCAGGATTTAGTAAATGACTGACCAATTCTTTTCCATGTTGGAGTTCGATTGCAAATTGGAGGACTTGGAAAAAAAGTGGGGGAGAAAAAAATCCTAGCCAATTGTGCACTTTTTTTTTTTTTTTAGTTTAATACCAGGTTTGCAAGTCAGTATCATATGTCTCACCCATGACTGCAAAGCAGTTATGTCAATACACAGTTCTCTGCTTGAGGCAGAAACTGCTGCATAAGTAAGCAAATCATAAAGGCCAGCTTTTCCCCTGGATGCTTGTACAGTCTCTCACAGAGGGCCTGAGAATGGGGAGATGGGACACGGGTGTCTTCCCACATGTAATTCTGGAAGCATTCAGGATCTCTTCTTCCTCTGTGGAATGTATTGGCATGGTTGGTGGAGAGTTTCTGCATGGCCCTGGCGTGGCTGCTGCAGGCTGTGCCAAGAGACCCTGTGGGGGCTGAGGGACACCTTGTCCATAATGCCCACTGAGGGAGGGACATGGATTCACATCTGTCAGTCGAGAATGTGGCAGTGACTGTGAAGGGGAGAAAATAGGTCGTCTTAGAAGGCGAAGAGGAGCAGTGAGAAGAAATGGCAGGGTGGAAGAGAAGTGACATGGATGTTGCTTTTAGTAAATTGCTACCCATGAGTCTTACCTTATATAAATTTGTGGCTTCTCTGGAGCTTTGTAATTACTATAATTATTATTATTATTATTACTCTTTCTTCTCTCAAAAGACATCTGTCTAGCTGCATTTATCTCCTTCTTCAAAATCAAACCTGGGCTATTAATTCTCAGGGTGCTCTTGATGGGGATAACTAAACAGCTAGACCAAAAGGGTTTTGAGTCTTGATATAGATGAGCCAGTGCCTATAGGGCGGACACCTTTCAGAGCTGGTGCTAACATGGTGCAGTGCAAAAAGCACAGTAGAGACTTTCAACAAACTTAGAAGCATATTCTTGTAACACCACTCCATGATCTTGTACTTCTGCATGGAGGCTGTTAACCAAGGTATCCTAATTTTTTAGGGTGACCAAGGGTTGTTTGCGTGACCATGTATTTAATGGAAGTTATTTTAAATGGATAGAGGAATAAAGAATTCTTATCTGTCACTTTCTTATTAGGATCTAAAACTGATCCTGTTCAAGTTACTTGCTTTTCTCAATTAGTAGCAATGTGTATGTTCCTAATTCCAGTAAAAATTGGAGTTCATCCATGTTTTAGCACCATGCCTTCTACGAGTAAATCATTCTGGAGTCCAAGAGGGCCAGGCTTTGCAAGGGAGAGTGGGAGAGGCCTGA
Organism: Petroica traversi; assembly: GCA_025920805.1. Classification (NCBI taxonomy): domain Eukaryota; kingdom Metazoa; phylum Chordata; class Aves; order Passeriformes; family Petroicidae; genus Petroica; species Petroica traversi. Next base: position 13,996,414 of record JAHLSL010000010.1, read on the forward strand.
TGCCCAGCCTGCATTTGTTTAGCTGTTAGCAAGTGTGGCACTGGGAGTAAGGAGCCTTTAAAGAAGCACAAGTGAGTTGCAGCAGACCTGGTGCAGGTGGGAAGGTGATTCTTAATTTTTTTTTTTACTGTCTCATCTGTGGGTGCAACTTCTGCTTCACTTCAAATTAAAATCAAGTGTTTCACACTGGTGTTACTGCATTCTTCTTCAGGGACATTCCAGCTATATTACACACCTTGACTGGTCCCCGGACAACAAGTATATAATGTCAAACTCAGGAGACTATGAAATACTATACTGTAAGTATGAAATGAAATCCACTGGAAACAGAAGTATGTATTAGCTGTCAGAGTATTTAGAAAAGTGTGTTTGGTCAGGACTGTGCAAAATGCTTACTGTCAAAGGGACTGATTTGAACTTGTGTAACCTGATATCTTGATGTTATTCAGAGCTGTGTATTACCTAATGGCAATGCCAAATATAGCTTACTTCTTTACAAGGTCATAAATCAGTTTACAGCGTAGAATTTACAGAACAAGTGGCTCTATGTCTTGATGTTGGCCAAAAGTTCTGTAGATTGAAAATAATATATACAGTTGTCTAATTAGTGTCAACAATACCAGTTATTTTGGGGGAATAAAATCAGTGGGCCTATGCCACAGTTCTCTTCTGAGGTCTCTTGTTTGAAATTTTATGTTGGCTGGTGGTGGTGCAAACTAAGAAAAGCAGTAGTGCTACTTTAATGAATTAGTAGTAATAATGTTTTTGTGTTTTTATTTTTTTAGTATGTGAAAACATGAACATAACACATAATAGTGATATCAGAGGTTCAGTATGAGTAGTACATATCAGTCTGTTTTTACATTGTTTTGTTATTCTTCTCTTCCTATGGCTTTAACTAGATCCAAGAGGATTGTAATTTTTTGCCTGTACAGGCAAGAGTAGCCAGCAATTTAAATAGTCTGTCACTTTAACATGTTTTTTCTGCCTGTCACAAATTAGGTTTCAAATCTGGATAATGCAGTCTATCAAAAAGAAATGTTGGTGCTTATAATTTCATGTATAGGGAAGAAAATAACCATGATACATTATTACTGGCTTGGTGTATTGCAAGACAGCTTTCCTTTTGTAGTAAAAAGCTGAAAAGCAGTCTGAGGCTTCTCGGGTGGTAGTTGCTCTCTGTTTTAAAAGCGCAGCTTTCTGAATGATTTGTTGAATTTTAGCACACCAGTGGAGCTGGTAAGAAGAAGAAATTATTATATTACAGACTATTAAAGCATTTTGTAGAGTTAGCAGCAGGGGACTTAAATTGCAAGGAGGTGTTTCTGAGGTTATGCTGTCAGAAGAGGGAAATGAGAAGTAAATATAATATGATTCAAAAATCAAGTAAAGCTTCAAGGATATGGAATTTGATAAAGATGCTGGTCTATGTTTGCCTCTCTGGTGTAATTCCAGACTGGATTTAAGATGCATTTTTTTCCTGCATTAGCATCCATTCAAAGAGCACATATGTAAAGAAAATTTTGCATTGCATAACTCATCTTTTTTTTTTTTGCAGGGGACATTCCAAGTGGCTGTAAGCTAATCAGGAATCGTTCTGACTGTAAGGATATAGATTGGACAACATACACTTGTGTACTAGGCTTCCAGGTGTTTGGTAAGGACTGTTTTAACTTGCTTTTTAGCTTCTAAGGATGTTCTTTTGTGTTTTTGCTTGCTTCAATTTGTCATTACAAGTACACTGTTAATGATTATTAAGGGATGGTGCTGAGATCACTGATCAAAGTGACTGACCACAATATTTGTCTGTGATAAAGTGGACCAAGTGTTCTATAGACAATGTAAAATTGATTTCTATTTAGTTTTTGAGGTTTGGGGTTGACTTTCCCATGTCGTTTTAGGCTACCAATTTTGGAGACATTGAAGCAAAAAGCTTACATTTTAGAGTGCTCGTATGGCACATATGCATTCTCCTTTGCTTACCTTGTTTAGGGACAGGAACAAGAGTGTTACAAGTGTAGTTTATAGTTCATAAATTAAAATTATGACAACACTTTGATACCTGCAGTCAAAGGTGAGTAATACACTCTGTAAAGAATAAAAATGCTTTAAAGAGTAAACAGATTTTTACTTAATAGTTTATTTTTTAAATGGACAAAAACAATTTACAAAGCTGAGAGATCTGCTTTTAATAGTACTGTGTTAGACTGTGGCAAAAAAGTTCAAATTGCCTTTGCTGCAGGCAGCCCTGTTGGCCATAAGTGAGAAGCCCCTTTATGAGGGGTATAAAAGTAAGATTTAGCCTCTCAGTAAAGTTGTGTGAGCAGGGTGCTGAATATGTCTTCCACCACTGAGATAAGGCACCTGCCTCTGTTCTTCATGTTGTTGGAAATACCAAAAGAAGTAAATCGGCAAATTATTTAGAGGTGAGGATTAGATCTAAAAATATTCTCTTCACAGCTACTAGGAGTTCAACTTTGAATACCAGTTTACATGCAGGGTAGAAGAAAATCAGTGAAATGTGAGTCCTTTTTGTAGCTTCTGCCACCTCTCATGGATATTTAAGGGCTGTCACGTGCTTAATGAGCAAGTAGCCTCAAAGGATTGAAGTTGGTGTGAGGGCTAACACTGACACACTTGTGTGGCATGCTGGTTGGGTGGAGGGCATTTGGTGCTTAATAATCAACCGTGGTTTCCTTTTTGGATACCAAATATCTGAGACACAATAGGAAAAATAAAGGGATCAGAGAAGGAAGCTGACTAAGGGAGCTTGCATAAATATTTCTGAGTTCTTTGGAGCTTGGTAGGTAGCAGAAGTAAAAAGGACCTGCATGCACTTTCTGGAGCTGAATGATGTTGGTTATTGCTAGTGTGATGAAAATATTGGCTTCCATTAGCCTGAGAACTCTGAAGCAGATTGTATGTTTGTAGGTGTTTTTATTCAATCTGTCTGGGAGATGTAGAAGCATCTCCTGGTGCTCTGCTAATGTAAGCGTAGGCTAACAAGGATGAACCACAGCAGTCATTTCCTCACTGGCTTTGCTACTGTGACTAAAATAAAAGTGCACCACAAAATCCTTTTTTAAAAAGGAATATCAGAAGATTCGGGAGATGCCAACAGAAAGTGAAAAGCAAAACTGATGCTAATATGATGTTTTTCCCCAGGAGCAAGAAAAACAGTTTGTAAAGACTGCATATTCCTTCTGGAATATACTTGGAGCTGAAACATTTTACATTTTTTTGCAGAGTACTTAAATCTACCAGAAGCATTGAGGTAGCAGACTCTGTTGCTATTGAACTTTTACCACTGCATGTAAAGCAGACAGAGTAAGGGGAACAGCTCTCTGAATCTCAGGGCTTTCCCAGAAGTGTCCTTTACTCCTGACCTAAGGAGGTGAGATGTGGGAGTGCAGAAAGAGTCTTGTTTCACATCCAAACCACTGGCTTTGGCTTTTTCTAACAGCTGTTAGAGAGAAGTTGCTGTTAGTGACTGGGGCCAGGCTGGACATGAACAGCTCCCGTAAGCACTGTTTTGAGAAACCATTTTACTTATTACTTTTAGAAGTAGATAAGTCTCCTGATATAGTCTGCATTCTCTTTTGGATTAATACAAACTTCAACCACTCTGAATTAAGTTTAATTAGTTTCAACTGCTCTCAAAATCTCCAGTGTACCAGAGGACCTGGGAATGAAGTAGATAAAGCAGATAGTGTGATGGTGTTCTGGGGCAGAACAGAATATATTTAAACTTCCTAGCCAAGATTCATCACACCCTTATTTTATACTGTCTGCTTGTCTGACACCCTTTTCAGAATGTTAAAATTATGGTTTGACCTCAGACAAAGGCAAGTACTTTCCCATTAAAGCAGACAATGCAGCTAAGCCAACCTATCAGATATTTGCTAGTCTGGCTTTGACCCAAGGGTCAGCTGGCTCAGGGATCCAAGCAAGCCAGAGGCTGCTCACTGATATTCAGGAGAGAGGGTTAAGTTTGTGAGATTTGGGCTTTTCGGGGTGTGTGTTTCACAATTCAGCTCTGTTGGTAGGTGCCTTAGGATCAGGCATCTCACTGTTGTCAGCAGAAGGAAAAGGATGGAAATGCATGGTTTGGATGAGAGTAGCATTATTCCTTTTGGCAGTTGCTGTTACTATTGGCTCAGCAGTACCATCACTCTGCGCCTCAAACACGTGAAGTCACTCTGCTTTGCTGCACATTTCCCACAGTTTTGTCTGAACAGATCCTTTGGAGAGGCTTACTGCTGTCTAGCAGAATTTATTAAAATGGAAGTGCTGTTTATTAAAATTAAAGTCCTATTATTTGGGGGATTTAGTTATTTTTACAGTTATGAATAATTTTTGCAGTTATATTAAGAACTCAAGACTCAGTCATATTAATGGCTTGGATTTTTTCGTGTTTGCCTGATGCATTGAAAGCAAATCCTGCTGTTTTATGACAAAGGGTTGCCATGCCTTTGGACCTGCTAAAGGACTTTGCGTACATAAAAGATGTTTCATAAAAGCTTCAATCTTGAATATTAGTCCTTTTAATCTTAAATTAAAAAGAAGAGGAAATTAAAAAGAAGAGGAAATTGCAGTGTTCTTTGTCAAAGCCTGCCTAAGGTGGTAGCTGAAACCTTAGGCATTTATTACTCCCACATGACAGTATTTCATATATAGAATGAATGAGGAAAAGTAAAATTCATTCATGCTGAGCTACTTGAAAATTCTTAAGTAGCATATATTTTTCACTTTGATTTCATTGATTTGAGAACACTAAAATGTTTCTGAATACTTTCCTTAGCACTTAATGTCTTTATTTAGTAAATTACCTACAGTGTAGCTTATTGGCATTATAAAAAGTTTAACAAGCTGCCTTTGTTATTCTTCAGAGAAAATAAAGTTCTTGCTCCCCCCTCTGAAGAATGGGGAAAAAACAGCTTCAAAGTTAAATACTGTTTGCCATTTTGCTTAAAAACAAGAAGATAAGGTAATTCTAATTTGGCTTTTTGTATAAAACAGTAGACAGCACATGGTTTTTATTTTACTGAAGTCAGCGGCTGTAGGGGAGGAAGAAGGTATTTTCATATCTGATAACCACCAGTCCTCTTGGTCAGTTGGATACACAGTTTTTCAGGGTGGGGGTGAAATTTGAAGGGGTAAACTCCTCCTAACTCCTCGACCTAATCAGAAACCCAAGTCTGAGCTTGAAAACAGGGTACCTTTGGCGTAAGTTAGTATCTTATAATCACTTGCTTACCTGTTGTTCAGCTTTCCTTGAAGATGTGAATTGTATGTTTTGTAATGGGAATCTCTAAGGTCTTTTGTCTTAAAAAAAATTTTTTTAGAGTCTCCCCAACCCCAATTTGATCAGTGTTTTTCATCTAGGAAATGTTGTTATTCTTTTGTCTAGACATATCTGTGTCATTCTTTTGATTTAAAACCATACTGAATTGTACTTAAGCACTTGACAGCACTTACATCTATGGAACTTGCACAGGCTGGATTTCTGTGCAGAGTATCATCGATCAGTTGTCTCCTTTGAATTACACAATACTAAGATTTAAAATACAGGAAATCAAACAAATTAAACCAGAGAAGAAACCAGTAGAACCACAATGTACAGTACCTGGGTTTGCCCCATGCTTCAGCATTACTGTTGCTTTTAAGATGTCTCTGCATGAATGACAGTATTAAGAGTTACCAGTTTTAGCAGCAAACTTAATCTAAAGATAAGGTCTAAACAACACAGGTTTTGAACAGGAAATTAATGTTAAGCCCAAGATGTTATCCTGGCTGAAACTGAGGATTTGGGGGAAAAGAGTGTGGGGAGCAGCATTAGACTAGCAAAATATTAATGACATTTAATGCAATGCACATTCTATTTTCCAGCTGAGTTTCTATCTTACCTTTGGTTCATCTTGCCTTTTCTCACAGCTTTATAGATCTTTTGTTCATGAATTGTCATGAACAAATTGTTGATTTGTTTCCAAAACCACCATTGCTGAATATCTGCTGTACTCTTTCCTAGGAGTTTGGCCTGAAGGATCAGATGGGACAGACATAAATGCCCTTGTCAGATCCCATAACCGAAAAGTGATAGCAGTGGCTGATGACTTTTGTAAGGTCCATCTCTTTCAGTATCCCTGTTCCAAGCCAAAGGTAAGTCTAGATCAGCCTAGTCCATGTGCTTGTATGTTGCCTGAAGCTTTCCTTGCTTCTAGCATGGCTGTTTTGAAACTTGGCAGGCAAATACTTCTTTTTTATCCAAGAAGCCCCATTAATTCTGCATATAAAATAGGAAGTGTAAAACAATATAAAACAATATACTTAAAAGGGAAGTGTCAATAGTTATCCTTAAATTCTGGAGACAAGGCTTGGTGCTTTGTGTTTGCTGGCTTTAATGTTAAGTCGATTACTTTTTCTATAAAGATCTAAATCTGTTCCAAGTTGCAAAGAGAGGCAGTGGGAAATCTAATATAAATATCATTCTTTACTGTCTTGTGAAATGGGATCTATTTTGAAGGGCTAAGCAAAAATAGTAGTAGTTTTAAATTTCCATATTGTGCTCTTCTAGTCAATGTGTGATTTATCTCTCTGCTTGTTTTCACTAGGCCCCAAGTCACAAATACAGTGCTCACAGTAGTCATGTGACAAACGTCAGCTTCACTCATAGCGACGGTCATTTGATTTCAACTGGAGGCAAAGACATGAGTATTATTCAGTGGAAACTTGTGGAGAAGGTAACTCTGCCACCAAATGACATTGTCCTGGATATGGGTGCCACCAAAGTGCCCCTCCCTGCGGGTGAGAACGCCGTGCAGTCCCCTGCACACCTCCCGCAGCCTTTTAACGAAACGAACCAAAACGAAAGTGTAACTGGCAGCTCTCCGGCCTCCTTGGAGAGCAACCTGGAGCAGTCTGCGGAGGCCAGCGAGGAGCAGAGCGAGGAGCAGAGCGAGGGAAGCAGCCTGGACCCTGCTGAGCCGAGCTACGAGGAGCCCTCCAACGAGCTGAGCGAGGAGCACAGCGAGTCCACGCTCACGGAAGAGCAGCAGGAAAACTCACCGGTGTCTTAACGCTCCCGGCTCAGGCGGTCGTTATTTCCCTCGGTGTGCGTGCTTTCATTACAAAGGGTGAGGGTTCAGATAGGGAAGAGTAGCTGAGATTCATGACCACTCCAGATTTTGAGTTTCTGTGAGATTTTTAGTCTGAGCTTCAGTTCAATGTGTGGAACCATCCCAAGGGCCTGGCTTGACGGTCTGTAGCAAGATCTGGTCGCAGTTAGTAGTGGACATTACCATAGATCCATTTCAGTTCTGAAATTGCTGTCAGGAAGTGGCATGAAATACATACTGGAAAAAAAGGTTAGCTCTGAGAATTAGCTGAAGTAGACCACCTTTACTATGTGAAAGTGCTTTCTAGAAGGACTGAGCTGATGGGAAGCACTGAGCTGTTCCAGCTGGGAAGCACTGTGCTGCTTTTTCCAGGTGCAAAGACAAACAGAATGAAAAAAAACAACCAAAAAGCTCTGTGTAGGGCTGTTTTCCTTTGTTTTTTCTTGAGAAAAATAGAGGAAAAATAATGTAAAAATGCCACATGTATGGCGATGCCTTCTTGATCTAACATATGCAATTTTCTAACACTACTAATTCCTCGTGGAGTCTGGATGTGTTCAAAGTTGGTCTGCCCTGGATGCTGCTAGTTCTAAGGCAAATCCTGTTGAGGAACAGTGTCGGCTGTTCCGTTTTCACAGACTCTTTACTAGCAGACTAACCAAATACTGGTGTGTTTCACTTTTCATGACCTGAAAGTTGACTTAAACCATAGGACATAATTGTCTCTTCAAAGAATTGCTTGCCTAGAGAGTTGGAAACTTGAGAGAATCTTTTACAGTGACTTTGATGTGAACAGCAGAGGAAGCATGACAAGAACATAGAAGTCAGATGGGCTCCAGAGTCAAACTTTAAGCCTTCAAGCAGAACTTGCTCCATCCCTAGTACGAAAAATATAAATACAGTTAACTTAAATTATTAAATTGGTGCTTAGAATTAGTAAGTTGATAATTTTTTTCTTCTGAATTTTTAGAGGTAATTCTTAAAAAACATTAAACTGCAATCTCTACTTTCTGTTTTTTCCCCTGGCTCCTTTAGCAGTTGTGATATAAGCATACAGTAATTTAGATGATGATGATGATGCGATTTTTTTGTTTTCCCTAGACTTGCTGATCTATTGTTTTTGTGATTTTATTTCCACCCCACCCCTCCCTGGGTTGCTCTAAGCCATGCAGCTCTCATGTGGCTATACCTGGCCAGTTACGGGATATCTTGGCATTTGTTATGCATTTGGAAAGTACTTTTTTTACTGAAGTTTGTCAGATAGCTACATTTTTTTCTTAAGTGCATACATTTCCTACTTTAAAAAAGATATAGATTTACTGGCAGATATCCATTTCCTATGTACTTGTTTATATTTTGATTACATAGAATTTTCTTTTTTAACTTGCTGCATTGTGCTGGTATTTTAGTTCTTAGTTAGACTATCATGTTTAGAAACTTTGGATGAGTTCATAAGTCTTAATTGTGCAAGCGTTTACGTGATTGTGCCATTCCAAAGTGCATCAAAACTGTCATTCCCTTACTAGTGTCTTCTCAGGAGAAATGCTACAGATCAGGTATTTAGTCATCATTTGGAAAGATAAAAACAAATGGACTCCCAAAGGACATTTAGAACATTTATATATAAAATATATAAATATATATATACACACATATATATATAGAAAAAAATATCCTCTTGTTTACAACAGTTCCAGAGAACCTCAAAGTAGTTCCCTTCAGATGGAGGGAGATATGGATTCCAAGCAACCCATCTGTTTAAACTGTGCTCTGTACATAGAGTTTTACCGGAGAGCTCTAGTATGCCTGACTTGCAAATTTGCCAAATAGCAGCAGTGGAAGATAAAGTTCATCAGCTCATCAAAGTTCTTGGTTACAAATGAGGAAAATGCTGTAGGTTTAGAGGATAATCTTAGCAAAGGAGAAAGGATAGTAGAGCTAATGAGGCACAGAGAGCTCTCTGTCATTTTTATGAACTCCACATAAGCAACACATTTCTCTTTGGAACATCTGTCACCTGGGGTTGCCATGTAAGTGAGAGTTAGAGTTGTGATATTCTTGTGTAGTTCAGAAGACTCTACTAATATGCAAAAAGCCTTACAGCTTTCAATTGCTGGCAACTACTGTTTAACAAATAATTAAATCTGTGATAATGGATGGAAATGGGTGGGATTATGTAACTGTAGATGTTTTAGAAAAATAATTGTGAATGAATTATGATTAAGAGTGTTTCATGTGAAGATGTTTGAGCCATTTCTATCTATCATGCATTCCTGTCTCGAGGCAGAAAACTTTGAAGATTAAAAAAAAATAAAATAATCAAAATAAAATATTGCAGTGTCTTTCTCCATATCTGTTCTGGTTCCTTTTGTACATAAAGTGGATGCTGTTATCACAGTTGTAATGTCTGGGTCTGTGATTTTGAAAGAACTTTCTCAACATGTGCTTTTTGATAACCTCCCAGTCTGCCTGAAAGTAATTCCATATCAAGAATACTGTTGTCAGATCTAAATATTGCTCTTGTTTATGTCTCTAAAGTTCTATGATGTTTCCCTTTTCCATTTTTCATGAAGGCATTACCCTTCTGTTGCTAACTGATGAGTGGCAGAGTGGTTTTGTCCTGCTGCAAAGTGCAGTCTGCCTTCCCAGGTTCTGCCCAGAGGCTTCTGGAAGTCATGAGAGAAGTATGAGTTTATTTTGGCTATAATGTATAAAATACCATGGTGGTTACCCATTCCTCATAGTCTCTGTCCAGCTGCAGGTGCAGAAGGTCAAAATATGCTGAATATATTCCTTGTGAGAGATTCTGTCTTTTCCAAGGCTTTAGATCATTCCCATTCATTGCATCTGGTTTCTGTCATTCACAAAAGTGGAGGGTGAGGTATAGAAGGAAGAAACCTGCAAGATAGACAAATACCTCCTTTTTATCCTCACTCAAAGGAAAGCAAACAATAACCATCATTGCCACCCTGAGTTTGCCTGGAATCCTTAACTCTTCCACCAAATTGTCAGGTGAATGCTGGCAGCAGGAGAATGTTCTACCATGAGCAACAAGCAGATGTCCCAAGGTCACACTGTGCTGCTTCCAGCACACCTGCAACTCTGCAGGGCTGTGTTTTTCTTTGCTCTGCTCCCTTTCTCTCCGGCTTGAGGCTTTTGCTACCTCTTCTCCTGGGATTCTCAGTATAAGGCAGGATTCTTCCTGAGGAGTAGGTAAGCTGGTCTTTGAGTCCACATTTGTGATGCAGGTGGGACAGGGCTTCCCAAGTGCCCGCTCGTCACCTGGGACAGCAGCAGCTGCAGGCAGTTCAGGAAGCTGCACTGTTGGTATTTGTTGTGTAGACATGAGGTTCAGGGTGGAAGCACCACTGAAAGTGTGAAACTATAACAGCATCCCGTTTTACACGTAGGAAAACTTGAGTTCAAAGCCTGTTTTAAAATGTTTGTGTAGTTTCGTAATAAAGTACTGGAAAAGTTATGGAGTGCCATGCTTATGGATTCTTGCAATCTGTACCCACATGGGGTGAATCATGTAAAGTGGTATTGGGTTTTATGGATATGACCACATATCCATATGGGCTTTTTCTCCATTAAAGTTTCAGGATAGGTGAGGAACAGGCTGGGGATGTGGATGAGTAGTGATGGATGATGAGTTTCTTAGGTTTGATCTTACTGGAATTCTCACGATAAATAACAAATGCATATGATGCATGTTGAGTTTTAGCCTCTTACTTGTTTAAATCATCCCTAGAAAGCATAGGTTCTGATTTTGTCTATGAAAATGAGGCCAAAATTATATTTTTTGTTATATTGATTACAGTCTGCTCTGAACAATATGTTGTATTTTCTACTTTGTGCTCCAACCTGTTAAAACCCTTATATTTCCTTCACTTCAGTGCAGTCTTTCACTTGAATCAGGGTGAAGTAAGTAGAACGTCCTTGTGAAATATAGGCTTGGCCAAACCAACCAAACTAAAAATTCTCATTTCCACAGCCTCCTCCTAATAAAATGTGGGCTCCTGGCAGTGGAAGAGTTACTATTATATGAGGTAGATTTTACTTGAGTGATATTTGTGCTGCATGTTTGCTTTCCTCCTGAACAAGTCCAAGCCCATTGCCTAATCTTTATTTCTGACAGATGTTTTATGTACTAATACTTTAATCAACAGAGAATGAAAAACTGCTTACAGTAGGATTATACCCTTTAGAACCCCAGCCAGTGTACACATTTTAATGTATTTAACATGCATGGGGTGCCTTTGTGTGCACATACACATGTGCAAGCATCAAATGGATATGGCTGCTCTAGGCCTTTTTTTCTTGTGGTTTGAAAGAGAAATGTGGATGACTTCACAGTTAATTAAGAAGGTTTAGGAGCACAGAATAAAACACATTCCCAACAGAATGGTAAGGCAGGAGGATTGGGAGAGGAGGGGAGGGGTGGAACTGGTTTTACCAGAGCTGTTTCTACACTGGTTCCCCACCACACACCCCAAATTTCCCTCTACTAGATTTTGTCTGTGTGCTAAAACCTATAAAATCTTTCACTTTTGTTGGATGTACTGGATGCTTAAAAGGTGGTTTTGAGAAAGGAAGTTCATGGAGATTTTGGCTGAGTTTTAATAAATGATTCTAGAAAACAGCCTTCTTCCAAAAAGTTCTTCTAAGAAACCAAAATCTAAAGCCAGCCTGCATCTTTAAGGGATATGTCTGTCTTTGTGATTTTTACAGCCCAGTATCCTTTTCAGAAGGGATCCTTGGATGCTTCCCAGCTCTCAACAACCAAGTGATCTCCAGTAGGGCTGTCCCTTGTAGCTCTGTGTGGGTCACATTATTTTTGCTCTCAGGTAACCACCACACCTGTTGGTTCGTTGTAAAAAACCCCAACTTTCCCTGGGTTCTTGGAGGCTCTCTTAATCATAGTCATTTACCCTGTCTCAGCTTTATTTTTTGATTAGTGCCTTTAGATTACTATTTCTAGAACATGCTTTTGTCCGGTGAGCCAAATAAGTGCTCCAGAGAGCTCTTGGTCTGCTCTGCTGCTCTGTGGATGTTTCAGCAGTGCCACGTTTCTGTCGTGCGTTGCTGGTGTTGCCAGCTGACCTTGCTCTGAATCCTGTGTCACACAGCCCAAGGCTCCTTACCCTGCCTATGTCACTGCCCTCCCAGGCTGCAAGCAAGAGGTGGCATTTGCTTTTATTGCTGCTTTAGAGTTATCTCAGCTTCCTTTACAGACACTCTTGTCAATCCACTTAGCATCTGGGGGGGGGGGGGGTGTGTGTGTGTGTGTTTTTTCCCCCTTCCACAGCTCTATCAGAGATTAGTCCTTGCACTGGCAATAATGTTTTTTTTCCATTTCCACCCTCCTATGCACCTATAGCATCATGCAGAAAAATAATAGAAGGGGAAAGTCATAAGCTGTGTACATCAGGCAATGGATACAGCTTCAAACATTATCTAGGATGTAAGTATAAAAATCCCTGGAATTTTGTACTCTGTCAGTGAGTTTCTCTAGTGTTGGGGGGACACTGTCAATAGAACTGGGAGCTTATAAAATGCTGTATTTCCTAATTAAAAGGAATTTGGAACACACCTGGTGTTATTGCTACATCAGGGAGGCCTGGGGGCTCACCTCATGGCTCAGGGAAACAAGCCAAAAAAGCCCCACAAACAAATAAAATTATAGCCAAAGCTTTTGGCTTTAGCAAAGCAGGCTGAAAGTTTTCCATCTGACAGCAAAAGCAGAGGGAGCAAACAGAGCTATGGAATGCACACACAGCAGCCCCTGTGTGCCAAAGCTGCTCTTGCTGTTTCCTCTGGTTGAGAGGTGGGTAAGAGCAGCACCCCTCTGTGGGTGGATTCTCTCTTTCCTAGTGATGCTACAGACTCTACCCTGGGCAGAATTTCTGTGGAAAACCTTGTTTTCAGCATTGTGTTGATTATTTTTACTTGAAGGACCAGACAACGCAGAACTGAGAGCAGAGGGAGAGTCAACATCTTGTGCAGACACAGGTGTCCTGCATTGCTAATGCTAAACAGATATTCATGACTTTCTGATGTGAGATGGCTGTTGTACAGACAGAGCTCCTGAAAGGATCCCATTTGCCCCAAGTTTGGCAAAGGGAAAATGAAATGTCAATTGAGCGTGCAAAGCCAGGTTTCTTACGTCAAAAGTTGTAATGCAGTTTTAGATTGATTCACGAATCAGGAGATCTGCAGCTCCATGGGGTTTGTGCCAGCTGGGAAGGAAACAGATGTGAAGCATTTTAAACTTTGAAGAAAGCATACCTATGAGGGATTTTTCAGGACAGATGTCCATTCCACCCTTTGCCAGGACCATATGGTTCTGCTTACATTATATTTTGTGGGGGTGTTCATAAAATTCTGCTTATGTTGGAATATTTTGTATTCGACTCAGTAATTCTCTAGGGAAAAAGACAAAAACAAAACCACACAAACTGCTTGAATAATTACCTTCCAAATTGCTCTCTCAGTGGCCTTCCTAGGGTTGTACCTCTGAAACATCTTTCTCTGAGTGGACCTCTTGCTCTGATAGATCTTTTTATACAGTTGCACATTATGTTTCAGAATGTTTTTTCTCTCATAAGAATGGAACACCCTTCCAGGTTATATCCAGCAATTAAATCAGAGTCATTCTCCTTAACAGCAAAGAGGGGAATGGCTTTTGCTTGCCTAGGACTTGTGTGTTCAGAAACTTGACTAAAGCTTCAGCTGTCCAGGTGATGTTTCTCTGTGCTGATGCTGCAGTTGGAGGCTCCATGGGCTGGCTGTCTCCATGGGCTGGCTGTGTTCCCCTTCTGGAGGGGCAGGAGGTGTCTGTGCAGGCTCTTCCACCCACCACCCCACAGAGCACTATCATGGTCACTGTGTTTTGGTGAGCTTTGCCAAATGGTCCATCATCATTGCCAGCCCAAGTGGTGTTCCTGCAGCAGTTTCACTTCCCCTGATTACTTTCTCCTGGAGTATTTGCAGTTTAGCCACAGCACACAGGCTATTGCAGTCCATAAATTTCTCAGAGGGGGAAGGAGAGGATTTGGTATGCAGCCTTTTCATTTACTGCTTTGATTTTATTTTTTTTTCCTTCATTCTTCCACAGATTTAAATCTGTTTGACTGGAAATGAGTGAAGGAGCTCACTGACACAAGATGACGCAGGTTTGACTGGAAAGTTTGCTCTTAAGTTCGCCCCATTGCTTTGGAGCCTGACCAACATCAGAGATTTCACTGTCACAGAGAGCGAGATAGAGATTCTGGCTTAGCTGAGCTGTAAGAAAAGACCAAGGGGAACTATGGCCTGTGTCCCATGTTTGGGTCCTGAATTATTGCCAATTAGAATATCTCCCGCTGCAAGCACTGTCTCCTCAGAATCACCCTGTGGGAACTGATCAGAACTCTGCAGCAAAGGGCAGCAAGAGGGTTTGTGCACAGGGGGAGGGGCTGCAGATGGGGAGAGCTGCCATAAATGGCTTAGCTGACAGTCCAGCTTTTTTGCTGAATTAAAACTTGTCTCTCTGGAAATCATGGGAATCGGCTCATGAGTTTCAGGCTGGATGCATCTGCATGGAGTTGCGTGTGCAGAGAGCCTGGCCTGGGGGTGCTGGGCTCTGTGCACATGGGCTTGCTGCACATCTGATGTGCCACGTCGCTGTGAAAGATGTAAAATTTAATGGAATGTGTGTGGAACAGAGGGAATGAGTATCGTGTGTGCAAGGGAATAAGCAAGGTTTTGATCAGCCCGACGTGCGACCCTTTTGTCACCCCTATCCTGATTTGTTTGTTTTGCCTTGTTCCTTCACGTTTTCAAAGGCCCTTCATGAGGTTTGTTCCTGGCAATTCTCAAGGAGTTTCAGTTCAGAGTGAATTTCAGGGCAGAGCCCCGTTTAAACAGCAATAAAACACCCAATGTTTTGTCCTGTGATTCAGGATCAGTCCAGCTACCGGTGATGGTTTATGAAACATTGCAGAAATGAGGCTCCACAGTTACTGAATGTGGTTGTGACAACTAAAAGCCCAGTGCAGAACAGGCACAGCATTTCTGATGCAGATGTTTAAGTGTGATGATTAGACTTGTTTGCCTTTGTACTTGCTTTGCCTGAGAAATGTTGATGCTTGCTTCTATTTGACTCACATGCACCAACGATTGCCTATATATATATATATTCATATAATTACAGTTCTTGCCCACTGACCTGTAGTGCTGCATAGGATCTTGCAGCTTTTTGTTGACATTCATTTGGAAAAAGATCCTCCCCTTCTTACCATGAGTATGGAAATTTCACACCAAGCAAATTCTAATCTAGCATTAAAAAATAGTCACGGATACAAACTTAAGTTTGAAGTGGAAAGGTGACTCTGAGAGTTGATTATGGAAAGGAAATGCATGATTTCGTAGGATTGACACACAAAAAAAAGAGGGGATTGCACCACTGAATTTTCCTTATCATAACAGACAAGTGGCTTCCAAACACTAGCACAGGGAGTTGGGTTGGTTCAACATTGCATGTGTTCTAGGAAATATGTTATGTTTCTTGAGTAATTTGAAAACTGAAAGGAGGGAGAAAGCTATAAAAGTGGGTTTGCATGGATGGATCATCCTACTTCTCTTGGCAAAGGAGAGTGCTCGCCAGCACAGTGCATTGCAGGCTAGACGGTGGGTTTGAGATTCTTATTCTCTAAACTACAAAAATCTGACCTTTCAAAAAGGTCTTTTCTGATAGAGAAGAGGCAATTGGAAGAATGTTTGGTAATGTTTTGTGAAAACCTGTTACAAGGTAGACTTTCCTAAAGGATTTTCCTTATATCTATCCAGGAATATATTCTATTTAAAAAAAGAAAAAACTCCCGGGGTCAGTCTGTGGATACAAGCCCTCTGTTCCTCAGAAATTCTACTCTCGCCCTTCCCTGCACCCTATGGGAGACTTGGATTTCAATATTTTCCTTTTCTATTCGAGAAGGTTTCAAATATCTTCCCTCAGGTATTCTGTGGCTCTGCAATAGCACTTTCCTTAACATGTCATAATAATGGTTAATTTGACCATTGACCTTAAAGGAAATACAAATTCAAGCCTTTGAAATTGTTCATCCATTGTTCTCCTGAACACCCCATCAGTGATACAGGCCATGCAGGTCTTATCAGAAAAACTCCCTGGGTGGAAAGATGCTCACATCTCCCAACTTAGACCTGAGAAGTGCCTGTACCCACTGAAGATAGGAGGATATTCAGTAAGACTGGTTTTTATCCTCATTGCAAAACCCTACAGCTTTGCAGAAATTTATACAAAGACATTTCAGACTTTTTTTTAAATGAGATTTTCCCCATTCACGGTGAAATACTTGGATTCATTTACAGTACCTTTGTTACTGCTGTGATTACCTAAGTTGGCTCTGTAGGCTTGTACAGACAGTGAAACTAAACAGTGCTGCACAGTTCTGTTTTAACTTGGGAAATATTTTCAAAAAATGTATCCTGTCCTGCATTTATTTTTCATATTTTTTATTTCTCATCCACTTGCAGAACATCTGGTATTTTAATTTGCTGCAGGTAGGAACTAATTTTATAATCTCTTTACCAAAACTTTGACCCTATCGTGAATGGTATCAGTTATCAGGATCTCTGCTTTGGGCAGTGGCCAAAAAGGTGTTTCTTTCTCTTTTTCTCCAGAGTATATAGAGAGTGTGTTGAAATAGGATTTTGCCTCTCAAGAACATTTAGAGATGGGGTTTTGGCCATGCTGTTTGTGGTGGGGGCTTGGGTTTTTGTTGTTGTTGGATTTATTTTTTTTTTAATTAGCAAGTTTTATTTTGATGTCGCTGGTCCCTCAGGTTTAAGCTGCTCACTTTCTGGGAAGGAATGCCATGGGTGTCCTGCTAGAACTGACAAGGTTTTGTTGCCACATTGGCTTCTGAGCAAACACTTCTCTCCAGCTCAATCTCTGCTTTGCAACCAGCTTTGCCAAGCAACTGCAAAGGGCAAGAGAAATTTTTAAAAATACCTTCAGCAACGCATTAAATCCTAGAACTATGGAATCATTTATGTTGGGGAAGACCTCCAAGATCACTGAGTGCAGCCGTTAACTCAGCACTGCAAGTCCACCACTAAACCATGTCCCCGAGTGCCTCATCTACACGTCTTTTAAAAAACTCCAGGGATGGTGACCCAACCACTTCCCTGGGCAGCCTGTTCTGTCAGTGAGGGACTTTTTCCTGATATCCAGTCTGTTCCTGGCACAACTCAAGGCTTTCTCCTCTTGTCTTGTCACTTGTTACCTGGGAGAAGAGTCCAAACCCCACCTCACTACAACCTCTTTACAAGCATTTATAGAGAACAACAAGGTCCCCACTGAGCTTGCTTTTCTCCAGGCTAAACAGCTCCAGGTGCCTCTTCCTTGCAGACCAGGCAAACCCATTGCTCTGGTGAGATGCAGGAGTGGGTTCCTCAGGTGGTGCTTCTCTCTGCCAGAGCTGCTTCTGTGTGTGCAGTGTGAGCCCTGCCTCGGTGAGCAGCTGCTCCCAGCCACCACCAGTGAGGCTGAGCTCTGCCTTGAGGTTTAAATTCAGCTGCTCAGACCCATCATCCACCATATGGCACAAAATGTTTGCTGGGCTTTGGAATTCTCTTTATGCAATGTGCTCCTACTGAATGAGTTGCTTCCATTCAGCTTTTCCACTGAAAGAGGAAGGCTGGGCCTTTGAAATTAAGTAAGATGTGCACAAGTCCCTGTGTGGCTGTGGCTGAGCAGGGGTGTCCCAGGAGGGAGAGCTGTGCTGGTGCAAGGATGCAGGGCACAGGAGTGTTTGTGGATGGGCTCTGTTTGCTGACATCCCATTTCCTAGCAAATGCCAAATCCAGACACAGGCCTTCCACTTACCAGGGCAGGCTGGGGATACCTGCTGAACAAAGTTTGCTTTCTTCTAAACACACTGCACCTATACAATTTTTAGCCAAAGCTTGTATCAATTCCTTTGCTGAACTCTTCTGATGGGCAGAAAAGCCATTTTAACAGAACAACTCTTACTCTGCTTCTCCTCAGCTGGCAATGACAGACTTGTTAGTGAATTAATTGGTTATTTTTCTGTAGGAACTGTGATTATGTGAGGTAGTAATGACTAGGTACTAATAAGTTTCCGGTCAGAGACAACAGCCCTGGAAAACTAGCTTTATGGAAAAAAAGGATTTATGGAGGGGTCTGTCTGCATGGATATGTGAAATCAGACCTGCCATCCTAAAAGTGTTGTGAAGTGGGTGAGGAGTCCTTCACAGAGCAAGGCCAGGACCACCTGAGCCCTGCTTTGACAGCTGCCATGTGGGCTGGCAGGGCTTTTCCTTGCCCTTCCTTTGGAGGTGATCCTCCTGCAGCCACATGGGCTCACCCTGAGCTCTGCCACACTGCAGTCAGTGTTGGAACATTTAGACACCAGGGATATGACTCAGATGCCTGTGCTAGATAAGCAAAAATAAAATAAGAACCAAAAGGAAACCCTCTGGAAGGAGGAGAGGGCCTGCATGTATGTTTAATTGGACAAAAATAGAGTCTTTCTGAAAAAAAACAAACCTAAGCCTTAAGCTAAAATGCTCTACAGCCATTCCCTCTCCTCCAGCTGATATGACAAATGGAATCCATTTCCAACCCTGTCCCTCTTTTATCTGTTTCCTTTCAGTTAAGTCTGAAGAAAGTATTTCCTCTCCCTCACCCCCCTTAAACCAGGAGGCTGCCTGATATCCCCTGGATCCATGGGAAAGGGGATGAAAACTGCCATGGGATGGTTTGTTCTGTTACAGATGTGCACAGCTCCTTCACCCTTCAAGGCACAGGCTGCCAGAAGGTAACAGCTCTGCATGTGCATGCAGCTGCCTCAGAAAAAAGGTCTGAAATGCATAGATGTTGTGGGAGAGAGGCACGAGGGTTTTAAGCACACATTTATGAAAATATGGGAGCTTAAGAAGAATTGGGTCACATCTGACTGCTACCATCTGGCCCACTTCACTCCAAGATTACCCAGGAATGTATTTCATATATGCCTTTGGAACAAGATTGCGAGCTGCCAGAAAAGAAAATATTTTACGGCTGAGCAGCGCATTTCACTCGGAGCAGTTCAAATGTAAGATCCCACAGAGGAGGATTCCACCAGCGGTGTCAGGCAGGGAACTGGGCCCAGGCCCTGTGTTTTGTCTGTGCAGCTTTGTCATCTGGGACTCTTTGTTGGTTGCTAGATTGGTTCTGAAGGTCCTTGGTTAGAACAGGAGCTTCCCAATGAAAGAGGTTTCTTAAACCAGAGCCCTGGGTAGGAAGCTTGTGTTAAACTGGAGTCACAGCTCAGACAAGGTGTCTGAGCTTGTGCAAATGTGGGGAGCACTGGGGCTGGGGGAGGCACCTGGGATGGGGCTGGAGACCTCAGAGTGCTGCTCCCAGCTCAGTGGGGAAGCTTCTCCCAAAGAGCTTCACCCTGTGCGCAACTTGCGGGAATCGCAATTGTGAAAAGCTGAGGTGTGCTGCCTTGCCAGTTGTATATATGGATATATGTAAAAGGTAAATGTGACTTAAAGTGCTTTAATACATATAAAAATGGGTTTTGTGGTGATCTTTGCATTCTTGCAAAGGTGCACACACTTCTCCATGGCACATCAGCACATGGGACAAAACCTAACACGGTGACAGAGCACATGGCACCTGTTGCACTTGCCCTGATGTGGGCTCATCCTCAGCAAAACAGGGAATGTGGGAGCAGCAGCATTTCACTTTGCCTCTGTCTGGGCACCCTGTAAGAGGAAACGGAACTTTTTGTGTACTACTCTAACCAGGATGGAGTTAATCCTCTCTCTGCCTCAAGCAAGGTTTGCAGGACCAGAGAGCTGAACCAGCTGTAGAGGTTTCATTTCTTGCAGTGTGCTGGAGGTGATGGACTGCTGAGGGCAGTGACAGATACAGGCTCTCTACAGGATGCTGGTATAATCCTGAAAAGCTGGGGGGGATGCATCCTTGCCTTCTTCTATTTTATTTTTTTTTTTAATAATTAAAATCAGCCACAGGGGTTTTTTTATCTTAATTATTGTTTTAGGTTATGAGTGAGGGGACTTCTGATTTTTCAGACTTAAAAGATAGGGCGCTTTTATTTATCCATGGGGCAGGAGCTCTGTCACACAGAGTGCAATGTGAAACAGGGTGCAAGTGCACAACAATTTTGCTGACTGGAGCCACCTGTCCTGAGCTTTGTGTGGTGGGAAAGTGTGCTGTGGGACCAGATTGATGCTTCAAAAGTGTTCTTATGAGCCACTGGCCCCAAGGCATCCCCACATTCTGCTAATGTGCTGCTGGGCTTGCACCAAGTTCTTCCACAGCTTAAAAATGGGCATTTTCTCAGCAAAGTGGCACCTCTCTCATCTTTTGAGGCTTTGGGGTCAGAGCAGATGGCTTCTGGTTGCCACAAGGAAAGTAGTTCAGTTTCTTCCTACAGCAGTTGCACAGCAGACAAAGGGTTCAAATTACTACACTGTTGTGTACCATTTCCCTCAAACCCAACTGGTTTTAACAAACAAACAAAAACCCCCCAATCAAATCAAAAACACTCACAGAAAAAAAAACTAAAAAAAGCCCCCAAAACTGTCATTGAATCGTGTTCTGCAAAGGTGTATTTGTCATATTTAGAAATATTTACTAAACAGCCATGAAGCCTTGTTTGTCCTGTAAAACAGAAGGATTTGATAACTTTTGTGCCACGAGCCACACTTGTAAATTGTAACAGGCTCCAAAGGCCAACAGTGAGAGTGGTGTTTTGTGACTTTCCTGCAGTGGGAAAGCACTGAACAGGATGAGACAAGAACTGGAATAGTAATTCAGGATAATTTATTGAATTATTTCTTGCTCCATTCTGCCCATTTCTTTTAGCCTAAATATAGGCTGGGTTTTTGGTAATAAATGCCAGTTAATCTCAACTTTTTCTCAAACACATCCAAGGGAAGAAGACAGAACTGAGCAGCAAATAGACTTTACCTCAGACTGTGTTTTCCTGGGAATATCTGTGCTCCACCCCAGGAGTCTTTCTGAGCCAGTTGTTCATTACCACGTGTAGCACTCACCAGCAAAGGGACCGAAGTTTCTGTACTCTGGGTATCAGTTTCTGGGAAATCTCATTTTACAAAACACCTGTTGTTTAGGAAATTAAAATTATAAAAAAAGGACACTTAATTTTTCCTTTTTTGGTCACAGAGAAGAAAATCTACAGCATGTGAACATCATCCTAGACAGGAAAATGCTTTCTGTAGCTTAACAGTAGGAAATGCTTAATCCCTTTGGAGCTATCAGGGAACTGCTTCCTGCTCCCACACTCTGCCAGCCTAATATGTCCCTTTGGAACACCAGTAAACTCATTTAAGGAGTAAAAAACCTTTTTTCCCCTCATCTCTGTTCATGTCCTTTACCATTTTCAGAGCCCACAAGCTGATTTTTCACCTCATTTCTATTTAGGGAGTTGTGGGATATATAAATATTTTGGTTGATGTTTGCTGGGGTCGGTAAATGCCTTTCATTTGTAATAGAGAAAATATCTCTTGCATGTGTTATGTGCTCACTTAAGTCAGGGAGTTTAGATTTTCTCTTGGTGGGACAAAAAGTGAATCAATCCAGAGCACATGTAACTGGGAAAATGCACTCACCTGGAACTGCAGAGTGTCTCTAGTTGCAGAGCCTTTTCAACTTTACAAAGAACAAAATTAGCACAGATTCTTTTATAATTCATTATAACCTAAGAGAGGGTGTCTTACACTGCCAGTACAACTGAAGAATGAATTTCCAGCCAATATTTTCTTATGGATAAGAGAACGCCTTTTGAAATCAAACCTGCTTAGCACTAGGTGGCACTCTGCTATAATCTAAATTAGTTTGCTTTAGTTTTGAAGTTTGGTAAACATTTTAGCAATGGCAACAACAAAAAGAGATTAAATTCATCAGCAAGTTGCCAGGATAGGCACCCATATTTTGAAATGAGGGAAATTTTTACTAGATTGTAAAGCTGCCAGAGCATCTCTAATGTCCCCTGGATGAGAGGGCAGGGAGGAAATGAGATTCTTGTAATTCTAATTGTGCCAGTCATCACACTTGCTATTGAGAAACCAATATTGTGCTTTATGGGTTTAAAAATGTGGTGCCCTGTGGGGAAGTGGTATGGTGGTGCATAATTCAAGGCCTTGTCAGTGGAGAGTAGAATTGGAACTGTGGAACACCTTCTAAAAGAGCAGCTGTCTGCCCCATTTGTTCTTGGTCCATTTTGTATTGTGGAGGCCAGGAGAGGGAAGGCTGCAGTCCTCATAATTTTCATGGATTTGCATTGCTAAGGCTTTTTTATCAATTTTAATGGACTGAATTTATGGGATGTGTGGAGATTTAACAGAGAGGTTGTTTTCTGAGTCAATTATTGCCTGAGTGGGTGTAGGACCAAGTCGTGGTCCCAGGGGAGGATAGGTCCTGGTGCTGGGTAGTGATCTGGGAAGGTTTGCAGAGTGAATCCTTAGTGGAGGCAATGGAATTGAGGGATGTAGGGCTGCAGTGTTGGAACCCAGCTTCTAGCACTAAACAATTAGCCAGAAACCTTGGAGTTGCATTGCAGTTCCTCCAGGCTGTATATTGGATGAATATGTATATTTGTATGTGTAAGTATTGAATTTGTATATGGGATTAATTTGTGTACTTATGTATATTTATATGCTGTTTTTTCCCCACACAGAATAAATGGATAGAAATGGAAAAACTCAGGTTGTCAATGCTGTCAAGAAAGTTTGTATGGCTTGGAAAATGACTGATCTTATGTCAGTGCTGTTTCTGGGCTGCTTGAGAGGAAGGGTGACCCATGGCTCAGGACACAAACCCAGCCTTGAGGTTACTATTGTCCTGATTGAAGTCTGACAATCTGGACTTCTATGTGACTGTGGATGCAAAGCCTGGATTCAGTCAAAGGCTCATCTGCTCCAGCCTGTTCATCCTCCAGCTCCCAGAGCTGGGGACCTGAGGCTGTGCAGCTGGTGCATGATGAGAATTCAGCATTTCTGCTGCTGACCGGAGAAGGAAGAGAGTTGTTGGTGAAGCTGAGGAGTGTGGGGAAATTTTGTTTGCTCAGCAGAGTTTAAAAGCTTGTCTGAGGCTGCTGCAGGCACCTGTCCCCTTGGGAGCCAGAAACTGAAGACATCCCAGCAGGGAGGCAGCTGGAGGCATTTCCTGGGAAAGCTGACCTGAACTCACTGTTGTCCTAGAAAATAAGGCTGCCAGAAGAGGAGAAAGGCACTGGTTTTTCTGGACTAATTTAAGTATTAGCTGTCTTTAGCTGGTACTTTGGGGACCCTGGGCTGTCTTTCTTCCTTGGCATGTGAGGATTCACTGTGTGCAGGAGGGAGCTGCAGGGCTCCCACCTCCTGCAGGAGAGCAGGAAGCTCGAATGAAAAGGGAGAGAGCCTGGCCCAGCTCCGGGCTTTGTGTGTGTTTTTTGGGAGGGAGGAGTGGGCTTCAGGTGCCTCTAAGTGCCAGGCTTTGTCAGAACTGCAGATGTGTTTCACATGAAGTATGTGAGCCTCTGTTTCTGTGTTTCTTGCTAGTGAACGCTTTTTAATGCTTTTCTGCAACCTTTGTGTTTTGGGCTCTGTCCCTAACATTAAAGGCTCCCTCCCCAAATACCTTTTCTTGTGCTCTGTGTAGAGCAGTTCTTTTCACCCCAAGTGAATGGCTCCATTTTCCTTGGCGGTCTGGGCATATCTATTGTTTAACAGTTTTCTTCCAACAGTCTGTTTACTGGATTGTTTTCCTTTTCCCTGAATTTTAGCCCAGCCCTTGGTTTGTCCTGTAAGGCAGCTCTGGTGTTTTGGAATGCCTTTATTATTTGTTCCCCTTCAAATATTTACAAATAATTAACTTAACTTTTTGTTCCATTGCATATCTTTGGTTGTTGTAATGGCAAAAAGGAACATATTTTGTAGATTTCTTCTTTTCTAAGGGATAAGAAGTATCAAGACTTCTGTGCTTCTATCTGGAGGCATGTGTGCAGAGAATGATAAAGCGAAATGACAGCAAATGGCTATCCATACACGCTTGTGTACGGGCTGGGGGTTTTTCTCTAGTCTTTTGAGGAGTTATTTCTTCCCTCCCTTTAAATATTATATGACAAAACTTTCTATATAACTTCAAATCCTTCTGAGGTTATTCATGGTGAAATGTGCCCCATGTAACTATTTTTTGAGGAGGAACACAACTGCAGTTGATGGTTTCAAATCAGTACAACATGTGGTGGAGCACTGGTAAAGCACAGCAGGCAGCCTGTCTTCCAGTGTATATTTCTGCTGGCAGGGACCCTGAGTCTCCTTGGCCAAGCATTCAGTGCTGGGATAAAATCTAGATTCCCAGCAAATTCTCAATTAAGTGCAAGATGTTTCTTGAGCACAGAGCCAGAGATTAAACTGAAATAAGGCTCACTCTGAGAAATATTTTGAAAACTGTTTGAATAACCTAGTGTATATAAATATTTTAGGTCAACTATCATATTCTCTCAAGACTTGTAGGCGTTTCTGTCTGGGTGCCAGCAGCACTGCATCTCTAAAGAATGGAACCAATGCTGAATTCTTACTTCCACTACTGTGTCAGTGAATCCACCCACGCCCTGATAATGTCAGTGCAATGTGATGGAAAGTTTTAATTGTTTAGCCCCTGTGTTGTTTCAGTGATATTTTTGTGTCAGCAATGCAAGGAAAAGGAGAGGATAGTAACCGGGGTAGGAAAATAAACCATCCAACCCTTTGAAGAACAACTCACCTCATCTCAGTTTGCAAAGTTGTGCTGGGAGGCAGCTTTTCATTTCTTCACCTTTAAAACCTTGGCCTTAAATTAGAGGATAAACAACCCCAGACAATTTCTTCTCTTTCGTTTCTGAGACTGAATAGTGCACACCCACTCAATGCCTTCCTAGGGCCACGCTTGGATACTCTCAATGGCAGGAAATCTGAGTTTGTCTTGCACCAGGAGATGAGCTGAGAGCCACAGGCTGTACCTCTGACCAGCCACCAGCTCGGTCCCATTCACAGTGCACCAAGAGTTTTATCGAGTGCCTTGTTTCATTGCAGAAACCACTGTGCAGGCTGCTGACCAGCTATTTTGAAGTATTTTGGCAGAATCCTGTTTAAGATTGGAAGGAATGCTTTTAATAGTCTGCATTTGTCCTGGAGGCCTGCACTGGGGATGCTGCTGCCTCCCACGCACGCACAAGGCTGATTGGAAGGCACGATAGGGCATGGATGTGCGTGGTGGCTGCGGGATGTCAGCAGGACAGATTTAAAGTGCTGCTGGAGCAATGACAGAAGGAGTCTGCAGACCTTTCAGGATCAGAGGCCAGACTGAGATTTTTCATCTATGAAAGCTGCAGCAACTTTGCTGAAGGCAGTGGTGTTACTGTTCTGTAATGCATGTGAAGACATTGTGCATTATTCATTATTTGAACCAAAGCACATCCGTGCTGTTATGCCACTTTGATATTTGGTTCATGGAGCTGTGAGCCTCCTAAGCAGGCACTTGCCAGCTGCTGTTAGTTTTTGCTCAGGAGAATTCAGTTTATCCAGAATTTCTGCAGCAGCTGTTGACAAATGCATTGCTCTGCAGCCTGTGGTGTTGGAAAAGGGAGGAGGCTTCCGCGCACCTCCAGTCAGGTTTTTGGGGTCGTTGAAAAGTTACCTGGTCACCTTCAGAGTTATGTACAGTTAGAGAGAGCTCTGTGGTTTGCATTTGCAAAGCATCAGATGTTTGCAAATACTGTAATATGTGTGCATGTGGGATGGATGAGAGGGTTGTCAGCCACAAGTATTCACAACTTAAACATTAGTCTCTTCTCTCCCTGCCTCCCTTCTCTAGTTTAACTAAAATGAGAAGAATTTATTTTCATATTAAATACTTTGGATTTTTCTTTTTTTTTTTTTAATTTTTCTGGCTCACAAAATGAAATTATGCTCTTGGCTTGCACAATAATGGCTACTTGGTCTCAGAATTTATTTTTAAAGACAAGCAAAAATGTTACTGAGAGATGAAAGGGATAATCTTTCCAAAAGCTGCTGATTCCTAAAGAGGCTTCAGGAAAACATCAGCAAAGATAACACAAATATCCAGAGGCTATTGATAAGACTTCTAGAAGAGATAAAAAATAAAGGTTATTTTTTTTTATTATTGTGTAGAAGCTAAAGCATGAGCAAAGTGGGCAGAGACACAATCAGTCCTTGAGCAGAAATAACAATTTCCTGGAAAACACTGATAAAGCAAAGACATTTTGGAAAAGGGAATGTGTAAACTGTGACCCTTTGCATCAGAATTTTACTAAGGAGAAAGGCATATTCTACCTTCATGATACCTAATTTTTCTCTGAAGGATTAGAGAATATTCTTTAGCATGAATCTGCCTGAGTTAGGTGATGTGGACCTGGGCGTGTTAATCAAAGGGGAACTTTGATAGCAACTTAATATTTTGTAGCACTTCAATATTTTTCTAACAACTCCATGAAGAATTAAGGAATAGTCGGCTGGTTGGTGCTGTGAATGTGACTTCTCGTTTTGATATACAATTTCTCTCTTAGTTGCTGTGAAGAATATGAATTGTGGTTGTCTCAATAAGCCTGAGTGTTTTCAGAGTGCTGACAAGCCTTTGAGTTGTCTGTATTGCATAAATGCTAATTGTTTTTTGGCAAAACAGCTGTTGAGCATAAAGTGTATGAACCTGTAGGGAGGTGATTTCATCCTTAGGAAGGGAATTCTGCAGCACCCCCGTGCTTCTGACAGCATCTTTATGGGGACATGTGTTAAAAAGGATTTCCTGAGATGAAGTTTGCATACTTCTGCTAGCAGCAATCCTGAGACTGATTGGGACAACAGCAGATACTGACAGGTGCAAAGGAGGCTTATTTTGAGAGAGTGTATTTGTAGGTGGGATGTTGCATGTGGAAAAACAGTCCAAAGAAGGTGAAATAGGAATGAAAAGGTGTCTGTGAATAGACAATAAAAGGTAGAATATATCTTTTCACCTCTCACTTGATTCCTCCTCAGATTGATTTGGATGAGCTAATTATTCCTCTGATGCTGATGTTAACAAAAATTGCTCTGCATAGGGAGATCTGTAAGGCAGAACGATGCTGGGGAGTCTGATGTCTGTAGTGAATGCCAAGGGGAAATTTATTTTTGAATAGCTCTAATCTGCTCCTGTTGACTTGCTGCCCATCAGCACAATGTGTGCACTCCCTGTTTAGCGCATTACCCTGTTGAATTTAACACATAAGGAATTAATTTTGCCCTCTGGGTCAGGAGCACAATCCTGAAGAAAATCTCCTGGTTGATCCCTCTTAATTGGTTTGCATCCCAGAAACATCTCAAACGAGCACAGGGTCACTCCAGATCACACAATTATCCTCTCTCCCCCTTTAGGGAGAGCTGTGCCTGCTCACATCTGCTCAGGTGTCAGCCTGTGCTGCTGGAGGCTTTGGGAAGCAGGGTTAAGTTCCTCTGCTGTCAGCAGCTTCATTGTACAAAAGTGAAGGATTTCACCAGGTAGGATTCCATCCCAGGGAATCCAAAGCAGGGCTTCTGGGTCTTGGCTGCTCAGTTTTAACTATCAAATTAATACAAAGAGAGTCAGAAAGGAAGGATGTTTGCTATTTACTGTACGTTTAAAGCCTGGAGGCTGGAGAGGGAAGGCTCACCTGCTGGCAGCATGTTAGTCCCTATATTTTAATGCTGAAAACTCACATGCAGGATTTTAAAAATCTGCTTTTTTCATATAATTAAAAAAACCTGTGTGTTCACTTTATCACAGCACAGTTCCTCATATTAGTATGTGCTAAACCTGCCTTCCCTGTTGTCTGAATTTCCATTTTCAGTTTACGTTTTTCTGTTCCTGTGGGAGGTTCCCCACTTCCATTTCCATGCAGTGCTGAAACTGGGAATGCCATTAGCATTGCTCACATGACCTATGGAATGTGAGTAAATGTTTCATAGTCGTGTATCTTCTTGGCTGATCTCCAGGGCCTGTAATTAACTCCACATATATTCCTCTATCTATCATGGGCCGTTAGATCTGACCTAATAGAAACAGGGAAAGCTGGAACAGAAAGCAAAGCTTTATGGAAAAAATCAGAGGAAGTGCTTTGCTTGCTGATAAGTCTTTAAGTGTTTACTGTACACGCTCTCCTTTTAACAAGATTTCACTCCTAGGAAAACGCAGCAAGTATAAAACAGCCCTTTGAAAGGATCATGTGACTTTCAATGTGTAAGAGATGCTTGGGCATCCTTTGATTTTTTAAGCATGATGGTGAACACATCACCTGCAGGTGGGTTGAATGAATCTACATGGGGAACAGAGCTTCCTTAATTTAATAAGTCATTTACTTATCTTGTGATCCTGGCTAACTAGAACAGTTTTCAAAGTAGCTGCTTTTTAAATAATATACTTGTCTTTCTTCCTTTTGCTTTCTATCATATATGCTTCTGAAAAATATTCATTTGTTCTGTATTTAATATTCTTACAAATTACATCACGTTTTTGACAGGACTGTAATCATTCTAGACCTGGTGAGGAAAACCACTTTAGGATTCAAAAAAGTAAGATGCAGATGCAACATGCATTCTTTGCTGGGATATCATTTAATTCTCAGCCTGTACTGAAGTTCAGGTCTTGGCTATGTAAATCTGGAGTAATACCACTGAAACAAGGGCACCAGCAGAGCTGGAACTTGAACTTGGCCTTTTTGAAGTAAATATTAGAATTTCATGTCTTTAATCCTTTTGGTTTTCTGTTAGCTCAGTCTATCTTCCACATCTAATTATGTATATTTAAACCTGATTAGCATAACTGTTCAGAAACAAAGGCTCTGTTATGATTTTTAGGCTCAGGCTGTTGAGATGCTTAAGACACTGCTTGTAGAGAAATGTTAGTGGCTCATGCACCCTTGGTATCAGATTCCAGTTGATGGCTTTTGTGTATGTCATTCACCTGAAACAGATGTTTTCCCTCCCTCTTTAACCATTCCCCAAAAATATCTGAAAGATAAACAAAAATGCAATTAATATGCATGTCTATCCAATTAATTTAAATAAATTAACATTAAAATTGGTCTGGATTTATTTAGATGCTTTCTGCAGCAGACAAAAATAATCTTGATGCAGGACTGAATTTTGTCAGATCCCTCAATAAACATCAGAGACCTTTTATTCAAAACAGGCATCTTTATTACAAGATGGTCATTCAGCCCTAGCACTCTGCTTTTTGTGAACCCTTGGATTTTGGTCTGCTGTGAAAATGATAGAGGAGAGCAATACCTTGAAACAGGATGGCAGTCAGCTGAATCTGCTCAGGTTTTGGGGGAGGAGCAGTGCAGATCAACTGCTGTTTTACAGAATAAACTACTGCCAAATTCAGCCCTGGGCACAAGTAAGTCCAGCAATTCCTAGCTAGAGGAGTATTTCCTAGCTGGAAATATGTATTGCTGGGTGTTGGAGGCTCAGTAAGGTGAGTTGTCTGTCCATGCTTAAAGGTTTTCATATCCAGGGTGTCAGATTGCCGAGCAGAATGAGGAAAGGGAATGCAATTAAGGCATTTGAGGGGGATATGTTTTCTTTAAGGGGCACTTTCTCCTGGTAGGAAGTTTAGTTAGGTACCGACATTATTTTCTGGCTTCCCTAGATTTTGCTTTCCTTTGTTGCAAGTTGTGAATTAATTAATAAATAAATTCTATCTTCCATAAAGTGCCTTTCATCTGCTTCCATCCTCAGCAATTCTGTCAGCTCTTTTAGAGACCATGGACCAGCTGAGGTGCCAGTGTAGTGGCAGCTTTGGAGAGCATCTTCTGTGAGCTATGTCAGATGTCAGCTCCAATCCTTTCCAGCCCAAGCTACACAAATATAATTTAAGGATTGGCCATGATCCCATAATTAAATAGCTAGCTGTGTTGGATTTTCCTGACTATAGTTATAGTTGAGACAGAACCTAAGTTTTTCCCAGGCTTTTAGGATTGGCAAAGTTGGAAATGTCACGTCAGTGTGGAAACCAAGTAAAACACAGATACAAGGGCTTTTGTCAGGAACATTTCAAACTCAGTCACAAGATGACGATGGAGTGTGGCCACTAATATATTGCCTACTCATACTATGAAAAAATTAAAAAAGGCTGAAGGGGTTGAGATTAGAATTGGCTGTACTTTCTTGCGTGGTGTTTCCATCTTCTCCAGATTGCTTTCTAAGGGTGAAGATTCACCCTGCAGACCCTGGTGCTCCAGTGTGAGAAGAGGGCTGGCAAAGCCAGGTTTGTAGTGTGCCTTTGTCTCCTGGAGATAGCAGCATCCCAAGGGAATGGGCTGCTCCCAACAATGCAGCAGGTCAGCCTGGAGCTTTGTCACCAAGGAAGGGGTGAGTCCAAGTTCTCCGCTGGGGCACCTGTCTCTCTCCCTCTATTGGATTTGCTCTTGTGCATAAAACCAGGAAGCAAGTTGGATTGGAAGCTGCCTCGCTGTATGTTTAACAAAGCCTGTAAAAATAGCAAATAATAACAGGGCATTTTTAAAGAAGGTACAAAATTATGATCATTTTCCCTTTCCTCCCTTGGAATATCAGATGCTAATCTTGTTCCTCCCACAGGCTAATGACATGAGATGCTTCAAACAACAGGTAAAAGCTAGAGATGAACAAGAATATTAAAGCAAATGTACTCTGAAATAGTCATAAACTTTTACTAAGTAAGATTGATCTAAAGCCTGAGCTTAGTTAAAATGGATAACACAGCACTGCACCAAATTCAACATAAACCTAGCAATACTTGTAAATTTTTTTTTAAATTAAATGATTAAGTGAAAAGTTTATTTTGCTGCCTTAGTAAAGGTCTTGTCAGCATATCAGGATATGTTATTTACATTTTGGTTTGAGCATACCTTTTGAGGATACTTTATTATAATCTTATAAGCAGCAAACTATTGGTAGGCTTTTGGGAGTCAGCAAAACAAATATATAAATGAGCATGAGTCATGATGTACTTGCTGGTTTACATTTTTTTCTCAATGCTTTAATGTTAATATTTTCATGTGATTTGGCAGTTTATTACTTTAAGTTATAAGACCTTTTGAGCTGGGTAGGTGTGAGGGCAGGTGTGGGATGAGCACTTGGGATGTCAGTGCTGCTTCCCCCACACAGGGAGATGCCCTGGTCAGGGGATGATATGGAAGTGTGTCCTCATTCTGGCAAGGAATCAACATTAATAGCATTGATTATGAACTCACTGCAATGATCTTGCAAAAACAGACACTGCATGATGGAGGTAGCCATCAAAATTACCTCTATTCAGTCTGGCAGAATCTTTCTCTTCTGAGGCTAAAATGTTGCTTGGGAAAGGCAGCCCTTTTTTGTTATTTATTAATAAATGTTGATGAGAAGCCTGTGCTCAGTTTGTAAATGTGAAAACAAACAAAAAAAACCTTGGTATTTTTGCCCTTCATGAAAACATTTTAAAATTAATATTTGAATAGCTCATTTGAGAGCTGACATTTGGCCAGGATTATAGCTTTCATTGGGAAGGACTTGGGAGAGTTTCAGTGGAAATTGGTTTTGATTTGGCCAACTTTCTGAGCCTTTGAAAATGGATAAATTGGATAATTCCCAGTATGTTTTTTCCACTAGGTTTGTATAGATGTATTCATCATGCATTCCAGTGTGGATAACTAGCAGTGTTATGAAATAGGAAATGAAAATCCACAGAAACCCACAGCTCTGGGTTTCTGGTAAATCATCTGTTCCATGAGATGTGTCCTACAGATTGCTGTGTGGGGCCCTTGGGAGCTGTGCTGTTGGGACAGACCTTCCTTAGCTCTGGAGATGTGCAGGGTCACAGGGAAGGGAAGGTTTTGTGGTGGAGTTTTAAGGGGGCAGCACAATGTTCTTTAGAGGCTCCACTCTCTGCAGTAAATATTGGGCATGCAGTACTTAAAACCTGCCAAGTTGGGTGCAGTGACCTTAACTTTGAATGTTTTTAATCCGTATGTTACATTCAGCTGCTTGACTGTACCTTTTTATTAAGTAACAAGATGTGGCAGCATGTGATGTTTGCAGCCCCTCTCTTTTTCTGCTCTGTGCTGGCTCGTGCTGTGCCTCGTGTCCCAGTGCAAATGCCACTTTAGTAACCTGTGCCTGTGATTCTCCACCTGTGTTATTAGAATTATTTCTTAATACTCAGTTTGCCACCTCTCTGACAAGTTTTTGCTTTTATAGAGAACAAAGCATTTACATCTCTTTTCATGGCAGCCTACTAAATGGCAACTAATGACAAATGTCATCATTGCCTCTGCCTTG
Source organism: Petroica traversi (assembly GCA_025920805.1). Classification (NCBI taxonomy): domain Eukaryota; kingdom Metazoa; phylum Chordata; class Aves; order Passeriformes; family Petroicidae; genus Petroica; species Petroica traversi. The sequence goes on from JAHLSL010000010.1 coordinate 14,028,882, forward strand.
ACTCTTATCAGTTGGTCACACTGCTCCTCTTTTTTCTTGTGCTTTACCACAATTCCCCTTTGCTGTCTGCAATCAGCTCAGGTGGTGAGGAAAAACCTGTCCAAAGAAGTTTAGCAAGTAATAGCCATGTGGGCAGTGTTCTCACAGACCAAGCATAAAGCTGGGATGAATCCATACATCAATTTTTTTTTCAGATTGTAGAAAATCCTGCTGGTCAGAATAAGGTAGGTGGAAGACACATCCTCTGTATCCTTCTCAAGTGGCTGGTGAAGAAATCAGGAGTGTAACAGTGAGTTTGAACCTGGCTCAGCATCCCAGTGGCTTTTGCTTAGGAGCAGCAAACCATGGATTCCCATCCATGTACACTGCACTTGTGCCACTTTATGGAACACACTGATGAGTTTCAGGAGCGGAAATCAAAGCTGGACACCCTGCCTTGTGTAACCTCAGCAGCTGGCAGGTGGATGCTTTTCTGCAAGCAGGGCTATAGCCTCCAGAATTTATTGAAATAATCTGCTGGCACACCCAGCTCACACAAATCCTGGGGCTGTGGGGGGAGCTGGAGACTAAGGAGAGGGAATTGCCTTCCAGTTTTACATCTAGTGTGACATTTCTTGAGTTGTTGCAATGCCAAAAGTTGACAGGAAGCAGGAGGAAATCTCCTTCCCCCTCCTCAGATGGGAGCAGATTCTGTGAAAGGACCCATGCTGAAGATTCACTCCCAATGGGTTGTGGTCTTTATTGGGAACAGCATTATTATCCCCTGGGAGGCAACATGCTTTTCAAATAAATGCCTCTTCCCTCTTCATGAGGAGACAGAACCTCAAAAAATCTATTTTTATTTAAGACCTTCCAGTAAATGATGAATGTAAAGTTTTTATTCATATTTTTAAGTGTATCAAGAGAAGAATGTTCTCTAAAATATTTGGCAGACTTTCCACACGTCTTTCCATGAAGAAATTCTATTGTTCTCCATTGAACATCCCCAAAGACTTCAGTTGTTCTCACATAACAGTACAGAGCTTTTCACATGTCAGGAGATAATTTATTTTTTGAATTAAGGAATTTAATTTTATTGAATTTAATATTTTAGCCTGGATTTATTATAGTGAAGTCTCTAATTTATGTTCAGCTCAGGTGAATTGTGCCTTAAATTTGTCATCATAATAATGATTGATTGGAGGTCTCATTACAAAGCAGAGGTGTGATGGCTCCCATTTTATTCTGAATAGGAGCAATGACAAAAAACACTGCTCTGTGTGACACTTTCTTGTCATTTTTTTCTGCACTCTCAGCTGGGGCAAACTGAATTGCAAGGGATTCTTTATTTCTGAGGTTGTTTTTCTGGCACAGTTTGAGGGAAGTGCATCAAATCTGGGAAACCCCCAAGCAAAACTTGCATTTCTGGTGCCTGCTAGATACCTATGGTCTTTGGCTTTTAAACTTTTGATTTTCTTGAGCCCAAACCTCTCTGCTAGGTAGAGCACTAAACTTAGCAAATATTGCTATTTTTGTGAATTTGGCTAAGTCATTGCTCCCCTCTGCCATACAATTAACAAAAAATAAAATATATCTTAATTGCGTCGTTGTCTCTGTATCTGCAACAGCAATCATCCTGATCTAACTAACTTTTCAAAAGAAGCCCTGAGTATATCCTGCAGCTATATTTTCTGTCTTCTTCTAGAGGTATGGATTTTGGGTTTTTAAGTATTTGTTCAGTATTATTTATGTCAGCTGTAGGAGTTAGAGTATCTACAACTGAGATATTTGGTATTTACAGTATGGATAAATAACAACTGACTGACAAAAGCTGCTTTGTTTGGCTGTGTAAATACAGTAGAAGGACTCTGTTTTGAAGAGACAGCAGACCACAGACACAGAAGAGATTTAAAAATTGTCCCACTGATGAACAAAAGGACACTGAACTGTGCTCAAGTGCTCATAGTACTCAGGCGTACCCCTAAGACTGATTAAACTTTACAACACTGCAGAGCATAAACGTTAAAACCCAGTATCTCTTCTGGACCTGAAACAATCCCAAAACAACCATGGCTTCTACTGGGATGTAAAGCTTTCTGCTGGGGTATTCTGAGAACATAAGATGCCTTTGGCCTAAACTGAATCTGAAAATCAAAACTCTTGAGGCCCTTGTTGCTCTTTCGCAATTTATCTTAGATTAAAGCACTGTTATATAATCAAGGATTAAAGGCACTAAACCATCCTAAAGAAACATAAGGATGTAATTTTATCTGAGTTATCAGATGATAGATCTGAAAGCATCTCTTGATTGTTTATTCTTTCTTTGGTTTGGACTGACTAAGCAAGTAATTTAAAAATAAGTTATTAAAATCTATGGGCTTCTCTTCCTCCCATGGAGATTTGGCCTTTGATGATGTCACAGGCTGACCATCTTTCTGATCTACTTACACTTCAATCAGGTTTAAGTGCAGGCAGCTCACTAAACTGCAGTGACCTGCATGCCTCACTTGATCACATGAGAATTGTTCCTAGGGCTTAGTCTAGCCAGTTGTAGTCCTAGTGACTAGTTTTAAACAGCAAGCTTAGGTAGTCACTTGTATCAGTAAGCTGTCAGTAATTTGCATCATTCTAAACTCACTTAGAGTTAAAAATAACACTTTGAAATATTTAAATTTAATATTTACTATGTACCTTTAAAATTAAACTCTACATGAAAGTGTATTTAACAATTGCTAGCATTGGTACTAAAAGAAAACTGAAAATATTACTCCGTTAATTCACAAAACACACCTAATATTTAAATTTTTAGATATTTTTCTTAGATTGATTTCTACATAACATACTGTAAGTGTTAGATTGAAACACAGAATTCACATGGCTGGAGAGATTTTGTGTCATGAACTAAGGTTATCTAAAGTACAGATTTGGCAGAAGGTGTCTCAATGAGAGCTGAAACAGCTAATCATGGTTTGAGAGAGATGCACACAGGTCACGCTGAGCCAGAGAAGACCTTCTCTTCCTTTCCACAGTGGGAATGAAATCATTCCAGATCATAAACCAAGCTGTCAGAAATAGTATGTGCAGTAGGGAGATGTGTGGCACTGACAGGGAATACAAATCTCTGGTGGCACTCAGGGAAATGTGAGAAAGGGCATTCAGATATTAAATCCAGGGTCAAACGCTGCGCTCAGCCTCCCGCAAGTCTGTGCTGGAAAACACAGCCCATGTGTTTTATAACCTAATTTATAGTTCTAGTCAAAGCTGGAAGAGTTCCTAGACCAATTTAGTCAGCTCACAGAGTTCTAAATTTTGGAACCTCCCCAGGTTTGTCATTGGCCTTCATTTTCACCATTGGGCTCACCTCTACTTTTGCCTCTGTTCTTTGTAAGGACAGGGTGCAGGCAGCACCCCTGGGGTCACCAGCCTTGCACAAGTACCACCAGGGCACGATGAAGTCTTTTTCTGAGCTGAAAACTGTTGTTTTCAAGTGGCATTCAGAAACGGAATAAAAACTAGACCATTTCTGAAGTGTAATATAAGTGATTGCAGGCAGGCAATTTCTCCGTTGCTCTCCCAGTAATTGCATTTTATTATTTTGTGGCTGGATTTTCCAGGATTCTCAATAATAAGGAATATTTATTTACGTTAGTGCTCTCAAAGCCAATTTGGATGGCAGCTACCTTGCTTGTTGATTACTGCACCCACAGAGAGAGGTGCTGTCCCTGATGGATGAAGAGAAGGATCAAAACTGTCAACATAAAATCTGCTATTCTCAGTAAACACTGTGTCGTGCTCTTGTGAAAACAGAATTGCCAAGTCTTTATTCCCATGTGTTTTCTGGTCTTTTCTCCAGGAGTGCACTTTGACCAAGACCTGTATCACAGAGACATGGGACTTGTTTCACCAGGAGCTCTGAAGGAATGCAATTATTTTTCTGCAGGTGCTCTGTGAACATCGGTGAGGTCACAGGTCGAAATGATCTAATTTATAAAGAATTAACTGTTTATGCTCGCCTTCTCTGCATATGACTCAAAATACTTTGACAGGGCAAATCAAATTTTCTAGGGAATGGCAGATAAGGTGGCTGAGTATTAAACTGGTAGCAAATAGAAATTAATTTTGCTAGTGACTGGCCACCAAATCACATGAGACTTGCAAAGACAACTGCTGGCAAAGGATGAAAAAGATGTTTAAATTTTTATTATTGTGGATTTTCTGAAAAACATTTTATAGGGGAGAGGGGGTAACCCACCAGCAAACCACCCCCACTGTGCTGTTCCATTTGGGTGCATTACATTGATAACTGGAGTCTGTGTTCTGCTGGTCAAACCAAATTCCAACACTGCAGCTTGTCCATCCCAGTACTTTCCTGTTCCTCTTTGCCTGCCTCCATAAAGATCCAAGGTTTCCTAACTTCCTTCCTGTTTCTCACCAGTTTTTCTGTCAGCCAGCATATGCTGGAGCTTCTTGATCTACTTTTTCTCTTGGACCACCTCATCTTTTCATGTGTCTTTTCTGATATGTGGCTTTGGCTCAACTTGCTCTTCATTCACAACCATTCTTAGGGAACCACCCTCTTCTTTTACTTGTCAGCTCTAGGATAAATGTTTTTTTCAAAAGGCATGGATTATGTAAATGCTTATGCATAATTTTTGATGTTGAATAATCCTAGTATTCCATATTTTTCACTAGTTTGTCTTGAAGGTCCTTGAAGTCAAGGGGCTGTGTCCTTTGCTGATAATGCCTTGCAAAGTTGACCCTGCAAGCTGAATTCATCTTGTCTAATCTAAGCAGAAAGCATTATCTTCAGGAGTAAGTATTCTGATTTAGAATCCTGGGGTAAATATTCAGTGTGGGAGTGTTTTCTAACTTTTGTCAGCAGCATTGGCAATAATCCTGTAGGATAAGAGGTTAGTCTGCCCTCAGCCCAGCTGTCATCCTTTGCTCTCAAGCTCACTGGTAAAATGCAGTTTTCACCCTGAAACAATGTTAAACAAATGTTTAAAATAACTTATCTTACAGAGTCAAATTATTTCCAATTCATTGTGATCTATTAAGAGACACGGTTATTAAAAAAACCCCAGAAAACAGCTTGTATTTGTTAAGTGTTTATTTCTGTGCTATCAAGTGCAAGGGAGTGATCTGCATTAGTCCTGTGCTCCAACAGAGAAAGGGAGAGGAAAACACTGATATCATTGTTCAACCTGTACTTTAAGTAATGTCTCATTTGTGGTACAGAGATAAGAAGGGACTTGTCTGAGGTACTCTCAGGGAGCTGATAAGTAAACTGCTGGAACAAATGGAAGGAAGATTATGAGACTGGGAGGGAATAAAATTAAGACTGATAACATATGGATTCCTGCAGCTAATTCTCCTGTTTCCTAAAGATTAATTTTCACTGGTGATATTTTTTAGAGTGATTTAATAATGAGCAGGAGTATGGGGCTTAAAATGCTGGTAATGGGCAGATTTTAGCAAATGACTGCAACATGGAGATCACAAGAACTGAGGACTGTAATGGGAAATTGCTACTAAAGAAATTTTCTTGCAAACTGAGGAGTGGTAAATGTATTTCTGGCTCAAAATGCAAACAGTCAGTAAGAAGAGGAGATACACACCATGAAATGTTTGATTATGGGAAAGTGCTTTTATTTATTTTAAAACTGTGGATGCAGATCCTTGTACTTCTCTCCAAGAGATGTTTACAAGGAGGTTTGTGAATTGTGTGATATTTGTGTAGCAGGAGGTTCTGAACAAAGGAATGGTTGAAAGACAATGATGTTGCTTGGAAGGGCAGATGATGACAGAGACTTTATAATACAGACATATGATACTGAATTGAGCAGAGCTCAAAAAGGCTTCAGACTTGGGTCAGCTTAATTTGTCTACGTATTATTCATATGACTTTTGTTTTTTCTTAAGGGTCAAAATATACAGTGTTTATTATGTTTTGCCTTCTTTGTGCATGTGGAAGCAATGGAGGGCAGGTGATCTTTGCTTCCAATGGCAGACACTTCTGGCATCCCTGGTAGCTTGTGGCAGCCCTTGAATTGATGAGAGTGACCAAATCCATTAGAGGAGTGAAGAGTCTAAAGTGTCAGGGAGTGGAAAGAGGTTTTGGAAGATCTTGTTAATGGCTTGCTTGAAGATTTTCATGTACAGTATGGACTGAATTCCCTCCTCCCAGAATTTAAACTCCCACTGCATATTGGAGCTTCTGTGCCAATATCAGCTGAATGAAAGGGAAGAACAATCAAAGGCTGATGCACCCAGTTTCATACTTTTGCTGGATTGACAATGCCTGAATCTGCCACTTTAAAAAACTTATTGTAATCCTATTCCACTGTTTTGTAAAGCATGTTTATATAAAACCCCACTCACAGCAGTTAATCAAACGCCTTTTTGGACAGATAAATAAAGAAGCAGCAAGAAGAATATGTTAAAAGCAGTCATTAGCATGTACCTCACATCAAATTAAAAAGTACTGAAATTAATCATAAGGACATAATTTTTCCTAACCCCATTTCAAATTGCTGTTTTAAGTGCAATTTATGCCACACACCCACTCATGTCTATTTTAATCAAACATTTTGTACTGATGGGTGAATTAAAGTAATATAAGTACAGAGAGCTATGTGATAGAACAAATAAAAGGCCATTATACTCCTCATTCCAGAACCACAATGTACCAGATCGAAGAGAAAAAAAAAAAGAAAAAAAAAAGGTAACTTTTGAATCAAATAAAAAGACTTTTAGATGTTCCAAATCAGTCTGACAAAAGGTCAAAGTAATATAATGTCCTTTCCATTAACCATTTGGTGTCAAAAGGGCATCTCCAAAACAGTGGAGAATTTTCACAATTCCCATGAAGACCGAAAGTGTTCTGATCACTGGCCATCTCTTATAAACATTGTAGATAAGGAAGAAGTAATTTCATTTAAATATAAATTGGGTTTTTTTAAACTGAAAGACTCTTCTTGTATAAGCAAGGCAGGGTCATTTGTGTCACTAATAAATGGTATGGAACCATTGATGCTCTTGGTGCAGATCTACTGTGTGTTACCTGGATTTGGCTGCTCCTCTTTGCTTTGAACTGATTTTGATTGCAAAGAGGAAATGATCCATATGAGCCATAGTAAAGTTGCAGAGAGAGTGTCTTGGCATAAAAAATTCAGCAAACATTGCTGTGAGCTGTCTCACCATGTCACTGTTCCTCCGACTGCTCCTTATGCTTGGATTCCCTCTCAGTGAAACACCACCTGTGTGTACCTGCTGAAACTCCAAACTGGGCATCCACTGAACTTCTGGCAACGACCAAATATTAGTGTCAACAATTCTTGCTTTTGCCAAGAGTCTCACAAACCTTTCTGCCCAAATCCACAGGAAACATTTGTAAATTAGTTCAGCCTACGACAATGGAACACACAGGGAAATTGTTGCCAATACCAGTATTGTTGACACTGCAATATGGTGCTGTAGGTCAGCCCCCACACCCTCCCCCTTTTTTTTTTTTTTTTTTTTTTTTTTTTGGAAAACATTTGTTACACTCCTCCACGATGTTCTTTTCTGGTTCTCTTAATTCCATCTCATATATATGACTATTAAGATTACTGCTTTTAATACACTGATAAATATATTCAAACTTAGCATAAGGTGAGTTATTTGGTAGTCTCAAGTCAAAGTTTCACAAGAATTGATGCAGAAACATTCAAAACACTTGTTCTAGTGAAAGCATCAAGGTAAGTAATCTTCTGAATGAAAGGACAAGGGAAAAAAGTGACCTTTCCACTTGAACAGAAATTAGATTTTAAACTTCGTGCTTCTGAATGAATAATGAATCTGTTTCAGGTTTCCTTCAATTACTCAAGCCCTCAAGAAGATGTGTCATGTCAAGTCCAGCTAGCCCTGTAGTGTGTCTTCGATGCAAATGGCAACTAATACTCAAGGAAAGGTATAAAAACAAGGAAGGCAGAGAGTGATAAACATACTAAGCCTTCAGCCTTGAAAATCTGGATGGTAACTTCCTGCAATTATAGCAAACATGGATTTCATGTTCATGTTAGTGGCCAGTAGAGGTACCAAAACTGGCAGTTTGCAGAGTTTGGCTCAGTTTTTGTTTTATGACAAACAGCATTTTCGGCATTACCAAAAGAAAACAGCAAAGAGTTGGCATAGCTTTTCCAAACAACTCTGATGTTCTAATGCAATCAGGATTTGCCTTTTTAATGGTAGGAAAAGGCACTGGAGCCCCTATAAGATTAATGTCAATTATTATTAATATGGACTGAATCTACTTTGAAACCAAATTCTATGTAAATCAGAAACCTGAGACTGTGATTCAAGTTTCCTAAATGTAGAACATCTTCTATTGCTCTGTCTGATTCAGAGTATGAAAAATGTTATTTGATTAGTCTCTTGCTGCTTCTGCATCCATTTTTCCCTTGTGTCATTTTATTTATTAGAAGCACTCTGAAGAGGCAGGAATTACAACAGTGCAGCTGTTATTTGCTCAGTCTGGAGAGAAATGGTCACAGTGAACGATTCTACTTTTTTAAGCCCCTGGGGTGAAGAGTGGTTATTTAAACTATCATGTCCACTCGTAAAATCTCCAGTTTAACTGGACTCAGAGCATCCAGTGGCACTTGGACTGCTGCCTTCATTGAGCTGTGATGGGATTTTGCCCTTATCAATCAGTGGCTGGGTGTGGACAGAAATCTGATGAGCTTCCTGCACTGTGTAGCTTGCTGCAGGCTCTGAGTTTGAGTTTCATTGGGCTCTAGTGATTCAGATAATTAGATTTTGCCTGGAGGCTGACAACACCCAGGCTTAGTTAGGGAGCAGGTGGCTGCCACTTAATCCTGGCAGGTTATATCATGCTGCTGGGTTGGAGAAAATACTGTGTAATTACCAGAGAAAAGAATGATCCCTTAACTGGGTTTAGAGAAATCCACTCTTCCTTGAAACTTGTATACACAGACATACATTCATCTGTATTTTGTTGTTACAGTCCCTCTGGCAAAGTTTCTACCTGTAAGCTCTGCTAATCAAGTCCTACCTACTTCAAAAGATACGTTCCTGTTCCTAAATCTTCTCCACTGCTGAGCTGTTTCCATGATGCATGACTCTGCCATGAGGTGTGAGAGCAGAGCTCACCATGGAGAGCAGGGGCTGTGGAGGGGAGATCTCCTTGTCTCCTTAGGGCACTACAGGAAGGCACAGATTGCACTGGCAAAGAGGTTTGGGACAGTGAAATGGGCGATGGAATAGACAAAATGAGACTATAATCAATAGCCACTGGCCAACAATTGGGTGCCTCAAAGGACAAGGAAAACCTGGAGAAAGAAAACTGGTAAAGGAAACTGGATGGCCCCCAGAAAATTTTACTTGGAAACTCTGACTTGTAAGGGAAACAAAAGCAATGGAGAGATCCAAAGTCAGTGCAGCTGGGAGCTTTGCTATTTCCTCTTCTTCAAATTTTTATTTTAAATGTCAGAACTCTTTTCAGGGCTACAGGAGATTTGTGCTCCCTCCTCAAACCTGCCCTAGAAGACCTGACCTCAGATGTGTGAGCACTCCCTAAAATGAGAATTCAAGCAAAACTCTCATTTTCCTTGCATCCCTGACAGCCACCCTATCCCTACATGTTTCTTATAGAATTTTCTCCTCTTTGATGTTTTGGTTTAAGCTGTAGCAAGTTGGAGTTCCAGAGGTTTCTAGTTATGTTTTTTTGCAAAACTCTATTAGCTCCTTTATATTACAGATGTTAGAAAAAACCAGAAATTTAAACTGGTACCAAATAAACCAAGACATCTTGATTAGCAGAACAATCTTCTGTAAACAGGCTTATATTTTAAAACATTTGAAACCCATCTAATTACCCCAGAACAGCAGAATGAGTTCAGGATGTTGGGAGGATCTGGGAGGCTGTTGTTTCACAGTAAATGGCTTTAATCATCCTGATAACAGAGCTGTGCTTCATGCATAGAAAGTTCTGTTTCCCTTTTTCCCCTCCACCAATATGTTCCATATCAGCTTTCTCTCTGAGCTCGAGCCACAGAGGATGTGGACAGTCATGTTATATCAAATTTGCTCTGTCTGCTGATTAAACAGGAAAGATTAGGTTAATGTCATGTTACCCTTTTAAAAATCATTGATCACATGTTTTGTGTTTTAAAGACATTTACCCTTTGAAATAGCAAAGTTACAAGAGCATAAAATCAATGTAAAGATTGGTTAGAATTGTGCATAGCCCACGTTTTTGTCTTTAAATTAAAAAAATGCCCTCATATTGTATTGTATCTTGCATTTTCACACAGCCGTAGCTGGAACAGATCATCTTTCATTGTCTCAGATGTGGATTTGGCAAGGAGCTTTTGTGCTGAGGTTGAATTCTGGGAAGTCTGAACTCTGCATGGTTTACCTCTGTCAGAAGGAAGAAGTTCACAGATAACCTTAATTGTGATAAACAATTTTCCATAACTATTGAAAGTCAGTTGGACACACACTGAATACTTTTTTTGCTTACTTGATAGTAATGACTCACAATAATGATGTGAATTTCATAACCTTTCATTTCACTGGAATGTTGTCACCAGCCCTCGTTTATGCAAAACCAACAAATACTTTCTCAAAAAGTTATGGCTTTCCAGTGGAAAAGTACATGATGAAAGGCCTGGGCTTTGAACTCTTTCATGCTGAGAGTCTCATGCAGCCCAGTGGGTGAGAAGCTGGGGACCCCAGGGTCTCTACAGGGAGCTGAGCCTCTGCTTTGGCTCAGGTCCTGCTGCTCAGCATGTACTGAGTTCAAGGGAGGCTGAAAGTAATTGTGAGAGAAAGAATCCTTGCACAAAAAGGATTGTGCCAGGTGCTGGATGAACTATAACTTCATCCATGAGCTCCCTTCATAAAGAATGCTCCTGTGACACCCTTTTCTCTCATTGTTCTCATTATCTCAGCTGCAAAGTTTCGAATCACACACAGGTAAGTCTGAAGGCAAATCCCAACAGACAGAAACATCAGCCTAACAGATTGCTTTGCCTTCATAATCTACTACTGTAAATAAAGGTGCATGCTGGAATTGATTAATTGCTTCCTTTTCTGTGCAAGCACAATCAGCCATTGATTTGTTTTTGTCAGGCAAGTTCCAGGTTATTTTACATCTCACAGATTTTCTGAATGGAAAAGGGAAGTTTGCCACTCCTATGAATCATCTCACCAGATATTTAAGAGCAAACAGGCTGTGGGAGATGAAGGGTGTCTGGAGGATCCAGGAGCATCCACACTGCAGCTGGGGACCCTTTTCTGGTGCAGAACCCCAAGGACTTGCTGCTAGGCAGGCAAGGAGAGGGAGAAAGGGCTGCTTCCTCTGCCTTTGCTTGGGCTTTCCAAAGCTATGCAACAAAAAAGTAGAGAAAAGGTCATAGCAATGAATGCCTGGTTAACATTTTAATTTTCAGGTGCTTTTTTTCTCTGTAGATCATGGTTGAAATGTATAAGCAGACCTGTCTGGAGAGTACCCAGCTGTTCCCCAGGACCTCAGTATGTTTTTTCCCAGTTGCCTCCATAGAAGCAAAACAGGCAAGAATTTTGTGGTAGAAATCCAGATGGTTGGCCAGACATAGCTGATACCAAATAGCCTTCTTATTCTTTTTTTCCCCTAATAATGTGTATATGACAAAGAGCTGCTCTTTGCAGGTGCTTAATTTGTTGGGGTTTTTCTGGCCATTGTTACAGGTGGTGATATTTACATCTTTGGATGATACAGAGGGAATTTCCCATTTAGCCATCAATTGTGTACCTATGGCCCAAGATCTCTCTTGAGAAGGGATTATTTTAGTGTGCTTGTAAAAGATGTCCAAAAAATGCAGCTTCCAGCATCAAAGTTACAGCTATCAGCCCAGGGTAAACAAATGCTAAATAATCATTGTGGTAATTCACTACTGTGTGAACCTCAGTAGAACTGGATAGGACTTTATCAAGTGCCGTGACTGATGTCTTGAGATTGTTCTCTTGAAGTGGATTCCAGCTTAGATTATGAATTAATTGCTTTATAAAGAGGTACAGGATGCTGCGCAGACTTTGTCAAAGGGGTCTCCCAGAGAGTGTATAGAACATCCTCCAAAGTTTTGGTGCTGACCACACAAAGAAATTAGCAATACAGAGATCAGGCAATAAACTACGGTTTACTATTAGACCGTTTACAGGTCTCTTGTTATTTTTATTTTTTCCCAAGCATTTATGAGGGTCTCTGGGTCTCCAAAGCCCAAGGACATGGGAACAAGGAAACTGCTATTGCAGGTTGTGGTTTACAATGCAGCCTGAGCTGTGTTCCTGGGCCTCTCAGGTGGGGACTTGCTTGGTACTGCTGGGATTGTGAACACTAAAGCATCTTTATGCTATAACTACAGCACTTTTCATGCATCCTACATACATTTAAGGAAAGATAGGAGAATGAAAAAAAAAGAAAAGGGGGAGAATTTCCTCTTGTGATAAATGTCTCTGCATGGACTCCCACCCACATCGCAGCCACAGGCAGCTACAGCCAGCCCTGCCTATAGCAGTCTTAAAATGTGTGTCCAAACACAGCTGTGAATAATGTTTTAAGATATGCATAGGAAGACCAACTATTCTGTGTTGTGTGACTGGAAGACTCTGAAAGGTTCTGGGATGCCTCAGTAAATCCAGAAGGAATGGTTTAAGCATAGTGGAACATTAAAAGTTCCCAATATTTTAATATTTTTATAAAGCAGTGACAAAAAATATCACTCAGACTAGGCAATCTTAATGGAAATATTTAGTCTTCTATCATGTGGGAAACAGACTGCAGCTCTTAAATTCTCTTCTGCAAACTCAGAGTCAAAGGGTAATGATTCTCCACATGGGATAAAATTGATATATTATACACAGTTGCTGAGGGCAATGATTAGGAATTAGAAGATCTCACAAGGCTCCTAAACTCTAACATTTTACAATGTCAGTGATATTGCTTTAACAGAGATAATTTAATAAGTAAAACAATACTGTCTCTAAAATGGACATTCTTCATTTTTTCCAATGCTTTGGACTTTCTCTAACATTAGACATATCAGCCTAAATTCATCCTTGCCGTAAATTCACTGGTGTGACTGGAGCAGTGTGAGGGATGTACACATGTGCCAGTTTGCAGCCATAGCACATCATGAAACTCTTGGTAGGAAGCAGAACTGTCTGGACTGAGCAACCTCTGGTGGTTTTCTGTAATCTCATCCTCTTTAAACTTTGCAGTGATGGGCAAAGAAACCTCCTGTTTGGATGATTGTGCTTTCTGGGTGTTCGTTGTAAAAAAAAAAACCCACCCACACAACTATTAAGTGGAATTAGATATTCTTAAATTATGTGTTAAGTAATTTTATTTCAGATTGACAACAGGTGTTAAATATAAAGACGGGAATAGATCCTGCAAGACCATAGAAACAGGGAAAGGTGAAAATATTCTCTCTCTCTCTCTGCCTAGAACCTGTCTTTGCTGCTCTGTAGCTTAGGTGGGTTGTTTTCCCCACCTGGAGCCCAGCAGCCCAGTTTTTGTCATAAATCCTCCCTGTATCTAGCAGGAATGCTTCTCTTCCAAACATGCATACCATTGGCCTTGGGGAAGGAGAAATGACTAAATGACACAGAAAATCTGCACTTTACGCGAAGTGGAAGGGATACAGGTGCTCCATGGCTGCTAGAATGGGCCATGGGAGAGGATTTTATACAAATGAGTTTGGGGATGTCAGATCTCCGGGTGACAGGTGAGGGGAGATAATTCGGCAGCCCTGTCTCGCCGTGAGCCCTGGCTTTTCTCTCCCTGCTGAGTCACACAGAATAATTCATCATCCAGCACTGCTCAATGACTGTCATAAACAGGCCATGGGCTGGAATTTTTTGCATCCCTCTCTCCACGTAGGAGACTGAATTTTGAGCATAATGAAATGTTTTTGTGACCGCTTTTTTCTTAGGGCAACAAGTCAAGAAATTAGATTTTAATATGAGTTTGTCTATTCATAAAGCACCCAGCACATCAAAATATCACATCCACTTGAGGTAAAATCTATATGTCACTACACAGAAGAATTTTTCACCTGGGGTTTGATTAGGTCATTGAAAATATTTTAAGTTTTATTTTCTTTTGCTCCACTTAATTATCTTTTCAGAACAAGGATATGTCAAGGCAATGCAGGAGATTATTTTCTCTCTCTTTAGAAATAAGATATGAAAAAAAAATTGGTAAGAAACTCCCTAAAAAATGCCTTTTATTGATGGTTAATACCATAGATCAGCATGTGGATATGATGATTATTATTCAAATAGAAAAAAAAGTGGGTAGCCTTGCCCACTGACATTTCAAGACATTAGGTGCATTTTGCTGCAATGATAGAGACATCTGGGTCATGTATTTTTTAGTGACAGATTTGTGCCTCTAAGTCCCTTATGTTTGGAGGAGCAGTTTTTCCCAGATAAAAGCAGGGAGATACAATTCAGTGATACCCTGGGTCAGTAATGAACAGCACTGAGAATTGCCACTGTGGTGTCCAAATCTGTAAACTAGCAGCACCTGGGAAAATACTCGAAACATAAGGTGGCATTCCATGCATCAGAGTCTGTGGATTTTGTACCTCTCTTATCCTCCCCTGAATTCCTCTGAGATGAGTATTGGAAAGTATGGAAAACTAAGATGAGAATACTTGGATTTAACTGTGTGCTGATGTCTCATTCCAAAACACCTCAATGATTACTGGGAGATAACAGAAACTCTCCCACCTGTTCTTGTGGAGAAGAGCAATATTCTTTTTACTATACCAGGGGCAAATGATGGTATTTCCAGGGGGTCAGCTACAGTCCTGAGTGCTGTTCACTAGAAAAGGGAAATTTTTCCCTCCCCACTAACTGCCTGAAAAATTTCTTGAATCACACTGAAAATTAAAATCTAAAACTTTTTCTCCTAAAATTTAACCTTAATTTTGGGGTCTGAGAAGAGTTAGGTTCTTGATTTTTCAAAGGGTCCTCAGTTTGGCTCTCAAAATTTATTCTTGCTCTTTCATCTGCACACAATTATGTCTAGAAATGCATATAATTTCCTTCACTGGTTGAAGGATAAGTGTGCATTTGTTGGCACAACCAAATAATTATCTATCCAAGTAATATAAAACAATTGTAAAGATATTTGCAGCTCCCTTCACTTTATTCACAGTTACCATAAAACTAAGGGAATGAGAGGAATGAGGTCTGGATTCATCTTTGGACAAAGCAGAGACTTCTAGAAAATAGACTTTAATGACATTCCTCCTCTTATTGGAAAGGTTATACATCAGGAAAAGTCTTCTGAGTCTTTTTTTTGTGGCAGAAATGTAGCCACCATATAAAACCTGTAATAAGAATTGTCAAATATAACAATTTTATTATGTCTGTTCATCGTCTGGGCAGTGAAGCTTTCCTTAATGAATGCATTGATCTGACAGGCGAGGGCCAAGGAAGAAGCAGAACAAAAGCAGCACCACAAGAAAAACACAGAAGAGAATATTTGAAAGTCAGAGGCACAAAGTTTTCCAGCTGTTTTGCCATTGCTGGAGGTGGATGACAGGTGTGAATTCAGCCAGGAGGAGGTGGCAGGGCTGAGAGTTCAGAGAGACCAAGGAGAGGGGGCTGAAGCACAGGTTATCTTGGAGAGTGTGTAAATCAAGACACATGCTGTTCAAGGTTGGATCCTCGGATTTGTCTTAAAACAAAGCAAGATTACAATAGACTCCTGTAGATTATATATGTAGAGCAAGTTAAAATAAATGGCAAGGATTTCGAAAAAGCACATTATTTTCTCTCTCCCTCTCCAAGCTGAAATATAGCTTTATCCTCTGTGTGGGTGGCTAAGAGAATCTCACAGTGTCAATAAATGATAGATAGACAGCTTGGTTTTTGTTTTCTTTTCCATTTTCTTTTAAAACAAACTTTAAAGGGGTTTAGAGACACTCTAATTAAAACAGGCAGGACCTGACTGCTGCCTGCTCCCACTGACATCAGTACAAACCTGCCAAAGTTATGCTCCAGTAGGATCAGATCCTTCAGGCTGTGTCTGCAGTTGTTTACACAGGTGTAAATTAAGTGTGAATCCATTGTGGCCAGCACAGGCATTAATCACCATGTCAGCCTAAGAGAGCTGCCTTCAGCCTTGCACTGAACTCGCTGAGGTCCCTCCCTGCCCTGGGATAAATGTGCCAGACCAAGAGTGGTGTGGTACTGCCCATCTCCCATCACAGTGCCCCTTCTAGGCACTGTCTGGGAGCTATTGCAGCTCCAGCACCAGTGGTGATTTAGGAAACTGCTCCATGCTTTGTGTCCTGTGGCTGTGAGGTGCTGGTTGTCCCTTGTGTGGTTGGGCTCAAAATCTGTCTGCTAAAGATCATGATGCCTTTCTCTCTCTCTCTTTCACAGAATTCTTGTTTCAGATTTGGTGAGGCCAGCACTCGAGGATCTGTGGTTCAGCTCAGAGCACGGAGCAGCATCTCCAGGGGACAAGTTAATTCAGCAACAGCTCTGAGGCAGGACTGGCCCTGGAAGGAAACAATGCATCAGCTCCCTGGAAAGAAGCCTTAATGCCTGTTGTGAGTCAAGATTTACATGGCAAAATGGGCTAGCTACTTCAGTAAAGTACGAGTAGGAAAATGTTATGATCCCCAGGAAGATAGTAGGGGCTATAAGAAGGATTTATTATTGTCACAGTCTGCTTTTTTTCTTTTTCACTGAATTGTAAACTGAGTTTCATGTTAAGATAGATTTAGTTAGTTGAACTTGTTCTTAACTATTTGTTATTGGCATTAGTAATACAGACTATAAAATATGGCCGGAAGGTTTTGTTCATCTTTTAATATAAAACAGGCAGAACTGGAAGTTCATACTGAAAAGTTGACTCTCAATGTTTGTAAACACACATGAACAAACACATGAGGAATTTATTTGCACTTAATTGGGTCTTCAGAGAATAGCTGCATTCTGTGTGCATTTCCTTCTTGTGCTGATTTTGGCAAGGCTGCCTAAAACAAAGTAAAATAACTACCTTTATTTTTTTAAAAAAAGATATTTCACTCTTCTTAACTGATGACTTCATGCCTTTGAAATGTTCAAGATAAATGGTGTTTCATTATTACTTTTGGTGTTATTAGGAAAGTAAACAAGGGCAAGGACACAGACTTAGGCTTCTCTTGGAGCAGACCATGACTTGTTCTCTGTGAGCTGGAGCAGTTTGGAGCTGTGCAATGGGGAGGAGAAATGTCTGTGCAATGTAATCAGTGTGCAGGAGCCCTCTCAGGGTGCTAAGAGTGAGCCTGGGGCACTGAAACTTTCTCACGGACTGCCCAGGTGTGGTCAGAAACCTCCCAGCAGGGCACAGGAATGGGCCATATCCGTTACTGCTTCCCATTTTCATATAAATATTGAAGACATTACACTGAATAAACCAAGGTGTGTATTTTGACCTGTGCTCTCCCTAAATATGTTATTTCATACTTTTAGTCATGGCATACACAGTTCTGAAGAGATTTTGTTTCATGCCAACAGAACTTTCTCAACTCAGAAGTTCTGGATTAAAGAAAGTGTTTGGGAATAGAAAATGAATCATGCCAGTGGCACTATGAATAAGTTTTTTACATTCATCATTTAAGGCTCTTCACACTTTTTCTTTGGTAAGCTCAAGTTTCTATTTTGAGGGCTGAATTTGTATTTTAATGAATCAGAAAGTGTGAAAGCAATATAAAAATAAGTTGTTTGGTCTTGGGGGGAACTTTAATTCAGAGCAGTCTAGCAATAGAAAATTGCCTTCAACAGGCTACATCTTTGCAAAAATTGAAGGGAAAAAGGCAGCTAGATTATAATCTACATAAATATAGATATTCTAAGACTGTAGAGTGCCTACCTTTGTCCTCAGAAAAGTGACATGAATGAAATTGTAGTATTTTCTGTATCTATTTCCCAATTAACTTAAAAATATAGAATCTACCCTTACATAATAGTAATATAAAATTCTTAGTAAAAATTTGAAAAAAAAACCAAATTAGAGTGACCAAAAGCCTGCAAAAGGAAGTTGGAATGAAAACCTGTCCTTGATTTCTAACTGCCCAGGAAGTGGCTCTTTGGCTGTCCTTGAGATGCCTGATGTGCATCCATTCTGAAGCTTGGGATGTTACAGAGTGCCAAGCAATGCTACACTACAAACAACTGTGATTTTGGAAGTTGTGGTGGTTTTTTATCTTCTGAACATGGATTACTGGAAGGATCTCTTCTTTTCTTTTTCTATCATGGGTGTGTTAAAGGAGGGTTACCCAAATGTTTTTTTTCCCAAAATATAATGAGACTGAGATGACTGTAGGCATTTCTATCTCCAAGCATTCACTTGGCCTGGAGGATACAAGCCTTAAGTGCATCTACAAGAGAAAACCCAATGTTTAAACAGGCTAAGCAAGAATCTGTGGTGTGGTTTATCCAGGGAGCCACATAGAAGAAAAAACAAATGAAATTCATAGATGCAACTACTATGAGAAATGGTTGCAGCATTGCAACATTAATGTTTCCATTTTTAATGCAAATGAAATTACAGATATTTTTAATCTGATTTTTACAATAACATTCTTTCAGGCTTCAGAACACAGTACTAAAGACAAGACTTGTCCATTTGGTTACTCAGTGATGTCTGAACAATACTGAGTTTAAAAGAAGTCTGTAGTTTTAAATTAGGTTTTCCAAGTGTTACGTAAAGCAGTCAGATATACACAAAGCAAAGCTGTTGAAAGCCTAGATTATAGGGAG
The DNA here is from genome assembly GCA_025920805.1 of Petroica traversi. NCBI lineage: Eukaryota > Metazoa > Chordata > Aves > Passeriformes > Petroicidae > Petroica > Petroica traversi. The sequence continues at coordinate 14,047,674 of JAHLSL010000010.1, forward strand.
ATAGAACTCAATGAACATTACTGCCAACAAATAATCAGAGCTGTTCCTGCCATCAATAATCAGCTGTTCCTGAGATAACTGGTGGCACATTTTAAGTAACAGTATTGACTTAAATTAAAAATCAAGCCTAAATTTCCTGTGACTTGAAATCAGGAAAGACCACAGTATAATCTGCAATTTTTCAAAGATAAACAAAGACTATTTCATGCTAACAATTTTATATGGGTTCATAACTCTGAGGTATAACAGCACTTTACCTGTTACCAAAGTAGAAGAGTCCATTTTTAAAAAACTTTGCTTAACTTAAAAGTTCTACCAATTACTATACTCTTATGATGAAAGTAGAATTATTAATCAGTCTTGCTGGAAATCCTGGTATGCTTGTTAAATGTTTGCTTTGAATTGCCAATATGATTTTCTTTTTTGTCCTTCTTTTCTAGGTAGTAAAATGCAATGTAGTTCAATCAGTTCACATGCAAAGCAGGCCAATATTGCTGGGCTTGCCAGCACAGTTCATATTTGGGATCAAGCAGGACTCTTGTGCTGCTTTATATCTAAATTAAGTTTGCAGAAATCAGAGGAAAACTGGGGCCTGATTTATGGTCAAATGTTATGCTTTGAGGAGGTAGCTCTTTGTTTTCCTCAGGACTGTCAGAGTTTAGACCAACTTGTGTGTTGGTTTAGACCAACACAAAACAGATGAATTCCACTGGAAAACACAGGGGAGCTTGGCCACATAATGCCAGTGAGCTCTTGGCTCTCTCTGGAAGACAGCAGGAATTTTGCCATTAACATCATCTGGGACAGATTTCTTCCTTTTGCTTCTCGTCTCTGAGAGGAGACTGCTCAATCCCCTCTTGGGCCAGTCAGATGGAGCAGTGTTAAAGAAAGTGTGATGATGTAAAGCATCAGGAATAAGGGATAAAAAGTTGTGTCCAAAAGGCTAGATAAATATTATTTTATCCACCATCCAACTGCGGAAGGAAGAAGGACTGATACATGGAGCTCTTCTTTCCAGAAGAGACAGAGATGCTTCTCAGACTCTTACAAGCCCCAAGCAAAATTTCTCACAAATCCCCTTTCTGTTGTGCAAAGACTTAAAAGTAGAGTTTGTTTCTTAAAAAAAAAAAAAGGGGGGGGGAAGAAAAGACACTACTGCTTAGCATAAGAAATAATCTGTTTAATCACATAAATAATTTGAAAAAATCTTCAATTTGTTAATTTGCATGAGTCAGGATTTACATGTGGCTGAATAAAGTAAATTTAGAATATAGAAAATATTCCAGAATTGAATGTATTACAAATTGCAGTATCTGACTAAATTGTCCTTCCTAGATTTATGTTGCAAAGCAGAGCTTCAGCAAACATAGATTTTTCACAACTAGTCCTTAACAAAGATGATATTTCAGTGAGGAAAGTTGTCAAATGTGGTTCATTTGCCAATGTAATTTCCAGATTCATGTTCAGTCCATATTTCTTACGACTCCAGTCTGTCACTCCTTATTTAGGACTGATTTTCAGCTTCTTATTTTTTCAACTGAATTGAGCTACATTTGCCAGAGAAGCAAATCTTGAAAGTAAATCCAGAATTATTAGTAACAGGATATTTATAGAAGAGGTCAGTTCCTGTCCCTTACAGGTCTATAAATAATAGCTAAGGTAAAGATGGATATTTTGCTTCAATAAAAGAACAGCAAATCAGTAGGAGAAAATGGTGTGTGGCAGGGTAATGCATTCTGTACTGACTGCAAAGGTCTGTCTTCACCCCTAAAAACCCGACAGTTTTGCTAAACAGCCAAAGTGAATGTTATATGCCACCAAGCTGTAATGTTTTAAAAATCATGTTTACATGATCATCTAAATATCGGTTGCATTTTCATCCTGCAGGTACGCTTAAATATTTGCAGACTTCCATGGGCTTAGCCCACACATCCTTTCCCACCATCCAGTGTGTCAGCTTACAGCCAGACATTGGTTTTGATGGCTGTAGTTGTTGAGTCTCACCTCATGAGAGTGATGTTTTCTGTCACACTGCTGCTTTAGGTGTGATTATTGCTGATAGTTTTTACCTGATTGTGGTGACATTTGCTATGTGATTAGAGAAAATATATACTCTCACAAGCACACAATGAGCAATAAAACCAATGTTCCTGTACCATCTATAGTCCTTACATAAACTAAAATTTCTTTGCATAAAGCAGCATCTTTGTCTCCCTCTATCTCAGAGTTATTGATTTCAAAGTGTCATAATGCAAGTCGATGGAAGCTGAATTAATTACAAAGTGTTGCCCAACTGCATAGACAGAAATTGGTCACTACTGACTTCCCAAGTGGAATTCTGCCTGAGTAGGTTTATATGCCCAGTCCAGACTGAAATAATTATTAAGTTGTTTGTATTTTTGAGATGATGCTCGATAAACTTCACTTATATGGTTCCTTTTGCATGGATTCACTTCCTGGCAGCTTAGGAGGAGTCATTACAGACTGGTAACTGTGGAGGAAGGAGTGGAGTTCAGCTCCTTTTCCAATGAAGGCTTAACAAAAAACCTAAACAGGTGCTAGAGTGGTGACAAGGAGACAGGCTCCTGCTGAAGAAAAATTTCCTCACTTTTTAATCATGCCCAAGATGATGCTTTGTCAAAAGGCATATGTTTTGGTTTAGGGTAAATATTTAGGAGGAAACCTCTGGGAGGGTCTCTTCTAGGAAGAGTCGATTCTAATCACCTCTCTTTTTACAGATCTGGGAAGAATTTCTTTAGAGAAAAGTGGAAAAAATTATTTATTTAACAAATAGAATATTTATAAGTATAGGAAAAATTTGGATAATATGAAAATAATGAAACTTCTTTTTCTTCTGAAGAGGTGGTAGATTTAGAGTTTGTCTGAGTCTGGTTTAGTTTTCTAGTGGGGGGGCTGATTGTTGGGCCTGGCTGTAGAAGTTGGCGAGGGGGGGGGCCCCCCGGGGATTTCCCTGGTGTTCCGGGCCCACGCGATGTCAGTTAGTCCTAGGAAGAGGAAAAAGGGAAAAAATACTCAGTAAAAGACATAAAGTCTCTTCTTGTAAAAAGCTGGGAAAAATTTGAGGAAATTTTCTGTTGTGAGTTGTTTTAGTATTTATACTAGAGAGAGTAAAAAACAGGAAAAAAAAAGAAAAAGAAAAGAGATAACGCTGTTTGCTGGAATGTAGTTTCTCCGCTCTTTCTCGGCCTTGGTTCATAGTAGTAAAAGTATTCTGTAGACAGATGGTGAGTGGTTTTTTTTTTCCTCTACTTTTACTTTTTTTGTCTTTCTGGAACTAATTTAAAGTTGTAGAACTTAATGTCTAGTATAAGTAAGAGGATGATTGGGGATATAAACAGGTTATATGGTTAACTTAGGACATTCTACCTCTTATCCCTATATTGTTATTTTAGTACTTAGATATATATATATATACAGTGTACAGTTATTTATAGATAATGTTAGTAAAATTTAGTAAATAGTGGTATTTATATACATATATATATACAGTGTATAGTTATATATAGATAATGTCCTTGAAATTCAGTAAATAGTGGTATCTATAAATGGTTTTCACTTAACAGTTAAATGATCTTGGGGTACACATTGTGTTGTTCTATTTTTTTGTATTATTTGCTATGTTTAACCTGGTCTTTGAGTAAAGACAACTCCCCGGATGGGTTTGTTTGTATTTGAGGTAGAGTTGACTTATACTGTTTTTCTTAATAGACTTTTAATATGTACTACTGGTATCTTGTTTTTATTACAGTATGTAGGGACTCAGACTGGGCCGGGCCAGCTCTGTTGGAAGATCTTTTAGTGTTTATTAACTAGGTGGTTTTTGTTAAATGTTTTTTTTTAATTTTTAAAAGAGTCTCTTCTTAATGTTTTTAGGGTGGTTTTTAATAGTCTACTTCTCCACTTTACCTGCAGTTGGTGTGTGGTAGGGGATATGGTATACTTATTTAATACTATGTTCCCTAGCCCAAGTGTTGATAAGGTTGTTTTTGAAATGAGTCTTGTTGTCTGATTTAATTTTCTCAGGGGTACTATGTTTTTAAAGGACTTGTTTTTTAAGGTCTAGGATGGTGTTCCGGGCAGTGGTATGAGGTACTGGGTAAGTCTTTAACTATCTTGTGGTGGTTTTTACTATTGTGAGTACATAGTGTTTACTTTGGCGTGTCTGGGATAGTGTGATGTAATTAACTTGTTAAGTCTTTCTATACTTATATTTGGACTAGTGCCCCCCATACCATAGGGGTTTTACTCGTTTTGTCTGTTTAATTGTTGTATATGTTTTATAATTATGGATTACTTGGGAAATGTAGTCTATGGTTAAATCTACTCTTTGGTCTTGTGCCTATTTATAGGTGGTATTTCTACTCTGATGACTTGAGGTATCATGGGTCTATTGAGTTAGGAATAATTTTTCTTTGTGTTGTCAATCTAAGTCTATCTTTGATACTTTTATTTTTGTAGTCTGATTTACTTGTTTGTTGTTCTGGTGTTCTTTATTAGTCTGACTTTTAGGGACATGAGTATTTATATGGTGGACTTTTACAGGCAGCTTATCTATTTGGGTAGTGATGTTTTTCTACACTTCAGCAGCCGAGATTGTTTTTCTTTTACGTTGTCAATTAGTCTTCTTCCACTTCTCCAGCCATCCTTATAGAGTATTGGTTACTATCTATGAATTGGTGTAGAGGTAGAGTTTTGGTTACTTCTTTTTTTCAGTAATGTCTAGGGTCAGTTGAATGGTTTTGAGTTTAGTTAGTTGACTTGATCTACTTTTTCTTTCAGTAGTTTTTGTAACCTGTTGAGTGGGGTTTTACATAGTTGCTTTCTATTTCTGTTTTATCTTTATGATATGACAGCAACTATTAGTAAAAAGAGTGTAGTGTGTGTCTTTTGCTGGTAGTTGATTGTATGGTGGAGTTTTCTTAGTCTGTGTTATTTGTTGTTTTTTTTTTTATTGGTGAGATTAAAGTTTTTACTTTTAGGTTAATTTGTAATTATCTTTAAAATCTTAGGGTGATTTAGGTTTCTAATATGGGCACGCTGTGTTATGAGGGTAATTTACTTGTTCGGTGTAGTACTGGTGGTATGGTGGGTAGATGGAATCTTTGTTTTGAATATTTACTTTAGTACTGGTAGTCGGGGTGTCAGGAGGAGTTGTGTTTTAGTGTTAATGACTTTTGAGGTGGTTTGGACTTTTTTATAGGTTGTTAAGATTTCTTTCTCTGTCGGAGTGTAGTTGGCTTTGGACTCTGTAATTTTGACTTTAAAGTTCTAGTGGTTGGTCTCGAGTCTCTTTAGGTACTTTCTGTTAAAGGTTCTATGACAGACTGTGGTTCCTGGTTGCAGAGTAGAGTACATTCTTTACATCTGGGTTTGTTTTGACAGGGCCAAGCGCTACCGCATGAGTGATTTTTTGTTTGATCTGGGTGAAGGCTTGTTGTTGTTTAGGATTCCACTGGAAAGTGTTCTTCTTGCAGGTAACTAGATAAAGAGGGCTCATGATCTGGCTGTACTTGGGAATATGTATTCTTTAAAAGTTTATGGTGCCTAGGAAAGTCTGTGTTTTCTTTTTGCTGATTGGTGGAGACATTGTTGAAATCTTGTTGATAACTTTGGTGGGAATCTGGTGTTGTTCATTTTGTCATTTTACTCTTAGGAATTGGATCTCTTGAGTAGATCTCTTAATTTTGTTTTTTTTTTTGATGGTAAAACCAGTTTTTAGGAGAATTTGGATAATATTTTCTTTTTTTTTAAATACTTCTGCTGCCATGTTCCCCTACTCAATGATGTTATTAATGTATTGTAGATGTTCTGGAGCCTCACCCTTCTCTAGTGTAGTCTGGATTAGTTTATGGTAGATTGTGGGACTGTGTTTCTACTCCTGGGGTAAATGATTCTAGGTGCGCACCCCTCCAGGTGAAAGTAAATTGAGGTTTGTACTTAGTTGTTAAAGGAATGGAGAAAAATGTATTTGTAATGTTAATAGTGGTGTATTACTTCGTTGTTTTGGACTCCAGTTTATATTGGAGTTCTAATATGTCTGGTACAGTAGTACTTAATGGTGGAGTCACTTCGTTTAAGGTACGATAGTCTACTGTTAATCTTTATTCTTCTTCTGATTTGTGTACAGGTTAAATGGGGCTGTTGAAGGGTGAGTGGGTTTTGCTGACTACCCCTTGGCTCTCCAGCTCACGAATCAGTTTGTGGAGGGGAATCACAGTATCTTGAGTGGTTCTGTACTGTTGGTGGTGTACTGTTGAAGTGGTAATTGGCACTCATTGTTCTTCTCCCTTTGGAAGTCTAACGGTAGAGGGATTCTCTGATAGTCCAGGTAAGGTACTTAATTTCTTAACGCCTTCTGCCTCCACACTAGTTATCCCAAATGTCTACCTGAGTCCTTTCAGGTCTTTGAAATATCCATTTTGGAGATAGTCTGTGTCCAAAATATATGGGGTTTCTGGGTTAGTTAAATTAGAATGCTTCTTCCACTCTTTTCTAGTCAGGTTCACTTCAACTTCCACTACAGTTAAATCCTGTGATTCCCCTGTTATACCAGTAATAGAGACAGATTCGGTCCCCACATGTCTTGATGGGATTAATGTGCACTGTGTACTAGTGTCAACTGAGGCTTCATATTTTTGTGGTTCTGATGTGCCAGGCCAACGAATCTACATAGTCTAAAAAACATGGTTTTCCCTAGCCCCCACCTGGTTAGAGGCAGGGCCTCTCTAAGCCTGGCCATTCTTCTTTTCCTGGGTGTACATCTTAGAGGTTACTTCAAGGGGATCAGATATATCGTCGTTATCATATTTGGCAGTTTGGCCATGGGTAATTGGAGTTATTTCCTTTCTGGTGGAACTTCCTTTCCGAGTCTTGTCTTTTTTTAATTTACGCATCTGTTGTGTTAGAACAGACATGGGTTTTCTATCTCACTTTCTTATGTTTTCCCCACGATTATACAAGTAAAACTACAGGTTACGTTATGAGGGGTACCTTCTCTCTTTTGGGGAACGTCTACGTCTGGTAACTGTGCCTTTGACTTATACTGTGTAGATTTGGAGAATCTCATTTCTGAGTTCTTTGTGATTCTCTTTTATCTCATGTCTGAGTTCTTTGTGATTCTTTTTCATTTCCTGTAGTTGTTCTTTCACAGTTGTGATTCTTGTATGTGTTGGGCTATACACAGTATTTTTATATGTTCGGAGCTTCCTCGCCACCTCTGCCATAGTCGCCTCTCTTTCGTCTCATATCATTAGGATTAAAGAAGTCTGGTGTTCTTGTGGCCTGAGGTGTATAAGTTTTCGCCACATTTTCGGTGTACATACTATTAAGTCTGGATTATTAGGTGTATTGAGATTCTCTGTGAAAACCAGTTCTGTTATGGCTATCTCTCTTAAGTGCTGAATCCCTTGTTCTATTGTCTTTTACTGGGTTTGCTGTATATAGAGATTGTCTACACACATGTATCTGTGTGCCACAGCTGCCAAGACTCGTGACTAGAGATTTCTAGGGAGAGTCCCCCTTACTGTTTCTTGGTCGATAACTGATTTATGTGACAGGTGTCTCAAATGTCTCGTTTCAGTACTGTTTAAAATTGTAATGCCTGTGGCATCCCAAAGACGGACTAATCAACTAATTATAGATTTATTAGGGTGTTGAGTGTAATCTTTTCTTAGACTACGAAGGTCCTTCAGGGAAAAGGAATCGATAGTGTTTTCTGCCCTTGAGCTAGTTTTTGTTCCTGACGGTCTTTCCCCTCTATCGCCTGCCCGTGAGGGTCCTTCTCCTCCATCATCTTCATCATTTTCTACTGGTCGATCTGTTTTGGTTTTGGTCTTCTTTTCTGTAGTAGTAACTGTCAATGGTTTAGGCTTACTATCTGGTCCAGGTGTTGGTTTAGGTTCAGTGTCTGGTTTAGTTGCAGCCTGGGGGACTTGGGCTGTTTTACTTTCCTGGTCTTGTGCTTCTATCTGCTGTCCTGTCTCACCTTCCTGGTCCTGTGTCTCTATCTGCTGCCCAGCTTTACTTTCCTGGCCCCTTGTCTCTATCTGCTGCTTTATAGTATTCAGTAGTGTGTGCTAAGTATATGCCAGGGCCCAGCTTATTGTAATGATCCTTTTTTCCTTAGAACTATTATTACACTTCTTTTTCAGATATTTGGCCACCCTAGTTGGGTTCTGTATTTGGTCACGTGGGAAGTCCCAAGTTATGGGTTCTGAGAATTTTTTCGAGATCTGGCCTAGATCCTCCCATTCGCCGTACTATTCGGGATGTTCTACAACTGGGTTAGGTGTCTCCTTAGTCCCTTTGCACCTATTATCTTCAGTCCTTCTGTACTTATTATCTTTAGCCCCTCTGCACCTATCATCCTCAGCCCCTCTGTACTTATTAGCCCTCATTCTAGAAAAGTTGTAAACCATATAGAAGAAACTCACCATCTGAAATATCACTAAAGTGGTTTCTGTGGTATTTAGAGGGTACTGAGTATTTTCAAAAATGATGTAATAGATGATGTAACAGATGATGTAACAGATGATGTAACAGATGATGTGACAGATTGAAAGGGGAAGAGGAAAGGGAAAGGCTGGGAAGCCTCATTCTCACCTTTAAGAGATTGGGTGTCATTATTAACAAACCCGCAGAACATGTCATTGAAACTTGGATGTAAGGCGGGAAAGAAAAACAATAGACCATAAATAGCTCGAACAATTCTTAGTAGGTTAGCTACACTCTCTCTATAAATCAGGATCACCACCCCCAGCAAAACAGTAACTTTAAGCCGTACCCCGCAATGGTAAAAGTTCCATGTTAAGAACAACAGTGAGTAATAAAGTCAGTCTAGGAACTAGTTAGCTGTCCTCATGGAGAGGTACATTATGAGTTCAAATAGTATGGCTACTGAATGCTCTACCCCAATACAGAGCAAGTACAACCAAAATACAAATCAGTACAAGTTTTTTCCACGTTCTCGAGCCCCACATGGGGCGCCAATGTATTTGTCTTGGTTTAGGGTAAATATTTAGGAGAAAACCTCTGGGAGGGTCTCTTCTAGGAAGAGTCAATTCCAATCACTCCTCCCCCTACAGGTCTGGGAAGAATTTCTTTAGAGAAAAGTGGAAAAAACTATTTATTTAACAAATAGAATATTTATAAGTATAGGAAAAATTTGGATAATACGAAAACAATGAAACTTCTCCCTCTTCCGAAGAGGGGGTAGATTCAGAGTTTGTCTGAGTCCGGTTCAGTTCTCCAGTGGGGGGGCCGATTGCTGGGCCCGGCTGTAGAAGTCGGCGGGGGGGGGGGCCCCCCGGGGGTTCCCTGGTGTTCTGGGCCCACGCGATGCCAGCCAGTCCCAGGAAGAGGAAAAAGGAAAGAAATACCCAGTAAAAGAAATAAAGTCTCTTCTTGTAAAAAGCTGGGAAAAATCCGAGGAAACCCTCCACTGTGAGCTCTTCCAGCACCCCCACTAGAGAGAGTAAAAAACAGAAAAAAAAAAGAAAAAGAAAAGAGATAACGCTGTTCGCTGGAATGTAGCCTCTCCGCTCTCTCTCGGCCTTGGTTCGTAGGAGTAAAAGTATCCTGCAGACAGACAACGAGTGGTTTTTTTTTTTCCTCTGCCTTTACTTTCTTTGTCTTTCTGGGACTAACTTAAAGCTGCAGAACTTAATGTCTAGTATAAGTAAGAGGACGATTGGGGATACAAACAGGTTATATGGCCAACCCAGGACAGCATATTTGAATAGTCTGTTGAAGTTGAACTGTTTCCAAAGAGACTAATAAATGTAGGAAAGCAGTTACAGGTGTGGCTGAGCACAGGCGTGCTGGGGCTGATATCTGAGGTGATAAATCCAGAGGCAGAAAAAGGAGATGGCAAAGATGAAGGGACAGAAATGGAGAGGCAAGCAGATGTAGAAGCTGGCAGTGAAGCCAACCTATAAAAACAGGCTACTCTGCTTCTCTTCCTTGCAGGGCCCAGCCCAGCAGATGTGCTTTGAGAATTCCCATCAGATCAGGTTTCACAGAAGAGCCAGAGCAGTAACAAGTTCAGAGTTCCCAGCAGAGTTTAAGATCAAGCTGGAAGCTGTGCTGCTCTGGCTTGTCAGCTTGTGGATGCCCAGAAGCAAATCCTTTCCTTTTCCTTTCTCTCCAGAGCTTTGCTCTTCAAGTGCCACAGGAAGAGGAGCATGAGGCTTGAGGAATGAAATTTTACTCTTTGATTCTTGGCTCAGGAGTTAGCCTAATTATTATTGCAAATGTGGCAGGCAAGTTGTGTTTCTAATATGTACCCTCTCTTTTGAACTATCCATACAAATTGTGAAAAAAAATTCCATACTGCTCTAAGATGCCAAAGTTCAGTTTTAAAATTAAAAAGCCCAGAATGCAGAAAGACCTGCTCTTCTGTCAAGTATAACCTCACCTCTTAAGCATTTGAAGGCCTGAAGGGCTTGGAGGGAAAATGAAGAAGGGTATCTAACTTTCATGGAAACATATATTTTTATTCCCTGATCTCTTTATTTATTTTGGTAAGAAATATCCAGAAAAAAAAGGACAGCTACGTTGAAATTAATAATGTGGAACTGATTTCTGCAGGAGAGGCCATGAGATAGCTGCAGAAACTCAAGAAAAGCCCAGGTCCTGCTGCTGTGATGTGCCAAGGTACAGGAACCTGCATGACAAGAAGTAACATGTGCTGCGAGATGTACAGGACTGAGCTGCTGTCAAGGCCACAATCTGCTTACACTGGACAGATTAAACACCAACTGGAAGACAAAATCAAGGCCTCATGCAGTGAATAACACAAGCAGAGAGCTGAGGTCCAGCACCACCAAGAAATGTGAGTGGTACACACTGACTTCACTCCCTTGTGGGAAAGCACCTGGCAGCTTCTGAGTGAGGAGGCTGCTAATATTTAAACACATATACTGTATTTTTGTGCTGTGGGCATGACCAGAGAGAGAAATTCCAAGAGAATTAGTGTTTGGTAAGGATAGAATAAACAGGCATATTTAGTCAGTACAGGAAAAATATGAAGACCATGCATTCAGCAAGCCAAGCACTGAATCTTTGGGAAGGTTTGCTCCCAGACTTAAGATTCAACACACAGCAATATAATCCATGACGCTTGAGACTGAACTTTGAGAGTGAGATCTTCCAAAATAAATTGTTACCAGAAAGTTCTGTGTAGTCCTGGAACATTTAGCTGTTAATTACTGTCTTTTCTTACTCCATAGTGGTATAATTTGCATTTTGATTAAACTAGCCAAATATTTTGCCGAACAAAAGAGTTTCTTAGTAAACATAATTATGCTTTTAGTCTAGATGACCTTTTTCTTGATAAAAGAAAATCCTGATTACCTTTTCTATTAATGAAAAGTTGATTAATGTAGTTGAATGAATTATTAAAGAAGAGATAACTGAATTAATCATACTTAATGTAATAGCAGATTACAGGGAACTTATAGATTAGCATCAGAATTTCCCTTTCTGTTATAGGCTAATATAAATAGATTTAATTCAAATGGACTATGTCCATTTATTTTCTGGCCTTACTCATGAATTAACACTGCTCTTGTAAAAACTCCTGGCACATGACAGACACTGTAACATACTGAATCAAAGAAAGTGTTTTTCTGTTGGTCTGTGTTTTTCACTTCTTGCTTTTAACAGAAGCTGGAAATTTGTCCTGTTTGAAAATACAGATTTTAATTGTCACACACTAAAACGAAGTCTGGCATTTATTCAAGGCAGATTTGGAAATATTCAGACCTGGTGGCTGATGAATCAGTTTTGAGCTGCTTTTTAGCTACCCAGTTTCTTTGTTAGTAACTGTTGATGTGTTTCCTGAGATGTGAGATAGATAATGCAGGAGTTGGCTGATGCACATTCTCATGCTTGTACTTTGGGAGAAAAGAAAGTCAATTCTGTTCTTCCTTTTCCTCTCTAGACCTTGCTGTCAATAGATGGGACACATGCAGAGGATGAACAAAGCAAGCAGGAGCCAGATGACAATATTTTTCCATTCTCTGTGAGTGTCTCGTTCTTCTTGAGGAAGAGACTGTCTGAATACATTGGATTCCTGCACAGCTCAGCCTATGATAGACACAAATTATAATCACAGCCCTTGAAAAGTAATGAGCCCCTCATGTACAGTGAAACAATTCCAGACATATACATGTGACACGGGAAGAACAAGGTGCCAAAAAAGTCTCTTCTGCCAAAAAGGGGAAAAATATTCTCTGTAAAAGGTAAAATCCAATGAGATTTAAAAAAATATATATCTGTTTATATATGTTTTTATTCTGTCATACTTCTGTTCAGAATCTTTTAAGCTCCTTCAGAAAGAGGTTTCTTTTTTCAATAAAAGAACTTAAATACTCCTCCTCTATTCAAAAGACTGCTTAAAGAATCAATGTAATTGTTATGCATGTGACTGCAGAAGCATGTGGGTAAATCCAGAGTTGTAATGGACCTTTAGTATGACCCAGCTCAGCAGATGGTGCCCAGCAGAAAGGTTTTATTCAGCTTGTCTGGGACACACTGGTGGCTCTCACATTCCTCATGACCTTGTGGGTGAGATGAGAGGGAAGATCAGGCACCACCCACCAAGCAGAGACTGAGTGGTGATGACCGTGCACAGGGAGGACAGGAGTACAAAAAAGGTGATGTTCAAAAGAAGTTGTGCAATGAGTAGTCCAGGAGGTAAACACAATATTAACAGCTGTTTTGGTTGAGCAGGGCTATGCCCCATCCAAGAGGCTATATAGGACCCTGTTTCTATCTCCTTTTATCTTCTTGTCCCCTGAGACCACCCAAGGTAATGAAATATCTCCCACTTGGGTGATGAGATAGTTGAGCTCTTGGAGGCAGCAGGTAGGGAAAAGCCTGTAGGAGGGATGGCCCTACTGGATCCTGCCAGGAATTTGTCTGGTTTGACATCTCGCTTGTCATCAGAGCAGGCTTTGAGCACCTAAGGAGGGTGCAACACACACAGCAGAAAATTGAAGGAGGGCAATGAATCCAACAATCCTTGTGGTTGAAATGGACTCCATCATACCAGACAGCCTCTGTTTAGTCCCTCATCATCATTTATTATACCTTCCATAGTATATTAAATATACAGATTTAATATAATTCATAATGTAATTTTATCTTTATAACCCTTGGTATTTTTCCTATCAGTTTAATGTTCAATTCTCTTTGAACTTCCTTAGAAATTCTGAGGCAATGAGGTCTATAATTTAATCCAGTGCAAAGTGTGCATGCTTTGATGGGGAAGGATGGTAGGTGACCCTTTTACTGGTTTGTAAATTTGTAAATTATCATTTTCATGGAATTTAGACTTTCTGTTAGATCTGAAACTGTGCCTGGTGCTCTCCCTGCTTTAATTTCCATCTAAGAGTTACAAATGCAAAGAGTAAATGCAGAGTAAACAATGAAGCAACACACTATTTGTGACATGACCATTTAAAACATTTGAGGTGTTTATTTATCAAAGACATTTTGTAAACCACATTTGGAAGGTTAAAAGAAAATATTCCTATTTTTGTCTCCCCAAACCTTCTTTATATTTAGCTCCAGAATATTCTAATACTTTCTGTATTAGAAATAACAGAGTTCACATTTCTAAACCTGAATGGTTCCAAAAAGACCATGACACATTTTCATTTTTTTAAAAATGTAGTTAATCTCAAGCTTAAAATTGCCTACAATCTGTTGAACAGCTTTCAAGAGTGATATATAAGCATAAGAAAGGATGGTCTCTAGGAAGCTAATCTTGCAGCAAGTAATGCTTTGGGTTTTCAGCCAAATAGGATTGGAGACCAGGTTTTCTATCAAGAATGATTAAACTGTCTATATAAAGCTCAGATTAGGAATTTAGAAAAAAGAATGTGTACATGAAAAGGCTTTAGTGGAAAACTAAAATCTCACAAATCTCCTCTTTCATTAAAAGCAGTACTACTCATTTCAGTGGAAGAATTTTTCCTCTCCTCTCCTCTCCTCTCCTCTCCTCTCCTCTCCTCTCCTCTCCTCTCCTCTCCTCTCCTCTCCTCTCCTCTCCTCTCCTCTCCTCTCCTCTCTCTTCTTTCTTTTATTTTCTTCTTTTCTTTTTTTGTGGTTGTATGCCAACTTTCAGGAAGCTGGTTTACAGGAGAGACTCTCCATTTGATGGATTCATCACACCCGGTCCAGGACACCTGGAGCATGCACTGGACTGCATCTTCTTATTTCTATATTCAATCCCGAACAATAATGTAAACAAAAATGTCCATATGTTTTTCTAGCAATACTGTGAAAGTGTAAAAATTGTTATCCAGAAGTGAAAGAGAGTAAAAATGTACCTTTAAATCTTGAGTAAACCCACTAATGACTCAGTGGAAAATTCTGAGGATATATCACTTAAGTTAAACAGAGCAGCTTGAAATCTAACCTCTTCTGATATAAAGAATGTAAAAACTATCATGAGAACAGGGCAAAAAGTCCAAAAGAGTTGAGATAAAATCCTGTGGCAAGTCTAATTTGGGGAGAGTTCTGAATCAGAATTAAAAAGGTAAACTAATTAAGTGAATATTTATTCTCATACTCTTTATATATTTTGTGAATAACAATTGGTGTGAAATTGCACTGTATAAAACAGTCCTCCATTCAGGGTTAAAGCAGTTCTTTCTTTCCTCTCTCTGAACTGTTGAATCCTTTAATAAAATTGGGGATATTCTAGTTTTCACTGTTTCAACCTATTGCTGGGGTGAAAAGTGGCCAGTATTAAAAAAATGAAGGAACTATCAGAAATGTGATCATAGATCCAGGAATGGTATAAAATCTCTTTAATAAACTGAACAAAACAAAGCCACTTTATTCAACTTATTAATATAATATCAACCAAAATAACTTTGTATACTCCACTTATAAAATAAATGTAACCAAAAAGGCTGGAAAGAAATACATGAAGTAGACTAAGCAACATAGTGTATCCCATCCAGCTACTGTGCAGAAGCTATCTTTGTTTTCTACCCTTCATTATTGTATTTCTAAAGCCTAATAAAATCAATCAGTATTTTTGTTCAGTGGTCCTTCCCATGGTGAGTTTGTTGTTGTTTTTGCATTAAGCAAGGAAATGTTTAACTGTGTAAATGCATTAGTGGGAGCTGGGGGACAGAGCGGGAGTGCAAGTTATGATATCAGGGTGGTGAGGCTGACTGGGATTAATGGGAATCAGAGATGACTTCCCCAGTAAGCAAAACCATGGGAGGAGAATAGTCCAGGGTATTCCACAGAAAGGTAAGCCCAGACCAAGACATACAGCTGAACTGAAAGCTGTTATGTATTTTTTAGGATGTTAGATAATTATACTGGAGGAATCCATGTGTTTGAAGCCAAAATATCTCCTTATTTTTAAGACAAATGCATACACACTACAGATTTGCCCTATGATTCCTAGATGTTTCCAGTACACAGGCTGCTCACATTTCCTCTAATCCCATCTCACAGCAACGCAAGGCTACTTCTCCAGCCTTAAAAAATGGCAAATAATGGAAGAAATCTGGCTGAGCTGAACAGATAGCAAGCCCAAAATTTTCAAGTGCTGCCCCCTTACACAAAACGCATTAATATTTTCTCTAACAGGGATTTTTGATTGAAAGAGGTGTCTTTAAAAGACTGAGTTTTGGCTTATTTTATATTTAATATATTTTTTAATCAGAGCCCTCCAGATGCTACTGTGTTCTCCTCATTCAAAAGCATCAACAACCATATGCTACAGAACCAAAGGCTTAATTGCAAAGATATATCTGGAATTCAACAGAGTCAGGGGAGAGGAAAGGGAATTTCATTAGTAATCAGGCAAACAAACACAGGCATGATGAATAAGTAACGAAGAAATATGCTCAGCATTCTTTCTATTGATCAAGTTTTCAAATATTTCCAGATCCCACAAACAGGGGAATGAAACTTGTGTCTCGTGTGCATGCATACATTTACTCCTTATTTCTTTAAATACCAACCAGGAATTATTACAGGAGGTGTGAAATTAGGGAAGAAAATAAAATGTGAAGAAAATTCCTAACATTGCAGTAGGGCGATGCCTCAACACTGATCTTGGGGGGAACCAACATCTGTCCAAGATTTAAACTGAAATGGGGCCAGGTGGCATCTGTGGATGGAAAAAACTGATGCATAAAGATGAGAATGTATGAAGTTTTTGTGAGAATTTGTGGCTATTTATAATGAGCAAGTGGTTTTGATCAACACAGAGAAAGCAGCAGGGTCTGTCCCCTGTTGCAGAACATTGTTTGCCAGGGTCTGTATTATTGGTTTGTTTCATACTTGGCCATTTTAGAATTGCCTAGTTTAAATGAAACTAAAGACCGGGTTTCTAAATGTGAAGAGCTTCCCTTCTTCCATTCTAGTAAGGTATTTGTGTGTATTCACTGAGAGGAGAAGTCCTATGTATTCAGACTTGTTTTTTTATTTTCTACAATAAATAAAATATAATATACAAATAATGACATAAAATACAAATGAAATAAATTTTTACCATCCCAAAATCCCATAATCATCATACTTTCCAATGTAAATTTAAAAATTATTCTAAAATTTGCCATATTTCCACTAGAGGTCAGTCAATAGATGGTAAATTTTCACGTTGTAGAAATGTATGTTAACAGCTTTGCATAACTTTTGCAAACCTGCTGAAAAAGAGAATTATTGTATATGAAAAAAATGATGCAACAATAATGTTTTTAAATATATGACAAATTCACCATCCTTGTGGGTATTTAAAAGTCATGCAAATGTGGCACTTAGGGACATGGTTTAGTGGTGGACTTGTCTGGGTTAACTTTTGGACTTGATGATGTTAAATATCTTTTCTAATCTGAATAATCCTACGACTCTACAAGTGCTATCAAACAGAAAATGTGCATGAAGAATTGCTTTTCCACAGCTGCAGCACAGAACAGCTGTGTTATGGTGGAGTGTTTTGTAAACTACAGAAACTTATTGGAAATCTCCATAAACCTTTTACTAAGCTGGAAATGCAGTAAAACTACTGCGTTTTTTAAAAGGCAATCTGTCTTAACATAAAACTTGAAACTCTCAAAAAACTTTAGTTCTGGTGTTAAAACTATTTATGATTTCAGAAAAGTTTATCCCAGCTACATTTACCCCTGCCCTTATTTGCTACCTCCAAATGTGTGATGTTTTCCATGTTGATTGTTGAAGAGATATGGCTCTTAAGTTGCTTTATTTATCATTATTTTATTTATTGCCTTTCTGCAAGCAGCATATTCACTCCTTGTAATTTGTTTCCAGGATATTGAACTACCTTATTTTAATATAATAGCACTGTTTATTGATTTCTCTTTTCTCAGGACCTCAATAATGAGATCCTTGCCCTCAGATGCTCTTTTTTGGCTCCAGCATACAGGTGGTGGGTTTTCAATCTAGAAAGCAATTTTATTAAGCTGTACAATATCTATGCTGAGTGCTATGTTTTGTTCTCAGTGAGTATTTACCTAATATTTCAATTTAAATGCATCCAGTATACTGGATATTTTCCATTTTCCACCAAGTGTCACCAATTGTTACGATTTTAATCACACTTTTTTTGTCACACTTCTGCTGCAACTGCATCAAGGCAGAGAACAGGAATTTTGCCTAAGGATTCCCCACAACACTGTTCATGTGTGGATGAAGAACATCAAAAAGTGAGGAGCAGTACTCAATCTGTTAAGGTATTACAAATGTATCTCTATGCCTTGATATCTTTCCTTGTCACTCAAACAGAGACATAAGCCCTACCTGGCATTACTCAGCTATAACACGAAAATACTTAAGCATCCAGCTTCAGGAAAGCTGAAGTGCTGAAATTATAATTCAGGAATCATTATCAGCCCACTGCTTCAAATCATGTGATGCATGACTAAAAAAATGTTTACATTCTTACAGTACTTTAAAATAGTTTTGTAAAACAGAATTTAGATGTAGTTCCTGATAGCCCCAAACTGCAGGTCACTGACTTCTTAACCAAGATTTGTGGAGTAGGGGTACCATTAGTACTGAAATTGGTCCATTGCAATTGGACTTGGCAGCTAGGTAGGTACAGGACAAAAAAGCTCATTTCTGTGAAGCCCCTGGAGGAGCATTTTCAAAACCTCCTATTTTTCCAAACATTGCCTGTTTTATTTGGCCTCTCAGTATTAAGCTGAAATGTCACACACAGTTTTGGGCACTGGTTAGGGGATTTTTTACTTCAGCAGCAGCATTTTCAAAACAAGTTATATCTTTTGCCCTCTTCACTACACTTTTTCTGACACATGACATTTGAAAATTTATTTCTGGCGGTTTCAGCAAGGAGAGAACGATCTAGTAGAGCCCTTGAGTCCCTTTAAAATGCATTTCTTTTAATGCTTCACTGCCATGATGTTATAAAAGAAATGTGCTTTGAGAGAAACTAATTAAGTTGGGATCTTATGTCTCAAAATTATTTGGTTTATATGTTCTTGGAGTTTCAATCCTTCAAATTTTCTCCTTCAATCTGAATCAAGATTCAACTTGTGACATCTTTGTGAAAATGACAAAATAAATATGTCCATATTCTTGTTCATTTGCAGTGCCTAAAAATTTGGCAGTTATACTGCTTTGTTCCTTTTTATACGTCCTGCAGCAGAACATTG
This sequence comes from Petroica traversi, assembly GCA_025920805.1. NCBI lineage: Eukaryota > Metazoa > Chordata > Aves > Passeriformes > Petroicidae > Petroica > Petroica traversi. The sequence continues at coordinate 14,066,363 of JAHLSL010000010.1, forward strand.
TGTTCGTGAACCTGGGAAATGGTGGCTCTGCCACATCCCTTTTGTGCTTTCACTGTGACAGATAGCTCTCCCCAGGAGGGAGCATGAGGGGTGGTGGGAGGACAGCAGAGCTGCACAAAGTGATGAACATGCACAGAGAGCTGGTAAAAGAAACCCGTTTTGCTTGCGTGTCAGAAGAGGTGGGATGTGCCCCAGGGAAGCAGATTTTTGGATGAAAGTTGCTGAACTTTTCCTCTGATGCTCAGAAGTGAGCACTTTGCATAATGGGTACTCTGGGAAAATTACCCTGGGGCTCTTTAGGCAGCTGCTGACTACAACAAATGGAGAGGGATTTTTTTTCCCCTTGCCATGTGAGGCAAGTTTTTCATTAAATCAGGCTTTTCTGAAGATGCCCAACACGCTTTGCTCCTCTCTTGGATGGATTTACTGAGGAGGAATGGATCATGGCCTCCCTCACATCCCTGCTTGGTGCACTCACAGTGTCCTTGCAATGGTAGGGAAAAGCTGCTCTGGGACTGCTAAAGAGCACAGCGTCACATCTGAGGGGTGTTGGCTCATTGTCCCAGCCTGAATTAATACCTGGATGTGCCCTCCTTCTCCTCAGGAATGCCCTAGGCTTTTCCTGCCAGGCTGCACAGGCAAAGTGAGCTCCTGCAAAGTCCTCATGCTGTGGTTTTTGTTCACTGAAAAAATTTCCTGGGCAGCTCCTTAGGGTACCTTTGTACTGGTACCTACTGGTACCAGTATCCCGCAGCAGTGATTCCAGACCCACACTGGGGACACAGCTCCAGGAATCTCAGCAGGGCTCTGTCCATTTAACCAGTTAGTGAATCCATTATCTCCATGCAAATCCTGCGAGCATGTAAGCTCCAGAAGGGTTAAATGTTTCTAGGAATAGTGCCTTGCTGTGAATCTTGAATGAGCAAGCCCACTTTGGGTTTATAGCTCCTGAGAAGTTATGACTCTCTCTCTCAGCATGAATAACCCTTGAAGGCTCTTTAGATACTGATGAAAAAAAATGTTATTGAGACTTCAGTTTTAAAGCGACATAGCTCTTATATCCTAAGAGAAATTTTATCATTTTATACCAGGCCTGCTTCAGTCTTCTGCAGTTCTGCTCCAGCAAAACCTAACAGAGAAAATGCAATCAGTACCCTTGTTCATTTGTAGCAACTGGTGTTCAGACACAAACTGACCATTTACGTGCTTTTATTTGAGGACATATTAAAAATCACCTTGGGTACATAGAGGACCGATGGATGTATGTACATATATATGTGTCTATGCATAAAGGCACTACAGACCTATCTGCTTAGTTACACAGGTTTTGGATTGAACAGAATAGAAAGATGAGGACAGAAGGATAAAAAAATACTTGAAGAGAGAACAGAAGATTCATAAGGAAAACCAATGAAATTATTTTGGAATGGATTAAAAGACTGGGAAGTGCATGTTTTTTGCATGGTAGTTTTACTCTGAAGTTCAACATCCTCTACTGAGCTCTGAAGGATGGTTGTAGACCACACTGAGTAAGCCCAGCTGTTAAAATGCCAGGTAAAGCAAGGCCCTGGATATCATTTGTCATTGTGTATCTCCGAACAAATTGATATCAAGAAAATACTTTGACAACAGTAAGTACAAGGGTGCAATACGAATAACAGAACACTTTAAAAGCTGATACAAGAAGACAGCTGTAAAATGCCATATGAAAAATCCACAGAGAAACAGAGAGATGAGAACAGACAGGACATATGATACCTTGCTCTTGGCTGGGAATCCAAACCTCATCTGCTCAGCCATAATCAACATCAGTCTGCTACCTGATCACGATTCCCCCACGCACCCATAAGAGAGAAAAGAAGTGCTAAGGCTTTGGATAGCTAGAGCTGCTCAGATGTGTTTTGGAGAAAAAGACCAGAAGAGATAATATGATGTTGTGAAGTGTTTTGTTTATTTTATGACCGGTATACCATATTTCCTTCTGTCAAGTATATGACAGTATTAGGATGCTAAGAAAACCCCACAAAACTCCAACCCAAGTCCAATGCTTGTGTCTCCCTTAGTGCTTCCATATAGCCAAGGGGCTGGGGGATATTGTTTGATTAACAGCTCACTCTCACAGTGAAGATATCTCAGCTCAGCAAGTAAAATAGTCAGTCCTAGCTGAGGTGTGGTAATTGTTCATTCGTGTGCTTGATGTGCAAAATACCAAGTAATGTTATTTAACTCTCTTTCATTACATCAAATTACTCCCAGTGTGCAGTGGGTTAGGAGTGCACATCGGGAGGGATTCACTGCTCTAAATTTAGAACTCCCTGTCAGAGAGGTCTGTGTCTGAGCTGATTGTCTAAATTCATACTAAAGTCAGTGGAAAGAAACAGGTGCATCTGGAGTGTCCCTGGTCGTAGCTTGGGATAGCTGTTCAAAACTGTGTGTGTGAGTCCTGCTGCACTGAGACTAAACAGCATCTATGTGATTAGCTCAGGTGCTACTGTCTGAGGTTAAGTGACACAAACCTTTGGAGAGCTGACAAATCTCAGCTGATGGGTAATCATCAATTTGAGCAGGAAGATACACCAACATGTCTGGTATAATCTTTCACTGATCATAGCAAAGAGAAATTCAGATTTTACTGAATATCAGTAGGAAAAATCTTAATCTAGATATTTTCAGACGTAAGGTGGGGTTTTTTTAGTTTCTTAAAATCTCTAGCCATACAGGCAAGTCACAGAGAAACCAGTCAAAACTCACTTGCCATTTTTACTGGAGCTCTTTGCTTTTAGGTACATAGCAATTCCTCCCTCTTAATCTCATTGCTTTTAATCCTGCAGATACTGGATAGCTTTTCATTTTGCAGTACAAATGGACCTGCCACAGCAATCCAGCAATCCAGTGGTGGACTCAAGCAGCACTAAAGGAGAAGTACAGCTCCTCATCCGGTATGATGACTCAATATTTTCAACAATTTACTGTCAGAGAAGCATTTACTGTGGTTTTACTTCAGTCTTCCTGAAAGCATGTAAGCCTTGATCCTCTCATGTGGTTTGGCAATTTTGTTCTTGCAGCAAACTAGAAAAATGGCAGGAGATTTTGTTTTATTGTCCTATCCCAATTGCTTTTGCCCAAGAATCATTCCTATAGGTTATGAAGAACCCTCTCTCCAGACTTTTATTTTCCAACAGTCCATCTCCTCTGCTTTGAGGAGGGAGTTGGTGGGGAACTTTGGGAAAAAGAGCTTCTCTGAGCTCTGTTTCATGGGTGTTTAAGAAGGTATTGGAGTGTACTGACAATAAAATCTAGGGCAGCCTGCAGCTTACTCTGGTTTCTATGAGATGAGCTGAGTGCTCTTAGATGGACCAGCTAAAGCTGCCTTCAATAATGTCATTCCACTTACCTGATCTAGCTCAGCCTCTACCTCTTTGCCTTTTGGTGGTTAATATCTGTATTACAAATTACTTTTATTGCAACGTGAGTTAAGCAAGTTAAGCAAGTCCCCTGTAGGGCTTTCCAGTCCAGTCATGGATCCTGCCTTGTGCTGGCAAGAGATGGTGTAATATTAATAAAAATAATAAAAAAAAATATGCTCAAGGAATCCTTTTTTTCCACATGTATTTGTCTTGCAGTGTAGCTGCTGAAGAACTTTCTTCAATTCAGTAGAAAAAGAGGGAGGAGAGAGAGACAGCTGCTGAACACTTGGGTGCAGCCTCAGGACAACAACAACATAATTATCTTGTATTCCCCTCTTAACAATCAACAAACCCTGGTGGGGGGGAGAACAAGTCATCCGTATTCCTAATAAAAATGAAGTTTAAATTCAGGATTGTCATGCTGACAAATTAAAACAGGTTAAATGAAAAGAGACTACATGAGAACACAATATTTGGTTTCTTTCTAAAATTCTGCATTTTCTGTCATCCAACACTTTTTAGGGCTTGTCCTTTACAACCTGTGCACTATTGCCTTCATTTATGGTATTTATTAGCTAAATAGTCATAAGAAACCTAAACCTAAGCTCAGTCTCATGTGGACTCAGATTCAGTCAGAGAAACTCTGATGACTGGCTTGCAGCACATTTCCCTCAGATACCTCTTGTGCCTCTGGAGTGGTTGTTTGAACCCTAGCCTTTAAACAGAACCATGAATTATCCTAGTTTAGTTTCCTCTTCTCAGGACATGCTGTGGCTTTTCTAGCAACCTCCTGTTGTGTACAGCCAGATAAAATGAAGCCTGTACTGAAGGGAATAGGTTTGCAGTCTTGGACTTCAGCAGTGCCAAAACCTGGCCCCAGATTAGTCCCAGCTAAGGGCAGTCTTGGGAAGTGATGTATCTCTTGGGAAGAGATACATCCTGTGTATACTAACTGTGTTTTGTAAATTATGTGTAAATGCAGTTCAGGACTTTGGGAAGAGTTCATCAAATTCCAAAATATTAGTAGTACTCAATTTACTTGTTGAGTTCACAGGGAATACATTGGGGTGTGCTCAGAAGCATTGACACTCAAGATTTCACTGTCTGCTCTTCTAGGCACAGGGAAAATAACCAGCAATTTCACCAGAGTTTAGAGTGAGTTGCTTAGGGCTTATCTGTGTTCCTTTAACCTCTCTGCATGTCTGCAGTGAGGTCAGGCAAACATGCTGGCATTTGCTATACTTTTTTAAAAATTATTATTTCATTCTTTTCTTGCAGAGAAATATCCGCTCTCCTCTGTGTTATGGCAGGCAGTGGGCTGCTGATCTGATACTCGCTGAGTACCAATTGCTTTGCAAGTATTGATGTGTCCTGTCACAAGTAGCACTGGCTTGTTCAAACGTTCTTCTCTCTTGTTTTATACATTCCATTATGCTGCTTTTCAATTCAAAAGATTATAACTTCTTTTGCAGAATATAGCATAAAATATGGAAGGTTTGAGATCCAGGCTGACTTCTTCCTCCGAACTGAGGGTTTGAGGAGCAAAAAACTTATGACAGCTTTGCAGCTCTTCCTTCTTCCAAGAGATGGGGTTTTCCTGTTTTTCCACTTAAAGGGAGTAATAATTTCTTAATTAGTTTAATCATTTAACATGAGATGTGCACTGATTATAAATGTAAAAGAGCTTGCATGAGTTTGTGTGTCACATAGTTGAAATCTGGTGTTATGGAGTATTTACCAGCCATGTTGGTATTTTACAGTTTCATTACAGAAATACAGGGTACTTTCATGACTGAAAAAATGGAGAGCAAGGAGAAGGTATTGAATATGAGGGTTTTTTCCTGTTTGTTTTTTTTTACAGTTGTTGCTTTTCTGCACAAATAATTCTTCCATTATTGGGCTCTTACCTAAATTGATTTTTAGAGAGATTTGTTGGCATTATACTTTGGCTCTGCAGATAAGAGTTTTGGAAAGTGTAGGTTGTGAGTGTAAGAAATGTCTAAAGTGACTGTGGTAAGCCTGTTTCCATGCTGTCTGAGAGGGTGTTATGTGAGACACTGGCCTCAAATATTTGTGCTTGCACAGATGATTGACTTAAAACCCCAGCACCTGTGATCTCTGCAGTGTTCAATCTATTTGTGCAGCTGTTCCTATGAGACAGTTACATGCAGTAATTGATTAGTTCAGCAGTCCTGCTAAGGCACTGTGGTGTTATGAAAGCTGGTGAATTAAATAAGGTTTCAGCAGCAGACTTCCCCTCACTCTGCTTGACACTTCTCGGGTACCAGTATTTTGCTGTAGGAGCCCTACTTTTCCAAAATGGTTAGAACACCTAAAAATAGTGATATCAAGTGGTAAAAGCATCTATTTTCACCACTTCCTTTACCCAAGTCAAACACTCTTTGTATTTCATTTGATGAAGTACTGATGAAAAGAATACTCTTAAAAAGGGGGCCAGGAGGTAGAGAGCATGGAGTAAATTGAGTGCAGAAAAGCAACCAAGATACCTTATCTGTATTCTTTGTCTGAATGGAAAATCTAATGTTTGAAATTAAAAAGATGATTATAGAATTTAGCTGTACTCACAGAATTAATACAATGTTATTATTTCTGAAGTACTGCTATGGTTCAAAATAAAATGTCTTAATTAATCTTCCCCCATGTTTCATAACTGTAAGAGAACAGTCCATTAATTCACCCACATGCAGAATAAAAATAATCTCTCCAACAACATCAGGTTTAAAAAAACAGTGCCATGTAGTCTATAGAAATTAGAAGGGAAAATAATGCAGTCCATGACTATTCCTATTCTGTGGTGCACATTAAAGTTTGTTTTTCAGACAAATATTTTTCTAGGAGTACCTCAGCAAGCAATAATCAAGCTGTGTAAAAGGCACTGCATGAATTACGAATTTCACTTATACAAATAATTGTATTTACTGGGCTTCCATGAACCTAACACACACTGTGAGATGGATTTTATATTGGAACCTGCTTGAGAGCTCATGTTCTTCTGAGAGTTGATTTAGGACTAAAACAGTTTTACATCTGATAAGTGACAGGGTACTTTATATACATAAGCAGAAATGAGCCCTATTCTTTCAAAATAATCATAGTTTCTAACCACCTACTTTTGACGTTTTTAATGCATGCTTAAATTTTTTCTATGTAGCAACAGTTAACTGCAGATACAAATCTCATAGTTTGTGTTACTGACTGGGTCATAGTCCTGCAAAACCCTGGATATTAGGCATGCAGTGCAGAGGATGGCCATGAAGCAAAATATTTTTTTACATCAGTTATCTATAAAGTCAGATTCTTCATTATTTGTATTTATTACAAGGATACAAGCCTAGGAAGGGGATTAGAAAAATAATGTTTAGTAGAACCTTGATTTAGATGAATAAAATTTCATGTGTAGGTGTAGATGCAAAACAAGGCCAGTGGAGTGAGAGACTGAGGTTGTTTTGTAAATCTAGGTTTAGGTATTGAAAGTCTGAAACTCAAGTGTTCACAATTTAAATAGAAAAAAGAAGGGGGAAAACCCCATCATGAGCACATATTGCTGTGAAATAATTAAAAATTGAAAAAATTAAAAATTAAAAAAGAAAAAGTGGAATAGTTTTAGATTTTTTCCAAGCTTTGTCACTTTACTGAATGAAGAAAAGACATATATGTTGAATAATATCTAGCATGTAGTAATGGAGCTGTGGCAGCACTGTGATGACAGTATTCTCCTGTCATGTGTGAGATACGAAACAAAGCCTGCCAAGGTGTGAGGAAACATCTAAAACTTACCCAAATTCTGTCTTAATCACAGTCTTTTTCCAGTCATGGTGTTGTAAATCAACAGAATGCATTCTGGCATAATTTACAGCTATTCTGGGTTTATAAAAGGGTGTAATGGGTTTTTAAAAGGTGATTGTTTGCTTTAGGAATAGGTTGGTGTTAAACTACATGCTTTCATGTAGGCCTGTTCAAAGTGACAAGCAGTAGTCCAGGAAGGCATGGAAAATGAGGCCTAATTAAAAGGTTATACATTATTTCTTGGCTTTCAGTAAAGGAAAAGTAGCTCATTAGGAGCCTCAGACCTCAGTTGAGTGGTTAATAAAGTCCTGCTAGTTTGTTACATGTATTCTTGCTGAGGTAAACCATGCAAAATTCCTTAAACAAAGCAAAATAAGAACAGGATGTTTTAAAACCCAAAAAAGAGAAGTAAATTTCAACAATATTTTAAACTGAAATTGGTTTAATACTAGAAGAAAATATCTGTTGTTTTTGTCTTATGACCAGTCCTGAACTTTTAAAGATAATTCATCAAGCTCTTGAATATCAGTTACAAAAAAGTGATTCTCATTCTCTTATTTTCGAGTCAGATTACACTTTGGTCCCATTGCAAAGCTTTTCTCTATTTTTACAAGTATTATAAAGTTATAAAGAGGAATTGTACCCACTCCTTACTTATTTAAAGTGAAAAGAATTATTCTCATAAAATATTCTGGATGATGAGCTGAGGACTTCAAGTCATGGAATACATTGAAGGTCCTCATAAAGTTCTGAGCTGGCAGGAGTTAGATATCTAGGACTGCCTTTGAAAACAATATGTGAAAATCTATGAGAAAAATATAGATGTATTGAAAACTGTGAGGAAAACCCCCACAAAATACATGAAACAGAGTCTGACAAATAGGGAGCTGGAATACATCTATTTCCAATTTTGCCTTCTTGCTCGAGGTCTCATTGAAGTGTTGTTTAGCAAATATTTACTTGACTTGTTATTGAAAACTACCAGCTTAATTTTCATAACCTTCCTAGGCACTCTTGTAGAACTTTGCTGTCCTTGTGATGGAGTAGGAAGTTGCTCTAAATTCCAGTCTAGCCTCCAACCTTTCCCTGCTGTGAAACAAACCAAATATTCTTTGTTTCACTCTTTACAACCTTGGAGAATAGTTAACCTCTGTACCCCTTTTAAAAAATTTCGAGATACGTGAGAACTACCATGTCCACGAACCACCTTGCTGGCCTTTATGTACTTACAAATTGATCACTTAACATTTGCTCTGGCACCTTCCAGGGTGTGAAGTAAGCTGATATATGATTCCCTGGACACTTTCTATGCTAAGGAAAGCACAGTGCTTGCCTCTCACCAGCTCTCTGTGACTTCTCAAGGATAAGGATTCAGAGATTTCTTTGGCTTTAGGGTACATTTGAGCATGCCCCATTGGCTTTAATAGAGTCAAATTAGCCATTCTCTGTGTGCCCTTTAACTGTTCTGCCCTGCTCTGTACCTACCTGCTAATATTAATTGTGCTAAGTGGCCTGCCCTTTTGCATTAGCATGCACGAAATTGGTGACAATCCAGCCTTCTCTTTGTCATCCCTCAATGTGCTCACTCCCTGCTCCTTCAGGGTGGCTGCTCCTCAGGCTGCTGAGGGGATTCCTCCCTCTGAAGTACTCCATGGCTTCTGCTCTCCTGTCCCAAAACTCTGCAGGAGTGCCACCCCCTGAAACCCTCACCCGCCAGGATTCCCTGCCCTGACACTGAGTGCTCACAAAGTGTTTCACCCAAAGTGAAGCATTCTGCCTTGAGGATCTCTGGCATTTCCTGCCTGTTTTCCAGCACTGAATGAAAAGTAGCTGCCCACCTAGTTTTTTCTTCTAACCTCAAATACATAAGTAAAGTAGTAAATCTGGGGACCTGAGGACGTCTGTGTCCTGCTGTATTACATTTCCTGCAGCTCTCAAGTCAGCTGTAGATTTTATTAACAAGTTTGTTAAGGGAACCTGCCCTTGATTGCTTTTGTTGCCTGTTAGATAAGTCACAACAAATTTTGAAAGCTTAAAATTAGATTTATGTCCTCTTAGGTTCAATATTTTGAATAGACTGTCTTGAAGGTTATATAAAGGCTAAGGAAGGATTAGTCTCCTAGAAGAGAAATGAAATTCTTAAACAAGTTGTCTTTAAATGGCAGAAGGATATTGCAAAACCTGCATGGTTTCGTCATTACAGAAATCAAAAACCCACTAAGACAATGTAAGTAAATTCCCTGACTTCAGTTGGATAAAATAATAGCTACTACCTTGTTTGAAGAGTGGTTATAATAATTCTTCAGACACTGTAAGAAAATGTTTGGGGCTGTTTTCCACCTTTGTGGAGAAGAGGTAAAATGGGTTTCTCAACTGTGAAACTGATACTCTGAAAAAACACCTTTAAGATGGGATGTGCAATCAGAGTCAACCCAACATTCAATAATACATTCTAATGCTGCTCAGGTTAGATTTCAGTCTCTGTTTTCTGAAGCTTGAAGGAATTTTCTTGTGCCTTTGATAGCGGGTTTTCCTCTTTTCTGTCAGAAACAGCCCAAGTCCACATGTTATTCTATTGGTTTAGCTTCAAATCAAATTCTCTAAGACACAGTAGCTTCTTGTTCACCTTCAGTTATATTTATGTCTTTTTTAGACCAGTGTGTGTTAGAGAGATCAACAGAAGAAAAGAGTAGACATGCTACAGAGATATCAAATAATACATCAGGTATTTTGAAGGGTGGAGGAAGAGCAGAATGTAAAAAATAAATTCAAACCGTAAGCCTGGGTGCAGCTGCTTGGCAAATTAATGTGCTATTACAGTTTTTTACCACCGGGGTATGATTGAGTGGTAGAAGGGAATAGAGTAAAAGAATGGAAGAGAAGATAGGAAAAAAACAGCCATTCAATTACTCCAGTCCTTTGAGAGCGTGTGAACCCCTGTGTGCTTCACGCGTGTTCCTTGTGGTGGATTCCCTCCCCTCTTGCACTTCATCAAAACCTGTACCTTAGCAGTTGTGATTGTAGGCTCTTCATGAGTAATTTCTCATCTTGGATCTCCTCCTGACTGCCTCATTCATCTGTCTTTCAGGCAATCAAGTAAATTAATTTATCTTAAAATTAATATCTTGCCAAAAGAAAATGTTGTATAAGTACTCACAGCCTTTGTGGGACTTATCTGAAGTATTAGTCTAAATGATGGCATTTTATTATCTTTTCATAATATTTTACTGCTTGGGAAATAAAAATCAGTTTAAATGTAGTTTAGCATTGTCTGCCCAGCAATAATGAATATCTCTGAAATAAATCCAAATACATTAGCAGCCTTTTCAATAGACTTCGTGCTTCCATCTAGAAATATTAATTTCCATGTGTTGGAATATTTCACATTCTCCTTTGTACTTTATGCAGATAAGAGTCTCAACACTGTGATATCTATCAAGGAAATGCAAGAGATTGTGATTAAGCCAAGGTGTGCAGATTTTACCTGTAATTAATGTATACATTTTCAGTATGTGTTTTCCTGATTTGAAAGGCATGACCATCCACAGTCATGCAGAAAGGCTTTTCTTCCCCTTTCTCTTTACACAGCTTTAAATGGTTTATAAACCAACAGCACACAGGTATCATGATAGGAAAATATCATACGTAGGTATTTTACATTTTTAAAATGCCACATAAACAGGCACACCAAAAATGAGTACAATTAACCACCTGGCCAATTAGAAGAAACAAAATTTCTCATGTTATTCTGGTCAGCCTGTGATCAGCAGCTCTACAGACCAGGTCAGGAGACCACCAGGATGCTTCCATCCAGGGCAAAGAGCTCCCCACCACCTCGCTGAGAGTGCCCAGTGGGCTCCCAGCTTAGCAGGGACATGGGGACATATTGGTCCAAGTGCCATTTTACTTCCCCAGGTTGCTTCTAACTCTGTGCTAACTGAAAAAGATGTTTCTCAGGATGCCATTCACCTTCTGGGGATGCTTTTATGGCAGTAAAGAAAGAGAAGCACTGATGTGCTGTTAACAGTGTCCTTAGAATGCATTTCCCACACTTCTTTAACAGGAGCAGAATATTTCTATAAAACCTGTAGGATAAAAACCTCTGCATCTGACCTTTCTGTCTCCTGAATTCAAGCAGCCTTTCACATTCCAGGAAGGCTGAAATAGCTGCCATGGTCTCTGAAAGTTCCTGTTCTATGAGTTCAAGCCATGCAGTTGATAAGCGCTCAGGAGTACTCAATTTAACTTATTTACAGCTCAAAAGTATGAAGAGAGAGATGTTTTTTGTGTAGTAGGATGGAAAAGCCTTCATTAACTGTGCTTCTTCTCCTGAAATAGCATTTCCTTTTTGAATGGGGGAGGACAAAGGGATGCCAAGTAGTCCCAAAATGCCATCCATTCCTAGAAATGTTTCAGTGCAGATGGTGCTGTGAAAACTGAACTATTCCAGAGATCCTAAGTGGCAGATGGAAGTACCCGAGCCTGAATGAGCAGACAGTTACCTCCTCTCTGTTCTGGCTGGGCATAAACCACACTGCTCAAGTGATTACAAAAGGGAAGTTGTGCCAAATTACCAGATCCTTGAGTTCGATACATCCTGCTGTGTCACTTTATCCACACAAATTAAAGGAACAGCATTAAAAAAGTGTTATGGCAACTTTGAGTTGGTAACTGGCTACGTGAAAGAGGAGGCCCAGGATTTATCTCTGGAACTCACTGAACAAGGTAAATATATTACTCTACTGTATTTACATTATTCATATTATAGCAGTTAAAGGTGCCATCAGCTTCCTCAAATCAGTAAAAATGGAACTGCAGACCAATCTATCCTTTTTCTTTTAAGTGCATTTTGATGTTATATCTTGGTCAGTAACTTTTGTGCCCCCTCAGCTCCTGCAGAGACAAACTCTTAAATCTTTAACAGAGTCCTCAGAATTGTGCTGACACTATATGCATTTCTCTTGCATTATGTAGTCGGACTTCCAACACATGGGATATTCAGTTTTTGGGTGGAAGTGTCATCAGCTTTTTATAAATTAGGTTCTAAGCCAGTTTGGATACCGTGTGGGAGCGGACTCTGTATTACAATCAGTTCAGAGGTTGATTTTTTCTTTTGCTATTAGGTCAAAGAAAATATAGCTCCTAACAAAGAGATACAAAATTTTTCTCCTTTTCAAAACTGTCCCAGTGGTCCATATGCAAGAAATTTGCCATTGCATTTATAGGTAAAGAAGGGCAGACACTGAAGATCTCTCACACTCATTTATAAAGCACTGAAATGTATAAAATATTTTTAAATAAAATAAACTTGCAGGAACACTGAAGTGTAAGCAGAAGATAAAGATGTAGTTCTAAGATATGGAGGCAATCACAGGAGATCTCCTAGAGGCAGCAGCATTCAGTCTTCTGGCTCTTTCTCAAGGAAAGTATCCCTAAAAAACCTAGGGTCTGTTAATGTTTTCATCACTGACTTACGAGTTTGTGGGCAGCACACTGTCTTCTCCTGCTCTGCAGCTCAGAGATAGTACTTGTGTCTCTTTATCAAGGGCTGACAATTCCATGGGAGAAGAGGCTGTAGCTAAATCACCTCTTTATGTCCTCTTCTCGATGCTTGTCACATAACTTATATCCAAGTTTTATGAAGATTTTCTCTTTTTGTTCTTGAAGGTGCTGGGCAAGGTTATCAGGCAATAAAAGTGTTTGCCTGAACTATTATTTGTTCTCCACGATGAATTTTCAGTTGAAAACAGATTCCAGGGAAAAAAGGGCACAGTCTTGAATAGTAAAAAAGCCACAAATGGATCTGTACCAGCTCATATTTCATAGCAAAAAGTCAACCAAGTTATGTATTTTCTAAAAATGAAACAAAACAAAACAAAAACCAAAACAAAACTAACAACAAAAAACACTGAACAAACAAAAAGAAACAAAACCCCACTACATTTATTGTAGGAGTCACACATTTAGAAATTATGTGCTGGCATTTTATAACGTCAAAAGGAGAATATATTTGTCATTTTGTTAGAGCCTGTAATTCCATTGGCTTGAGAAAGACAGTGTGAGGCCTGAGGTGACCCTACAAATATTTGAGTTTTGTGGCATTCAGAGGAAACAATCACATACAGAAAAGAAATACCTGACTGAAGGAAGAGACTATGCTTGCAGGGAGCACATGGGAAAAAAGGAGGGGCTGTGATGAATCCTATGCACAGCTGGAAGGAAGCTATAAAAGGAAGGCAGGTTGTCTTGGGGGATCCTTTTTCTTATATAAGTAACATTTCTGTCTCATTATAGGAAAGAATAGCACTTTTTAACTCTGAGAAATTAAGCCAGGAATGAGCTCTGAGCAGACTATCACCCTCAAGCTGTTTAAAAGAACATCTTTCAGCTCTCCTGCACAAATGACACTACATGTAATGGATATAGTTATGATCATGGTAGACAGAGAGGGAGGAATCAAGATTTTCCTGACAGGAATAATTTTACAAGGCCTGATATGAAAGGTAATCCACTGAAAGAAGACACAGAAGAAAACGTCAGCCTGAATTTAACAGGGGAGGCTCCCAAAGCACAGTGCTGGGGAGTCTGGTAGGATTTCTTCCTGTTTCTAGCAGCACTTGGTCTCCTGGCTCTCTGGTGGGCAGCATCTGAGACCTACAGCAAACAAGCCCAGGGTATTTTAATAGACTCTAAGACTCCATTAGCAGAAGTCATATGAAAATTGTCACTAGAAATATTAAAATAGCTCTCAAAATAAATGAAAAATGCACCAAGCTAGTGTTCCTGAGGTCTTTCCATAATATATATTTGGGTAAAAATGAGGGACAAGAGGAGCCCAGTAAGCCCACAAAGTGGTAAATTACTTTCTTTGGTCTTCCCTCTTCCTGTAATGGGTGGGGACAGTACTTGGGTTACTTCTCTGCTGTTTGGTGATCCCAAAGTAAAGGAAGCTGAATTTCTGTAACTGTTTCTGTGTGGGGGTCTCCATGACCTTACTGTATTCTCATTCTGGGGACCAACATGTGGAAAAAAAACAGGGTGTGTCGGTATTTAGGCAGTATATGTGGATTTTTAGTCCATGTTTTACAGTTGCTGCATTTCCTAGAATATCTCTCTTGATAAAAATTAAACTAGGTAGAACACAGTCATCTATAACCATATGAAGAATTTAAATGAAAAAAGGTTGTAACTCCAGTAAAATTTTTTTTAAACATAGATATTTTCTAATTCAGTGTCTGATAAATGATGCTAGGGAAGACAGAAAAAAAATCCTCATAATTTTTAATGCAATATTCTTTTTCAGAGGTGATTAACTGTAAAACGCTACTGAAGGTTAATAGTTTGAAACTGTGAGGACACATAATAATCTATCAATTAATCTCAGTATTCAGCAGCTGTCATGTGCAAAACAGTTCATGCAGCTAAACAAAACAACAGATTCATTGGCTTTTTAAGCATTAATGCAAAAAATTAGCTTAATGGCATCCTATCATCCATGGTTTGCCTGCAGGGCCTACTTCATCATTTTTTTCAGAGATTAAGATGAAAAGAGCACAGTTGTTATTCAAACAGAACTGTTCCCTGCCTGAGCTACTTGCTATTTCTCACAGCATCACAGCAAATTATTTGTATGAGTGTATTAACTGAAATTGATAGACTCACACTCATTCCCTCTCATGGCCTGGGGATGTTCATCTGATGTTGTGAGTTCAGTCTCTGAAGCAGTCTGGGGTCCTGCCCAGATTAAGGCAGAGGTGTTCTGCATATGCAGCCCATCTGCTTCCCTCTGCCCCCAAATGCACAGGGGCAATCAAATTCAGGGAACTCAGCCCTGGGGAGGCCCATGTGCAGTGCTGGGTCCAGCTCTGGGCTCCTCAGAACAGGAGAAACCTGGAGCAGGTCCTGCTGGAGCATCTCCCTTGTGAAGAGAGGCTGAGGGAACTGGGTCTCTTTCGAGGAGAGACAACTCAGAGGGGATCATCAATGTCTGTCAGTGTCTTAAGGGAGCATGTCACCAGGATGAGGCTGGTGCCAAGCAATGGGACAAGAGGCCAGAGGTGGAAACTGATGTGCAGGAAATTCCGCCTGAACAGGAGAAAGAACTTCTTACTGTGCAGATGACAAAGCACTGGAACAGATTGCCCAGAGAGGTTATGGAGTCTCCCTCACCGGTGGCATTCAGGAACCATCTGGACAGAGCACTGTGCCCATGTGCTCTGGGATGACCCTGCTTGAGCAGGGAGAACCAGATGCCCCACTGTGGCCCCTTCCAGCCTGACCCAACCTGTGATTCTGTGGGAGTGGAAAAGCCAGGCAGTACGGGTATGTCCTGAAGACACAGGTTTTTTGTGAAAAACCAACAAGCCTTGCTCCAAAACAGAAAAGAAAAATGACTGCCCAAACTGGCCCACAAAGGCAGAAGTCATGGATGAATGATTACATTTGAGATTTTATTAATTTCTCACTGTATTGTTTCTGATTAGAAAAGACAATGTGGTTTATTCATAAGCAATCACAATTTTAAACCCTCCATGGACACAGAAGGTCTTCTACAAAAGCATTATTCTTTGTTCCTTTAGTTAAAACAAACAAACAAAAAAGATATTTAGTTATTTGCTTGTTTAAATTTTCCATGCAGTTTTTGATTTTGTGTCATAGTCTATTCTATCTCCTCCACAGTTTGCAGGATTTTAGCAAGTGTTGCATTCATTTGAAGTCTCCATATCCTACTGCGAGTACAAGAATTTTTCAACATGGAGAATATAATGGGAAGAGCCTTTCCATTTTTTCATAGAAGTTTATATTGGTGGAAAGGAATAAAGTTGTTTTGTAAATGACCAGAGCAACATAATTTAATTTTTGTGGATGAATCTTTAGTCTCAACACTTTTCAGAGGATTGGGAAAACCTTATCCTGCAAAATCGAGGGTTTAGGACCTGACATGAGGTGACAATGGCAGCAATTATTTATAGACAAAAAGACAAACCCAAACAAATTCAAAAGAAAAAAGCACACCTATGCAATCTGAGCCCCCATGGTTTCTCCCAGGGAGGTACTTTCTGTACCTTTTGAGCTCTGAACTAACAATGCTCAAAATTTTCCAGTGGTGGCTAACTGCAACCTGGTTTGGTGTATATGGTACTTTACATCTCATCTTACTATTAAAATTCAGTACCAACAGGACAAATGAGATACTTTAAATACATGGCATTTTTTTCCTTAAAGAAGATGAGTTGCCTGTGAGTGTTAGGTTTCTTTAATATGTTTTTAATGTGTCTCTATTTTAAAGAAATGGCTGGTATGCCAATGATGTTTTCTTGTTCTAGTGAGTTATGAAGCTTGGCTGGAAGAAAGGAAACACAATTCTGGTGAATAAAATCTGTTTACAGTGAAATTAAGCTTGGTCTGCTTTGCTTCATGGTAGTTAAACAAAAAGTGTTTGCTTTCCTAGCACTGATGCAAAGTTGGAAACTCCTTGGTCTCTGGTGTAAGAAGGAGAGGATTTTCTGCCGCTTTAGTGCTGGAAATAAACATCTGCCAAGCTCCAAGTACCAGTGTTCTCCTCTTAACATTTACATGTGCTGCAACAGAGATGGCACATTACCATTGTGTTTTTGGTATCTCATAATTAGACATTTCCTTGAAGAAAAGGTAAGTTTTTTCAGATAAATATGTTTATCTTCAGATAAACATGGGACCCATTTCCTAAAAGGTATTGTAAAAATATCCCTGTTTACAGTAGAACAATTCTGAGCACAGGCGCTTGTATTTGTGACTGGGGAAAACACACTCAAGCATGCAGTCAACAGCTACATATTAATCAGGAAATGTTTGGAAGTCGCTATTTCTAACCAAGTTGATTTCAGTGTTTGTGTTAAAAGAGCTGACTTTCTCTGAAGTGCTTTTGGTGTCCTTATGAAACCTTGCTTTAGCAATCCACCCATGCCCATGCCTCTGCCCTTTATGTTCAGAACCATTTTTGTTCCTCAGTTCTGTGCCAAGAAAACTAAACAGACTATTGGAAATCTTGATGGCATCAGTACATGGGGTGTCTGCTTTCATGATTTGTTTATTAGACACCGTAATTTGGTTATGAGAATAATATTGATTTTTGAATGATAATGAAACAAACAATCAAACTTTGGGTGTTTGGGGTTTTTTTCCCATTAATTTTTAGCCAGCTCTTCTCAGATCTGTGTGAGAGTTGGAGCCTTAACCTTGCAATTCAGCTTCTTCAATTATTCATAGTACAATAACCATGCAAGGACTAAAACAATGGGATTCCCCTGCTTGTGGAAAATAGATCTTCCAGCTATATTTAATATTTAAACACTCTCAAGCTATTAGGCATTGGAACTGGGAAAATGTGGAAAATCACATTTCAGACATGCTGATCAATAAAATATAAGGAACAATTTATACACACTGGTCATTATCAGTTGCTCTTTTTGAAGCTGTAAATTGACTCTGTCTTCAGAAGGAAGTGGTTGCCTGTAGAGCTGTTTTGCATCTTGCACTAGATAAAACAGGGTAATTTCTTATTTATCTGCTTTAAAATTCGTTACAGCAAGACTTTAAGTAAAATAGGTCTCACTGAAATGTCATTGATGATTGGCTTTTTAAAGAAGATTCATGGTGCAATTTTAAGAGAAAAACATGTCCTGTATATCACAAAATACTTAGGGGTAAGACAGCTGATAGCTATTGCTGCTGCCAAAAGCACTCCTCCTAATGGATTCCAAAGCCATGGTGCTCTGCGCATGTGTGCAGTGTCCTTATTCTTATTTTCAGCTTCTGTTCCACATGTGAGAACTATGTTTGTGTATTACAGGCCTTGTTGTTAATCTTGCCTTCTTTTGAGATGCCAGAGACTGTAGGGAATATTTATGGAATTGTTAATTATGATTACTGTGTTAAAGGATATGTGTAACAGTGAATGAAATGTGACACTGGTTATTACCTAAATATATTTTTCTCTTCGGGTTTGGACGACATCTGCCTAATGCCTTATCCAAGTCTAATACAGAGAAGATAAGAATGTTACATTTAAAAGAGCAAGGCAAGTAACAGGATAATTACTAAAGGGAAGGACAAGAAAGGACAGTACAAAATTGTCATTCTGCAGGAGTTAAAAGGATTATCAAAGTCAGAGATGCAGAAAGCTGGTTTGGTTTGGTTTGGTTTGGTTTGGTTTTGGTTAGTTGGTCTTGTCCTGGTCTTAAAGGAATAGCACAGGGGCTGCTCCTGCTGGCTCAGGAGGAGTTGTCCCTTTGTTCCCTGGCTTCTCACAGGGACCCTGTGTGCCACATTAACTCTTTGGCATTGCCAAAGTCTTGGGGACAGATTGCCAGCAAAATCTGTGTAATGAGCCAGAGCATCCAGGCTCTAGTGTGCTCTAACAGCATTCACTGTTTGTTCAAATTAATATTGTATTTGCACTCTGTAGTGGGATTGGTGCAGGGAGTGTGTGGAGGGCAGTTTTACTATCCTTCAAGGCTGAAAAGAACCAAGCCAGGATGTGTTGGTCAATGATAGTATAAAAAAAATTCTGAAACTAAAAATTAATTGAGTTTTGTTGTTCAGATAAGGTAAATTAGAATTACAGATTTTTCTTTCATTTGATCATTATGAAATGGCTATTAGTGAGCCTCTAAATTATAACATTTTTCATTAGGTTACAACAGAAGCAACACGTAAAAGAATGGGTCTTGCAGGCGGATTCCTCAAAAGACTCCTGGAATAATTGGAGGTCCTGAATTAAGGGACATCCATCAAATCCCTGTACCTGTCTCTGAATGTTATTTTCTATACAGTGCTAGTAGTGAACTTCTTTTTTGTTTTGTAAAAAGTGGTCACAAAAATGAACCCCTTTGGCACCATAGCTGGCAGGTGACCTATCAAACCATGTCTGGTGGAGAAAAAGGTTCATTTTCAGCAACAGACCTACCTGATTATTTAATCCTTGCTTCACTGCCACCATGGAGGGAGAAGCATGGGAATGGACTAGGCAAAGGGAGTGCTTTTAGGACATACTTACTGTCTGACAATTTTTAATTTAACAAGTGACTAGCAACACTAGCGGTGGTGAAAACAAGTTCTGTCTTTACATCCTGCCAGGGGAGGGATTATATAGTAAGAGGAGTAGAGCTTTTTTGAAGTTGAAGTGAATGTCTGAGCAGCAGGGGAGGCCAGCTTTAATTCTCTCCTTGCTGGGCTATAAATTCCAGTTCTCCTTCCACATGGGTTGAACAGTGTTACAGAAATACCTTTTTCTGTACAGACAGGTATGAGTTTTTCTTCAGGCATGAAAGCTGTAAAAGTCAGAGCACAAAGGAAATCTATTTGAACTCCTCATCTAGCAAGTGTGTTAATAAAGTCTGGGATATTGGCAAAGAGCAGCTAACCCTCCTCATTTCTAAATCAGCAGGGTAAGCGGAAATAACTGTCCCATAAAATGAAATCATTGCAAGAAAGTAAAAAGAACCCTTGCCTGAAATTTTGCAGTACTTTTTGACACTGTCAGTAGTCAAGCAACACTTTCTCATATGCAGCAAACTATACAGGTGCTATAAACCTCAAGATTCTCGGAATACAAATTAACCCAAAAATGGACTGCATGGCAAATACTGGTGTCATCATGCAAGAGAGAAAGAGGGACAGCCTTGGAAAGCACAATGACAACATACTGGAAGATAAGAACAAAGGCATCTAAAGGTGCTCTTTTCAGGTCATCTAATTAGGGTAACACCAGTAATTTGTACTGATCACTGTATTAACAATCTTAGAGTCACCCTAACAGCACACTATGAGTGGTTTTTTCAGTGTGAGCCATTTGTTACCCAGTGCAATTCAGATATCAGGATCAAGAAACATATATTGCCCCCAGCATTTTCTGAAATACATAGAGATCAACTGAGGAAGCCCTATTTTTCAGTAGAAGCTGCTGTAACTGATAGCCAGTGTTAAAGAAGACTTTGCCTCTTTCACTCACAAATATTGAGACTTCAGTTGTCACCAACTTTGCTAATATTGTTAAATGGAGTTCTGCCAATAGATGAAAGGGAACAAATGCAGAAACATCAAAGATGATACCATGTTCAGAAAATTCTGAACTAGTCAATTAATAAGAGGAAAACAAGCTATATAATCTTAGATCAAAAGTAACAAATTGAGACCTCTAGATATAATTAGTTGAGTTGTGTTGGGATTTCTTTAACAACTGCCATGGCATCTTTTTATATCATCAAAAAGTTGCCCACTTTTGACTCCTTTGAATATTCTCTCTCTTCCCTAAGCTTGCTAATTAGCAGCAAAAATGCAAAGGAAGTGGGAGACTGTTTTGCATTCAGTAAGAGAAAAGTAAGTAAACTTGTCATGTCTGCATTCAACGACATAGATAAAGTTCTGGTTTAAATCCTTGTTTAACTTCTGGTTGAGGCCTTGCTGTCTTTCCTTTGGACGTGAAATTATATCAACAAAACTGCCTTTACACATGGTTTTCTTTACTCATCATCCAGGACCTACTGACTAGATGTCTAGGTAGATTTCAAGGCGATCATGGGCATTGCATAACTTCTGCCCTTTCATGGCCTTCCAACTAAAGAAAATATGTTTTTAGTTGAAGAAAAATCCTTAGAGTAGTTTAAAGATAAGCATATGCATACCTGTCACCTTCCACGGCGGGCAGCCTTCAGATGAGGAGCAGTTCCCACAGCTGAAATCACCTTGTGTGGATTAGAGAGAGGGGTGGTTTTAGGTGATTAATAAAGTCTCCTTTATATAGTAGATATCAGTGGACAGAGGAGATATGTCAGGCTTCTTGGCTCTGAACTAGCCTGAGCAGCACCACAATTCTTTCTGTATTACCAGATAGAAGAGAGAGACTTTGTTTTAGAATTTTCCTAATTGGAGTCCAAATGCCAGAAGTCTTGCCTCAGGGAAAGCTGAAAAGGGGGCTATTTGCTACCTAATTTCCAACAGTTCCTGGCAGTGTCAAGGACAGCAGCTGTTTACCATCTAAATCAGAAGGCTAGGATGCTATCTTGGATGCTTCCCTCATGCTGATAGTGCCTCTGGGGTGGGTCCAGAGTAGCTTTTCCTACAATACATGATTATATTAATGATATTGAAATAAAGTATTAGGTTTTCAGGAGTGTCTAGCTGTATTAAAAATGTTCCAAATCACCACAACCTGCAATCATCTTCTGAAATCACAAATATATAATCCCATCATAGATATCTTTTATCAGTCTGTATGAACCATTTCAAAAAGAAAATATAATTCTACCTCAACTACCTCTTCTCAAATTAATCTCTATGGAGCCACGAATTTAGACTACTAAATTGTAGTACTGTGGATTGGTTTGAATACCTCCAAACATGTTTTTCTGCAAAAATTGAGAAATACCAAAGCCTCAAAACTCTGAGCTATATTCTTTTTAATTTCTGAACAAAAAGGACCCATTAGTAAGACTCCCTTCAGTAAGCCCCCCTTCATTCAGTAGCAACAGTACTGAGTAATTTCCATGGAAATATAATTTGTAGGAGCAGGAAGCATTCATTGTACAATTAAATTATGGGAGGTAGTTAAATTTTTGATCTAACACCTATAAGAGCATGGAGAATTCCCAGCTAAATGACTCACACTGTTAAAAATAGGAGAAGCACTTCAGTATCCATGCCGTGCTGTCTGGAGTAATGTGTGGAGAGAGGGGGAATATGCAGGAAGTAAAAGAGAAGTAAAAGAGTGTCTGCAGTTTCCACCGGTGAAAGACTCCAGTTTTTGGTTCCCATATGGCAAGGATTGAGCAAAGGCTGGGTTCGGCTCACGCCTGCAGGCTGACCTCAGATGCACTCCTTGGCTCTTCAGCCACGAGAACCAATGCAGGATGTGACGGCTACAGCGTTTTACAATTATCTGATTATTGGGCAGTGAAGTTATAATTAAGTCCTTCAGGTCTGCTGCTCTGTGGTGATTGCTGTGCCACCTTCATTTGCCACAGCCCACGTGGATTTGGTAGCACTGTTCACAGTGAGCTGGCTCTAGGACGTGTTTGCTGTAGCACGGCCACATGGATTACATTGCACAGGACAGTTAATGTAAAGTTAGTTAATATTGACAATTACCCTGTATGGGGTACTCTGTAGTGCTGCAAGTAGAGTGCCAGTGATACTACAGTTATTTTAAGCTGAAATTGGGCTTATATGTTCCAAAAGAGTATATACATGCCCTAGTAAATTTTTTGGGGAGAAAGTGTTGAAAAGCAGGGCTGAAGGGAAGAGGCTCAGCAATGGGAAGAAAAGCAGTAAGTGGAAAGTTGCTGTGGGTGTGCTGCTAAAAAAGAGAATGTGCTAAGACTCTTGAACTGACATAGAAAAGGTCCAGAGAACAGAAGAGGGCAGGTGTGAGGTTCCTTGGCGTGGGGAAGAAGCAAATATAGGACAATCACTCAGGGGTAGAGATTCTGGCCCAAGCAGTGGGAAGGACTAGTGGAGGTGGTGGCAGCCTTCTGAACATATATAAACCTAAGGCAAGATCTTGGAGCAGAAAGTGCAAGATCTAGTGGCAGATTTACAGGGATATTATCAGCAGCATGTGTGTGTGTGCCCACAGAAGGTGTCAAGAAACCTTCTGGTACTTACCTTGCAAGAGGAGCCTGCCTTCTGCTTAGTGTTTGGATCAATGTGTCCTTGCAACTTTGTCTTTTCCTGATCTACTTATTCCTCAGAAAGCTTAAATCACTGCATAAGCCACTGCTAGGATGTTGGCGTGTTTCTGCTTTTCTAAAAGAGACAAAAGAAATGTGAACTTGTTGTTATTAGATTTGGAATCCCAGATTCTGGGTATTCTAGGAACTCTTTGCTTATCTGAAAGTTTTATTGGTCATCCTTATAACAAATTGCAATAGATGTTGCTGCTCTTCAGAAATCATGACTCTGACTCGTCACCTTCCAAATCATAAGACTAAAAAAAGAAGGGATAGGGTTTTTTTAGAGACTCTTTTCTTAGCATTATGATATTTATATAAGCGCTAGAATTTCTATTTCTCTGAAATAAAATTTGAGAATTTTAGATATATTGGATCTTTAAAGAATGCACCATCATAAGACTCATGATAATAATGTAACTTAAGGGTACAAAAGTTAAAGTCTACAACTTAAAAGAATCAAGAACCTAAATATTTTTTACTAGCACAGCCTTAGTCAACCTGGCTTAAAGCCAACTTGATTCTGCAGTGGTGCATATTCTTTGTATGCATTTATATCTCTACAAGATGCTAGTCTGAAAGGAAATTGGATGGAGTCCTGTTTCATGCACATTTCTACATATTAGGGAGTCCATGAGCTGGGAAGTGCCAAGGAAAAATCCACTTAGTTTTTCAGCTTAAGCTTTGCAAAATGACCTCCCTGTGTATGATAAAAATCCCATTAAAAATGTGGATGGTCATTAGTATTGCGTATCTGAAACCCATTTTATTAATGGGTTCTTTATGATTTCCTGGCATCAAGTGCAGGGGTGTTAATTCCACATTTACTTGCAAGCAAAAGATGGAATTTGTTTGTGAAATTCTAACTTCTAGACAAAGTACCCTCTGCCATTGAAAAAACTCTAGAAAATAAACTCTTTATAAGATATAGAGGTGGAAGCTTCAGACACAGATATTTTGAACACATTAAGCCACACTCACAGGAAGTTTACACTGCACAAAGATATTTCTATGCTCAGTGAAGAGCTGGGTGTGAGGATAGTGCCAAGTCATACCCCCTGGTTCTGTAAAAATTCTGTCAGGTTTAACAGGGAACCACACTTCTCAGGAAGGGGAGAAGTCCATCATGCTTTTCCCACTCCAGGTGCTGTTTCAGAACTTATTTTCTAAGTTAAACTGTGATTACTCCAGGATGGACCATTAAAGACATTGCTTTCCACGTGGATTTTCTTTTGTTTTCCTTCTCTTAATTTTTGGAGTTGTGAATCAAAGGGGAGTTGAGTGGATTTTGAGCCTTCCTTGGACTTTTGCAGTTTAAGGGCAACATGCTGAGAGGAAATTACCTTGTAAATAAAAGTATTTCAGAAAAATGGAATTTTCCTTAATAGCAAGGCATCATTATTCCCCCAAGAATATGTGCTATTACTGCCAGTAGCTGTTAGGGGACACTGAGCAAACATTACCAACTAAATAATAAGGCTTGACTTATGGTCAACAAAGGCTAAATTTCTCTCATTAAGAGAAAGAAATTTTTCAAAAATCAATTAAGTCTGGCTTAAGCCATGTGCCATATTGCTACTATACTGGCAAGAAGTCACAGGGAGGACAGGAAAAAGGCTGAAAAGCTCAGGGCAATGGCAAAGGATCAGTTTTATCCTTTTCCTTGCTCTTTCTGAAAACAGAATGAAGAAGAAAAAGACTTTTCTATATATGTAAGAGAAAATCAGCACATGGATTTCCTGACTGTAGAAGGAAAAAAATAATATTTTTGCTTTGTAAAGGGGTACTGGTGTTAAACTTCCCAGCCAGAGTCTGAGAATGAGGAGCCCCAATTCTGTGAGTTTTCCCTGGAACAGGGACTTCCAGAAATCATGTGGAAGGACTTCAGATAAACTTATAGGCTGTCAGGAAAGAGTCTTTCTACCTTCCTTACAATTTTTTTAGGTGTATCAATGGTTATGCAAAGTAAGTAAATGCAACTGAGCTTCTCCAGGTGTGTTTCCAGTTTCCAAGAGATGTCTGATTTTTTGTCACAGCTTGAATATTTGATTGACAAATTAGAAGCATCAGATGACAGCTGGATACTCATAAACACTCTATTTTGGTGCTGTGCAATGTATTGCAGTGACAGAGTTTCAGCAAGGTTTTGCTACGAGGAAAAGCTGGTGATTGAAACCAGAACAGAAAGCTATCCAGTGCACACATTATTTGGGTGAACATGAAGTGTGAATATCTTCCACAAGAACCTGAAGCTGAAACAGACCTATTCCTGCAGAGTATTGAATTATATTTTTTAAAATATTTAATTACCCTTAGACACCTCTTGCTGGGTTTGAATTTTCTAGTGAACTCTACAACTTGTTTCTAAACCCTGATTGGTAATAGTTTTTTACTTTATTCCATGTTAGGAAAATAAAAGCATTAAATGGATTGATTTTTCTTCAATTATTTTTATTTGCCTAGGGTGAAAGCACAAATATTTCCTAAAGTCTGTTAATACTGTAAAGAACATAATAACTGGTGAAAAATTGTAGATGTTTAAAAAAATCTGTTTTCTGCAGGAATTGTCATCTTCCATGATAGTGAATATGAACAATAACAATATTGTAAAAGAGTCAGAGTTTTATTCCTCAATCTATAGTGCTAAGGATTTTATTTAGCTAAGAGGAGGAAAACTGCTGAAGGGAACATGTGCTGCTTTAAATGCAGATGCCCTTTAAAAACCTTTCTAGATGTAAGCAGACATTTGTGTAATAGGTTTTACCTGAAAGGTCTCCTTAGGAGAAAGATCTGGTTCTCAAAACCAATGATTGTTGCTAAGTGCTTCCATGGAAGGGCTACTCCCCTTCATGGCTATCCCATGGAAAAGCACAGGGTAGCCTGAATGTTCTCCTTGTAGAAAAGACTAATCATGGTTAAGTAAGAGGAGACACTGGAGGTTACAAGCAAACAGATTTGAAGAATTTTGTGGCCTCCTGCAAGGGACAGATTGTCTTTGATGGACATCTTTAAAAGTTCTTTTTCATAGAAATCAAGCAAGTTACTTCTCGAGTGCCAATTTACTACTGAGTGGGTAGAGCAAGACTCACAGTGAAAGTTTTATTGAATACCAAAAAACACCCCCCAAGAGTAATCTAATAATTCATAGTCATTGTAACATTGTCTAGATAAAATATTATTTTTCTTCTATTTGCATTTTTATAGTCTCTCTACAGCTATACCAGATGTCATTTTGAAATTGCTGACAACCTCCACCTCCATAAAGAGACTGTAGAGGCTGTTTAAATTTTTCTACTTTTGGTGAGGAACATATATTACGCTCCTGTAGTTTAATTTATACATTTCTCCTGGTAATTGGAAATCCAGCAGGGAATAATTGGGATCATTCTTGTTGAGTTCCAAAACAGAGTTTTATAGAGAGTGAGATTATAAAATCTTAGACTTGTTCAGAGAGGGACAGGATGTGTGTCTGTGTGCATGGGATTACCCACCAATCTAGCAGGTCCCTCCACTGGGAAAAGGGAAAGAAGGAACATAAGAATAAAAGTCACCTTCTTTCATGGCACTTTGATATTACTTCCTGATAAAGATGCTGGCTACTCAACTGAACTGAGACAGGTAGACAAAAAAGGGAACTTATGAGTGAGTTATTCGCTGTCTTTCAGCTGATGTGGTACTGGAAGTTGTGTGCTCATCAATCAAACTGACCAGATCCTCTGCCACTGTTCCTGTGAGTCAGTGGTGCTCTCAAAACTGCCCAGGCCTGTAGGACAAATAGAAACAGCTTTTCTGTACCAGAAATATTTCCCCTCTCTAAACCTTACTGTATAGGACTTAAAAGTGTCTCCTGGACAAGGAACAAAATGTACTCATGAGGAAGTACATGAAGATAATCAAGGTCAGAGGATGACAGAGAAAAAAAGGGAGAAAAGCAAAGAAAAAAGACAGAACAGACATTGAAAAGGAAAGAAGGGTTTGAAGAAGAGGGCTGAGATCCAGGAGGCCACAAGAAGAACCTCAGAAGACAGTTTCTCTGAGTCTTGAGCAACAAAATTCAAATGGAAAAATAAAAAGGAATTCAAGGAAAGGAAAAGAGATGCCTGGAAAAAATGCAAGGAAAGGAGCTGGATGACAATTGAAACAAAATTTGTGGAGAGTAATCTAGCAAAGAAACTAGTCTGGAAGTAAAAAAAGGATAGAGCATATGGGAGCTGGGTAGACAGGGAGCTGGGTAGACAGGGAGCTGGCTTTGCCAGGACAACACGTGCATGTTTATGAGGGGACGTCTGTTTCCTCATAAGTCAATTGAAGGTCTTCGTAAGACTTCTCTGAGATTTGCAAATCTTGGGTTTTGCTGAAGTTGGCAGATGTCTCCCAGAAAGATTAATGATATAATCTTTCTGAAGTTCTATTTCTCTGGAGTTTGGCCCCCAAAAATGTGATTGGACAGGCTTTTTTTTTTTTGTCTTTAAATCTGCACTTCATATATAATAGTAACAACCTGAGGACAGCTTATTATACATTATTAGACAAAGATTTTATTGTTGTGGGTTAGGAATATTCACATTATTCATAGGTATCAAGGACATAGTTGTGTTGGGAAAATAATTTTAAATGTGTTGATAAAGTGATGTGTCCTTGTGAATTTTGCTACACAATATTTCAGATAAATTTCTACAACCTCAGGGAGTCCAAGTTCTACCAGTAATGTGACATATAATTTCTCTTCTCTATCTTAGCAAAGCATTATTGCATTATTTAATCCTGGGATTTCTTTATAAAGAGGGTTCAAAATGTATTTGGAAAATCTTTTATGAACAAGAGGTCAAATATTTAAGCCACTGTGTAGTGCTGTACATCTCTGGACACTCATATTCTAAAGACACCAGACAGATATTTTTGACCCAGGAAAGAGCAGGATGACTTAATACTGAAGCTAAACTATGCTTTTATTAGCTCATCTTCTCTAAAACAAATTTTCTTTTTTTTTTTTTTTAAAGAGCCTTGGCAGAAAGAATAAATCTGTGTGACAGTTTCAACTATTAAAAAGTTTCCAACTCCCACCCCCCCAAACAAATACAAATAAGCAAACAAGCAAAAAACCTACCAAGAGACAGCTAACTGTTCTGCATGCACAGCATTTCTTGCTAAAATAGCTTTTAAAAGCACACTTAGCACATTAATATTGGCTCTGGTTTTGATCTCAGTATGTGAATTGACTGTTGTGGTGCTACAGTCATTCTAGGAGGAGAGGCTTCCTAAGTCATTACACACTTTAGAGCAATTTTCATAATTCATAAGCATCCAGTCTATTGCAGAAATTACTTCATTGTCTCTGGTTTTTCAGTGGTGAATGATGACAAAATCAGCACTTATTGGAATCATGGAGGGTAGAACTGGTCTCTGTAGCATGGTTAAGGCTGCTTCTTTCAGCCAGCATAGTATTAACTTTAACATCACCTTACAACAGTTCAACTGACCAGGAGCCAGCCTCAGGGCATGGCTCACATTTTATGGGGTGAACACATTTATCTCATATTCAGTTACTAAGAAAGACAAGAAATGGTATTTCTTAAATAAGGGGTGCTTTCAGATGGAGTGCTCTAAACAAACACAACTGAACATAACACTTTTTGAGATCAGTCAACTGAATGGGTTCCCACTTCCAACCTTGTAACCTATCTACTTATTAGGTTATAAGTCTCAACTAAACCATGGTATTCAAGAATGTGAAATGTGAATAAAATAACTTGGATCCAGTTTAGATTTACAATAAAAAGTATTACCTAGATGCCTAAAATACAAGAAGGTGGGATTAACAAAATATTCACAGTTTTAAAAGTTCTAAGAATATTTTCTGATTTTCATGTAAGTATAGAAAGCTTTAGTGTATACTCCAAGCTCGAGGTTCAAATTCAGAAGAATATGACAGAAACTAAACAATATACCAAATTCTTGTGTGCTTTTACAGGTGAGCCCTCTTAAGAAATGCTGGTGTAATGAGCTTAATGTTGGAATAAAAATGCTACGAAGGATTCTTTATGAGAGGTTTTATAAGGGTTAATAAACAGCTTAAACCATGAATAGTCCTTCAGAATCCTATTCAGTCATCCTTTTTGTCCAAGATAATAGCTGTGATTGGCAAAGAACTGCTACTACTGTACTCATTATAACACCCACTATCTCAAATTGCATTATTTTTTCTTATTAAAGTGCATGTGTCCCTGAGGAGGTAAAAATGAGATAACAGATATCTGCATCCTACAGTGTGGAAAGTCACTTCAAGCTGCATCTTGTTCTGTACAAAGGCAAATGATGGAAAACCTTCATCTCTGGGGAAAAGAAGATGTCCCTCTGTGCCAAGACTCTTGGAGATCAAAGGTATGACTCAAGTGTTTCTGTGTTTACTGAGATTTGTGGCCTCATTAAAGGAGATAACACTATGGAGTGTTTTTCTAGCCATTTATATGTGTTCCCAAGGAAGTAGAGTTGCTTTATACTTCCTGCTTCTGTTCTTCTTGATGTTAGTCAATATTTTACCAATGACTACCTAAACTATGAGAACCAGTCTCTGAAGGTTCTTCTACCAGCTTCTGGAAGGTGAACCTCCACTGGCAGTGCTATTGGCTTTCTCCTAGGCAGGAGGCGGGTTTTGGTGGGAACTGCTTTGCCACGAGATGTGAGATTTTGGCCAGGCACGGGGGTCTGGGTGGCAGTGACAAAGTGGATGCCCTTGGCATGAGGCTGCTCCTCCCTCCGTGCAGGTTGGCAGACAGATGTGAGGACTGCTGCCAGGTTCTGCCTGAGCTATGCATGCTGTTAGCTCCTTACTTTCACACAGACTCAATTACAGCAGGGATTGCTTTCAAATAATTAGCAGCAAATTTCCTCCTTGTAACAACAGAAATCTAATCTCAGCAAGAGCCATAAGCCCCACTTCCTCTCTCCCCGAAAGTCACTGCCAGGCTCAGATGAGATGCTCTTCTCCTCAGACACTGAAACCAGAGGCTTTGAAACCAGAGCTGCTGTGGTCCCTAAACAACACTGAACTGGCCTCCTCCACAGAGGCTTTTGTCTCACCAAACTCACAGGGAAGGTTACAGGTTTTCTCTCTTTTTTCTTCAGTACGTGTTTAAAACCCCTGGATGCAATTGCTGAGTGTGTGATTGTTTCTTTCAATCCACACACTTGAAGGCCACTGGATTTCTAAGAAACTCTGTGAGTGGGCACTGACTTCTGCTCAGCCTTAGAATCTTGTGGGGCTGAAATTGGGATGCACAGGTTTTAGGTGCAAAGCCAGGTCTTGGCTCACATTCATAAAATGTTCTGACCAAATGAACTTGTAATTCTTTGCACTAGTACTTTTTCCTCTATTTCCTTTACATTGTACTGCAGGTTTTCAGCTTTTCGCATATCAAAAATGAGTCATCTGGTCTTAGGGAAGTCAAGATGAAAAAGTGGAAAGTAAGATTAGTTAGAAGTAAGATGGGTTAAAAGTCAGACTCCTAAAATGTCTTCTGCCATAAGAGGAGAGGCCCAAACTGGTCTTTGCTAATTCCTGAGAGGACCTGCAGGAATCAGCTCCTCATGCCTAGAATTGTCATGTCCTTCATGCCTAGAAATAGAGATGGCTGTGAAGGCCTGCAGGAGGAGGGACAGGTTGAGCACACCTCAGGGCTGGCTCTGAAGCCTAGCAGTGCTCACCTAAGAAACAGTCATCTGTATTTTCTATCTGTTCTGTCTTTATTGTCACAGCGAGGGTTTTTTTTAAATACATCTTTTTAAGTTTGGAAACAACCTTTAAAAGCTAGGAGACCCTCTCTTTCCTTTTGTGTTAGCAGAAGGAGGAAGGAGAAGATGATTTTCTTTGGTCTGTACTCTTCCCCATGATTTTTGCCCATTTTATTATGATGTGTTCATACAATCTCAAGATTAAAATTAGTCCACCTCAGCTTTTCCAGCTAGTTTTAAGTATGGGTTTAATCAGTGTTTGCAACACATGCAGACTTGATTCTTATTTATATGCATAGAAGCCATTCTGATTCATTACCAAGGCAGACTTGTGTTTATCATCTATTGTTGTCAGGCTTAAACTTTTGACACAGGCTATTATTTTGCTAAACATTTAAGTTATTAAATGAAAGAGTAAATGACAACATGACAAATAATGTCCCTGGAAAATTACTTTTTTCTACTTAATACAATTTTAAATAAGCAAATAACTCTTAATCAAATCTTTCATCCCAAAATTATAAGTTCAGCACCTCAGTAAATGGGGATGTTCACACCACCTGCGGCACATGTAACACAATTTATGGTGTGCCTAATAGATGCTGTTTCTTCTTCAGGAGGGAAGGATTAAAGGCTCTCAGGCTCTGAGTACCAGGATGGGTAAGCAGATGTGAAGTTAAGTCATGCCTGTACATACTTCACTATCTCCCAGGGACTGAGTGAGCCTTCAGTTTGTTTGCAGAGGAAACAAGGTTGAGCAGGAATGTCAATCTGCTGGGGTGCAGGAAGAGTCTGCAGAGGGATCTGGACAGGCTGGATTGATGGGCCAAGGCCAATTGTGTGAGGTTCAACAAGGCCAAGTGTCGGGTCCTGCCCTTGGGGCAGCACTAAACCCAAACCCAGGCAGCACTACCAGCTTGAGGGAGAGTGGCTGGAAACTGGGGGAGCTGGTGACAGCAGCTGGTGACCCAGTGTGCACCCAGGTGGCCAAGAAAGCCAATGGCATCCTGGGCTGGATCAGCAACGGTGTGGCCAGCAGGACCAGGGCAGGGATTGTCCCCCTGTACTGGGCATTGTTGAGGCCACACCTCAAATCCTGTGTTCAGTTCTGGGCCTCTCACTGCAAGAAAGACATGGAGGGGCTGGAGAGAGTCCGGGGAAGGGCAACAGAGCTGGGGAAGGGTCTGGGGCACAGATCTGATGAGGAGAAGCTGAGGAAGCTGGGGGTGTTCAGCCTGATGGGCTCAGAGCAGACCTTACTGCTCTCTACAAGTACCTGAAAGGAGGGTTGGTCTCTTCTCCTCCATAACAAGGGAAAGGATGAGAGGAAATGGCCTCAAATTATGCTAGGAGAGGTTTAGACTGGATTTTAGGAAAAGCTTCTTCACATAAAAACATTGTCAAGCACAGGAAGAGGCTGCCCTGGGAAGTGGGGACATCATCATCCCTGGAGAGATTTAAAAGCTGTTTAGATGTGACACTCAGGGACATGGTTTGGCAGTGGACGTGGAAGTGTTGATTTATTGGCTGGATTAGATGATATTAAATTACTTTTCTAACCTTGACCATGCTATGGCTCTGTGTTTCTGTGATCATTACTGCTGAGTGCTGGGTTCAGAATAGGATCAGTGGTCAGCTAAATAGGGGTTCTTAGGAGCATGGATCAGTGCTGCATCCTGCTGAAAGTACTTTTTTTCTGTCAGGGAGCTTTTCCAAGGTATTTTACTGTGAAAATGAAATTCTAATTGATGCTGTTTTAAAACAGTTGCAGTAAAGAGAGCAGGTTTAAGGAAGTTGTCTCACGGCTTGTTTTTTTAAAGAAGCTGGAATTATCAGCAATTTTTTCTGGTTTTAGTTCTGAGTAGAGATACCGTTAAACAGATGGGTGTTTCCATGTTTTATAGCAGTCTAGTAAATTAATTTTAATATCTTAAATTTAAAAAGCAATAACATAAGCAAAAGTGCCTCAAGGTTAACAAATGCTTAAAAGCCTGTGCCAGTCCAGATGGTTTTGTATTGGGCCTTCAGAACAAGCAATTAATTCTAAGATCCTGTATCAGCTACCAAGAATTACAAAAAAAGAAAAAGAAGAAAAAAAGAAGAAGAAAAAAGATAATTATTTGGTCTGCCAGTATTCCTTGACAGAAACCCTGTGGCTTAGCAATGCAAATAATGCCATGAAAAGAAAACTGCTCAACAAAAAAAAGCAAAAAATCACAAGAAATATTATTTACTGTGTAGTTCAAAGAAAGGTTTCTCCTAATTGCCTAAGCTTGCAATGAAGCTGACACTGTTGTTATAAGTAAAACAGCAATGCAACATTCAGCAATTTCTCAATCCTCTAGGCTCCACTAGAATTTTAAATCATAGAGTGTTGTGATTGATAATCTGACATATTTTCTGAGTTTAGTTTCTCCTGTAAGAACTACAGTTGTTCTGTTGAAAAAAAAAATTAAACCATTTCTTTAAAAATGTCAAACTCCATATATCCTCCCATGAGGGCAGAGGAGAGACAAACACCAGCAAATACATTGCTGATACACTGCAAATTCAATATCATGTTACAGTTAATGGGCCAAAGAACCTTATTTAAACCATTTCAGTAAAATTTTCTCATCAGAGCAACCCCTTCTTCCCACTACTCATTACATTCAGGCCAATTGAAGTCCTCTGGGGGAATCTTCCTTGTATTTTGTGAGCTTTGGGAGAAAACCATAGCGCATAAACAGCCTCATAGCTTCTAACAGAGCTAAAAGGTGACTGAGAGCCCAAACATGCAGTCAGTAACAAACACATAAACAAGAAAATAAAGATTGTAACAATGACCTGGGAATATCTATTGCAGTTGATGACTCTTGTACAGAGCACTCAGTACGGAATGCAATGATCTGTCATCCGAACTATAAAATCAGTTTATAGTTTCAGTTAAATTAATTTATAACTGCTATCAATCCTGTTAATTAGTCAGCATGGAATATGAGGAACAGCAACACCCCTGCACTTGAGAGTTAACACATTATAGAGGATTTAATTTTAGTGTGACAGTAAGTATAAAATTATTCACTGATATAACACTATTGGGTTCCTTATTCAAATAGATCTCCAAAATGGGCAACCAATTAATCATTTTGATTGTACCGACAATGAAGCATGCAGCAATCTCATGCAATTGCAGCATAACCTTAGATTTGTTGTTGTTCAAATCATACTTTCTTTCAGGCCTAATATTACAATCATTTGCCTAAGCATGTAATTTTATAGCGTGATGGTCCTTCCATTGCTTTATGCAGAATCAATGTATTTAACCTAAAGGGACTGAATCACTTTAGGTGATTCATATGACACAAATTCTGCTGATCTTTTAGTTGAAATACTCTGAAGTTCAAAAATATTTAGGAGTTTTTTATTTTAAGATATATTTTGCTTAACATGACAGAAGCAGAGTAAGATTCCGAGATCTAGAATGGATATATTGACGCTTCCAACTGATCATTTGCCTGCTACTGGAAAAAAATTTAAAATCCATAAATGGCTGTGAATGTTGTCCAGTGTCACCCAGCTATGACATGGCTAGGGATGTTTGAGCATCCTGCTGGCATCCTAAAATGGGCCTTTCCTTTGGGATGAGGGTGGAGGAGATGCCCTGGTCCTCTGGGACCTTTTTGGGAAGCCTGTGGCCATCTGAAAAGTCTGTTATCTTGCCCATTTTGTTGTGCTTATGGTCGGCAAGAGGTGCACAGAAGTCACACATTTGGTTTTACAGTATTAGTTCCACAGAGAGGAGCACACAGAAAAGCTGGATTGTAGGACACAATTTTAACAAAGGAAGTTTCACAATATTTGAAGGTCAGGTGCCCACTGCTAATGGGAAACATAAAGATTCTACAGATACTCTTTCACGTAAACTGAATGGCAAGTTACAGTCACAGAACAGTAAAAAAATCTCCCCAAAAGCAATCAGGCACACCCCCCCCCCCTCCTCAAAATCTCCCACAAAACCTCCCACAAACTCTGGGGTTTTGGCTTTGTGTCTGAATGATGCTGACAGTTCCAGCTCTGCACTCTGAGCACTTGTGTCAGTTTGCAGTTGACAAGGAAAGGATTAGATTAAAAAGCAGAGAATTAAAACCAAGATGCATTAACAGTTGATTACTTTCAGCATGAAAACCAGCTTGGCTTTATTCAGTTATGTTTTTTACTTTCTTTTGCCATTGCCTTTGCATTAATTTTGGAAATTGTTGCTTCTTAGAAAGTAATTATCCTGCCTACGTGTTTTCTTGATTCAATGACTAGATAAAAGTCAAAATTGCTAAGAATAAATTTAGACATCTGACAGAACAAAATGCTCAATATTGGTTTTGTGTAAGAGTTTCTAAAGGTTGAAGCCTTCCTTTTTACCAAGTAATCTGCAGTTGTTTGACAGGTCTTGTGAAGAGATTCTTGTTTAAGCCACAAACCATAATTTTGAATAGAGTGTAATTTTCCCAAAGGCTGCTTCTCTATCATGCTTCCACAGCTATAGGTGTATACAGCTGAGGAGTGTATTCAGAATATTCAGAATAAAAATCTTTATTAAGATCCATGGCATAAAGGAAGCTGCTTTTGCTAGAGGAGCATGGAAGGGTGAAATTATGTGAATGGTGTGGGCTGGGGAGAGCTGTCACTGACTGCAGCTCTGCCTCTGTTCTGCCATGTGACAATTCATAAATTTTGGCTTCAGCTTGTTATAACAAAAAAATATTTCAATGTCTCTAAGTTATGTGCATATTTCCGAGCTTTGCTGTAGTTTGTGTCTAAGACACACACACAGAAGAATAAATCTTGCCTTCTCAGACTTCTGTAAATACAAAGTATTTGCGCAATATGAGATGAATGCTGCACCTTCCGCACTGGAGTAAGGCAAGTGAGTGGAGGTGACATCTTGTGATACTGTGGCACAGTAAAGCATTGAATTCACTCGATGCTGGTGGGAAAATTCATATTTTAGTTATTTCATGTAGTTAATGTTGTGATGAGCACATGCCCCTTTGTTGTGGGAGACCCTCGTGATGAGTGAATAAACAGGATAGTAACTCCCCTCCTCGAAGGGTGCAGGGAGGGGTTTTTATCAGTCAGTGCTGCAAGGGATGAGAAAAATTAGGATGCAGAGGGGGAAAGAGAGACAGGGGAAGGGCAAAAAGCCCAGGGAATGGGAGAGTTTGACCATTGTCCTTAATGACACCAGTGTTTCTTCTGTAGCCTAAGGATGGTGGGGGCTTTGATGAGAGGCTGGGGTTTCTGCCAGTCCCTCCATTGCTTGTGTCTTACAGGGCATGAAGGTTTGACCAAATAGACCTTCCCCTCAGGTAGTTTATAAGAAAAAATATACCAAAATTTATAAGAGCAATTTTTAAGACCATCCTTGTAGTGCTGCTGTGTCTCTCACAATCATTTCAAGGGTCATCTTAAAAATTCTCTAAGAAAACTTGCAAGATTCAAGTCTTTACTGTGAAATTGGCATTATATACACCATACATGACTAAAATTTCTGGTTTGCCTTTAGTTTCCTCTCTTTTTTAGAGAAAGACTTAGAAAAAAACACAAATACATCAGATGGAGGACATCATCTTCACCATCAGCCTCTCAACTGTTTTGCTCCTCCCTTGAATAAAATTACAAATAGGAGTGACCCACCTAGTAAACCGGGAATGCAGTTGTCTTGGAAGTGACTGGTGTGTCCTGTACTTGGCAACCAGACCTTGTTGAAATCAGCCTCTGAACATCAGCAAAAATCCTGTACAGCGACACAGCACCAGCCCAAATCCAGGCATCAGAAGGAAGGGACTCCAAGGCTTGTCCTTTAAAAGTGATTGCTCACAGAATGAGGGTTAAAAATAGGTTTTATTACTCTCAGAATATGTTTTGCTTGTGTGGAAATGGTCATTTTTGCTGCATCCATAGTAGATTGCAAGTATCAAGTTAAAAGTTAAGTGTAGTTGTTCCCAATTTATAACGTGCTGTTATAAATAATGCAGCACAGGGTATAGAAGAAGAAACAGGATTATGAATAATGGTGTGGAAATTTCTGAGGGAGAGAGATTCAAGCTAATTAAAACAAACAAACAAACAAACAAAAAAAAAAAACCTGAAATGCTGTGACTTGGGACTTCTAGGCTTTGGTCTGCCAAACTGAAAGAGTTTGTTCGGCCGTTTAAAACATTTTTCCATGGGGTTCATGAACTGTTAAGACCTCCTCGCTCTTTTCCTATACTATACTCAATGGAAGTAGAAGTTTACCCATTTTGGTTTATTTCCTGGCCTATTACATTTTTGCATAAATCATTTTACAAAGAATGGTGTTGTGGGCTCACTCTGCCTGTGCTGGCACTTTTGGTGTGCTCTGCCTGATCAAAGAGTCTGCCTCACACTGGGGTGAATACATCCTCATCCCTGCGAAACCAAGGAGAACCTTCTGGTTAAAAAACAATTCATCTTGAAAGCAGGAGCTACGTGCACATTGCTGTTTCTGTAAGAAGTTTCAAGAAGTTTATTACAAGTGTTGGCAACACTATGACTTTCCAGATGTTGCACTCCAAAACAAATATCTCAGATCTATCTTGCATCCATGAATTAACTCTCCAAACATGTAAATATTAGCTAGTTTCCTAAAGCAAGCAGAAACAAAACTGAAACAGAGGTTTTAAAAATCAATGTAGTAAATATTGTTAAATTTGGTTGCTGTGAGTTAAAGGTTTTCTGCCTAACAATTAACACAGAGATTAATTATGCAAATTATTTTTAAAATATTTCCTAGGATGGTCTTTCAGCATTCTGTAAAGATGCTTTAACCTTGAATTATAGTTGTTCCCAGTGCCTGGGGCTAGACTTCCTCTGCTTTTAACACCTCAGCAATGTCACTGTCCTCTTTTTGAATGTTACACCTTAAAAATAGCAACACTCCTAAAAATATCCTAAAATTATTACTGGATTGCACTTCATCCTGGACACCTGCACTTTATGCAGCCCTTTCAGCTGAGAATAAGGTGTAGCAGGGAGTAGCCTGGAATTTTACTTTCAAGAACATTATGTATTTCTCTGTTGCAGTGTGAAAATTAATGGTGGTTTTGGGCATAATAATTGAAAACCAGAGAGGGTTTCCTTTCTTGGCTTGTGTGCTGGGTTCTGCAGATAGTGCTCTGCTGAAGGCTGGGTGTGAAAAGTTTGTGCTCTCATTTCTCTTTGATGCTGATGGTGGTAAGGGGGAAATTCTGCTTTCCTACTGTTTGTACTGGCAGACCCTGTTTGTCTCCTGATGGAAGAGGACTGAAGGAAGGGCTGGAGCAAACATGAACAAGCTCTTGAGGTCTGAATTTTCACACAACTTTTGAAGAAAAGTGTTTGGATACACTGACAGATGTTTTACTTACATTTAGATTACAATAATATACATTGCTGATTTGATTCTTGGTCTCTGCCTTCAACTATGAAGATTATTCAGTTGTATGGATTTCTGTATTGGGCCTTCACTGAAAAGGAGAAAGGAAAATATTTAAAATTAGATTTGAATTAGTCTAGAATTTTAAAAGGTGCCTTGAAGGAAAAGCCATTTGGTCAGTGCAACTTTTGGACCAGTCCAGATGACAATCAGTAAAAATTTAACACCAGTTAAACTTGATTCTCTGCTTGAGAGAAACTCACTTATTTTCAAAGAGCTCTTTTGACTATGTGGATTTAACTTCTTTACAAGTAATTAAATGCTAAACAAGTACCTTTTCAAACATAGCAAGTTCCTATGTCTCCAACTTCAAACAAAAATCAGTATTTTAGGACACTGTTTTGCTGAAGATATTAAAAAATTGAATTTAAACTTTTGAATATATTTTTGAATAAAGAAATGTAGTTTACTGCCTACAAATAGTTGATCAATATTTCCATAAGCAATTATTCTTCAGCACCATTTGATTATTACAAATAACCAAAAATTGCCTCAGTCACTACCTATTAAAGTAATAAGCTAACATACATGTTTTAAATAGTTATTTCTTTGGAATAATTTATAATGGAAATCCCCAGGCAAACCAGTGACTAATTATCACATAATTTACTATTTTTTGATCCTATGGTCCTATTTAGAAGGGTTGTCTCAGGATAATTGACTTTTGATTACATGGTACAGTAATTCTCATAGACATGGGGTTGTTCTGTTGTATAAAAATGTCCTGTGGGTTTTTGGGAATTTGAAGGCAGAGGAGTCTGGTGACCACAATGTCCTTCCCAGGGCCTGTTCTATGAGTCTGAATGTATCATCCCCTAAAACTCTTCTGAATTTTTCCAGTCTTCATTTAGTCTCATGAATGGGTTGGTTTTTTTTTTAAATCTTGAAAATACTACTTTCCCTTCTATAATCTTCATTAGTTCTTGCATCAAAAGGTGAAAATAATTTACTATTCATGGAAGGTTTCTATAATATTCCCCATTTTGAGGTTTTAATTGATGTTTTTAATTAGCTATTTATAGCATAACTTTGTTCACTAGGTCTGCTGAGGGGTAAACTTGCACATTTGTACTTGATTATACAATATATATAATACTAAAGTAATTTAAACCACTTTACAACTTTCATGATCACAAACAGGTGGAAAAGTATCTATCTTAGTGTATTTAATTTGATTTTCTTATAAAATAACTGAGTATTTTAAAGAATTTCAATAGAGGTACTTACATGCTTTCTGAATTGAATTCTACTGGTAATTGTTATAGTCTAGGAAAGTATTTATGTTTTTTGAAAATACTTTAATAATGCAGATTTATATGTCCTATCCTGTGGATGTTGTCTTCCTTTTACAAAGCAAGATTTCCCTAGCGTTCTAAAATTGAACATTAGAACTGCCAGTTCAAGGCTGCTGCTCAATTCTATTGTATGTTACTTTGTACTGTGCTGCATGTCACTTTAATAACCTAGTTAATGTCAGTAACCAAAATCTGTTCCATAGTGCTCTTATAAAAGTTTTAATTCTGTTCACCAGAAGAAGCATTTGGGTTGTACAAGGGCAATAGAGAAATCAATGCTTTCTTGTGTTCTCTAATCTGTTATCAGGCCAGTTACATCTTGGAGACTGTTTAATGTAATGTAAAATAGTCTTAGCCTCAGAAATACAAGGATACAATTGGGTTATTTTGCAGTTTGCCTCTCTCTCCAAAAATGGACTTCTCACAGTCTAACGAAGGTAAATCTTGACGTGATTGCGAAATGATTAATGAGCTTCAGATATTTTTTGCTAAGCCAGATGACACCAGTAAATTTTATTCCTTGGGGGGCATTGCCCATGCTCATGTACAAACCCTGCAGTGTCTGTGGCAGATGTGCTCCTGTCCTTCCTGCGAGCACTCTCATCTGAGGGGAGATGCTGAGTGCAAGCTGATGTGGAGGGTGCTGCAGCAGGCATGTTTTTAGAAGCTCCTGCTTGGATGTGCACGCAACATAAATCTTGTAGTCTTCTGCTTAAAATGTAGCTCTTCTCAACTGCTTTATAGGTAAAAGTACAGCTGTGATGCTGTCAACAGAGTGAAGCAGTAGGGTTATGAATGATGTGGACTTGTGGAGAAATTTCCTCTGGTCATGAACTTGTTCTTTATTTGAGCTTCCAGGATAAATGTCTGCCATTGTTTTGCAGTGCTTTCTTTCTCTGCCATGAGGAATGTTGCTGTTTTTTTCTGAGCGTGCTTGCATACTGCATCACAAAACAGGGTGGGATGTTAGAGAGCTAATCACTCTACAAGTCGGGCTGTTTTGGGCCCTAAGTCTTAGAATCTCATCTAAAATATTTTCCCAAAAAGAAACCAGACCTAAGAGTATCAGATTTTCAACAGTATTTGTGCTCCCAGTAAAAACCCTACCCTTCAAATGACTTTGGCATCCTCTAAAATCTGCTGTTGTACTCCACAAATGCCCAAATTCCCTGAGCACATCACTCCTGCAAAAACTGACCTTGCCTGAAGCAGAGGTTCAAAGTCATGCTGAAGTCCTTGTGGCAGCTAAGTGGATTCAAACTAGAGATTGTCCCCCTTTCCTTGCTGGTCACGCCAAGTCATTGATCTGTGCTGTGACTGCATCTGCCTCTACTGCTCCTGCATACTTCTGTCTATTTTTAGGAACCCCTGTGAGGATCCCATTGGGAGTTCTTAGGGTTGCACAAATAGTAAGGAAAAATAAAGGCCAGAGGCAAGTAAATCTGAGGCCAAACTTCAAGCACTACATGTACCTCATCTGACAGGCAGGGAGATTTGACCACAGGAAGGTAAAGGGTTAAGGCTTTGGGATGAATTAAAATGAAATTTTTTGGGGGTTGCAGGAAAAAACCCCACTAACTTCTAGAAGATTTTATGGCTACTATAGGTCAAAAAATTATGATCTCTTTATAGTGACAGTAGTCTGGAAAAGATGTGAAATTTTTTAGTACAGGCATACAGCTTTTGGGTTATTTGCTGGTAAGCAGTGAGATTGCAAACACTTTAAGACCCAAAAGGGACAAATCCTTAAACAAACAAAAACATGTCCACAAATGCTGTTTTTGTAGTTCCACAGTTCCACTTTGTACCACAGTACAAAGAACCAGTGTGTGTGCAGGGGGATTTGCTGTTGGTTGAGTTTTATTTTTTTAATTCCATCCCATTTACCACCTGGTTTTGGTCCTAGGCATTTCTAAACTAGAAATAATACACTGCACTTGTTATTTAGGTTATTTTTTGCTTCAGTTCCTTCTTAAATCTTGGATAAATAACCTCTGGTCATGATGAACCTGTTTGTAAACATTTTTGAACTTCAGCTGAATGAAGGACCATTGAGATACCATTTATTAAA
Organism: Petroica traversi; assembly: GCA_025920805.1. NCBI lineage: Eukaryota > Metazoa > Chordata > Aves > Passeriformes > Petroicidae > Petroica > Petroica traversi. Next base: position 14,107,855 of record JAHLSL010000010.1, read on the forward strand.
AAAAATGTGCGTTTGTGTGGTGGGGAGAAAGCACATTTCTGGTGAGAGAATTTTCTGAACTTCTCTACATTCACTGTATATAAAAATTCATTTAATTTAGCTGGTCTGGTCTTATCTTCTGAACGCCTCTTTTGTGCCTTTGTCATTTATTGTTGTATAGCCTTTCTAGAAGGCTTTTGGCTTTTGATGGCTCTGTAAAAGGTTTTATTATTACTTTTTTTATCTTTTGTAACTTTGTTCTTTAAACTTTTTGCCCTGCCTTATGTTTTTAATATGCCAGAGCTCATACTCCTTTATTTTCTTCAGTTGAACACAATGTCAACTTTCTAAAGGTCACCTTCTCCCTTCTGAAACCTGGTCTAGAGCACATATAACTGATCAAAGCAATGATGCAGTGAGTGAAAGGTGAAGCCACTGCCTGTCAGTGAAAGTTGCAGTGTTAATGACATATCCAGACAGGAGGGGAGAGCTGTGGGTGGGCAGTAATTGAGCTCAATAGGATTCAGAAAGAAGCTCAAAACCTCTTTTTTGACTCTCTGTGGCAGCTCCTGCTTTGAAATGTGAAAAAGCTGCTGCTGATTTTTGTTGCCCTGAATATAGTAGGGAGAAAAATGGCAATTTAAATTACCAGAATTGCATCAAGAAGTCTTTGTTCAGTTTTTCATCCTAATGGACCCAATGTCCTCAAAATTGGGCTATACATTTGGGTCAAAAGAGAAAATACTTAAAATGTTGAGTGACGTTAATGTCAAGCTTAGAGAGATGCCATACATTGCAACTGTGACACAATAGAGTGAAGGGATACAAATCTTGCTATGCAATAATTTTGTATCAAGGAGCAAATGTAAATGTGGTACTATTACTAATTATGTTAATACCTGTTGCTCAGTATGCTGAAAAGCTTTAAAGCAGAGCATGCACGTCAAAAATTAGCAAAAAGTTGAGTTCAGCTGAGACAAATACAGAAAACAATTCCTTTTTGATTCTAAAACTCTAGCAAGAGCATTTGAAATAAAGTAGGGTTTGTTTCAAAGAACAAAGTTTGACAAACCTGCATAAAACAAAAGAGTTTGATGTGAAATGGCACCTGTATCTGCGATATCTACTCAATTTTGACTTCCCTTTGGAACATATAGATCTTATTTTCAAATATTTTGAAAACTTGGAAATACATACTTGCATATGCTTAGTGCAGATGGAGCACTGTTTCAGTTAAAATAACCAAAACAGAGTAACCAGCAATACCTCTCACACAAGCAGGGTTTGAGAGCTTGGTCTGTTACAGCCAAGAGTTTCAGCCAATTATTTCTCTGTGAACACCAATTGGCAGGAAAAAATGCACTACAGCTGGGCTGCAGACAGGGGTTTTATTTTCCCCTTTTAATTCCTTTCCCTATCACAGCTTCAGGCTGGCTTATAAATTCACTTCAAGGTATTGTTAGGTGTGATGGGATTTACATAGATTTGAAAGTGCCCTTACTATAGAATCTAGGAGATTATTATGTGACTCTTTGCCAATTGCCTTCATTATTTGAGAAATAGCACAGACTTTTTATGGTTCAGAACAGAAAGTAGATAAAACTTTGGAATTACAGCAGCAGCATAAGATGGTGACTCTACTGTCATATAAAACACTGTACACTCACCTTAATTGTGCTCTTTTCCAACAATGTGAAGCCTTTGCTTTTATAGTTCTGCTCCTTATGACTCCTTGTAGTTTCATTGGCATAGAAGTCTCTGTGTCCATTGTTAAAAAAATCACTATTGATTGGTGGTGAGAGGAACAAAATCATGAAAAAATGCCTTCAGGTAGCTGATGCAAAAGTATTCTTTAGCACTTATTCCTGATGGCATCAGGAACTAGTTCTTCATTAAATATGTGGTGCCAAGCACCCCATCAGTCATCAAGGAGCTGCAGACACACAGTGATGCCTTAGAGATCTAGAAATAAAACAACACACTTTTGAGACAATATTAATCTAGGAAATAATATAAAAGCTGGTTTTTAATTGGACACCTCCAGGGGCAGGTATGGAAAAATTCCCAGCCCATGTAGGGCAGATACAGTTTTATAACTTTAGCAAATCAGCATAATTGACAAGAATTCCCAATTAGGATCATAAGTAATGAGGTATTTCCCCACTTTGGTTCCACCTCTTCTGGAGCCCCACTTTCTTGCTACTATCTGTGCTTTGTTTATGAGAAATTGTCTTGGGAGAGTAGCTTGTCCTTGGTTCCCAGAGGAGGATGCAAGATAGGACTGGGGCCTTTGGAAAGTGTTTTGTCTTTCTGTCTGTCAGTACTGGACTTATCTAGGAACTATATAACTATACAGTAACAGTCTACAGAGTTACAAATATAAATGAAGAAAGCATAAAAGCAAAAATCAGTTTGGCATCATTAAAACCTGTGGTGGAGCCTCTGCTCTGCAAATCCCATGACATGTAGCAGTGTTGTAATTAATATTGTAGGGAAATAGCACGAAAACATTCAGTGAGAGACACTATGGAAGGAGAATGTGACAGCAACTTGAAACAAAACCAATCTCCCTCCCGTGCACTCGGATTTTATCCTTTGCCCAGACATAGCCATGTGGCTTGGCCAGGACAAGCAGTGTTGACTATTGCATACTCATCTCTCTTGTGTCTTTCATGAATAGCAGCAATCAGCCATATTTTGAATGTTTATGCCTCATTGGTGTGGATGGTGTCTTGATTTCTGTCAGCTCATTATTTTGCTTCAGACCTTTTCAGTCTTGGGCAAAATTTTTGTGTCTCCTGGCTCTTTTGCCTTACATTTTCTTCATCTTCTCACTCTCCAACACTTAGACTGGCTTATTATTTGTATCTGGTCATTCAAATGAAGCCACGCTGACAGTGCTCTGTAGAAATTAATGTGCATCACTTTCACACTCACTTTTCCCCTTGTGCTTTTTCCAGTCAATATTTCTGTTAGAAATTCACACTGTCTCACAGTAGGCATTGGCTATTTCTCAGAGAATAGAGGAGCTGGAGAAACATGGCGCTCAACCTAAGCCTTTCCTAAAAAAGACTGCAGAGGAACTAGAATTTAAAAAACCCCAAATTACTAAATCAGTTGAGGATTTCTATACATTCGAGCAGGAATTACCTGAAGGGCTGCCACTCTGAAACTATCAGTGTCAGTACCAGCATGGTTTAGCTTTAGCTTTTCTGTCAGAAACACATCCATGTTTCTCCCTGTGGGGTTTTGTTGTTGTTGTTTTTTTTTCCCCTATTTTTATAATTTTTCTGATCAGGGCTGGGATAAATTTCCTCACAAACTGACTAGTACCACTTCTCCCTCATGACTTCTCTACCCCTTTAGCTTCTTGTAAAAATGCTGTCTCTTCCAAAATGCTGCCGTTAATGTACATTCCTTTGAAGTCCTGACTTCTGGAGTCCTACCTCTCTTACAAGATTCTCTCTCTCTCCTGTCTAGACCTTCATCTCTCCTAACACAATTTGTAAAGTAACACTTTCTAGAAGCACAGGGAAATAATGTTGTTCTTTTTTAAAATACACTTAAATGGCCATTTTAAGCATATTTTAAGAGTTTATTTAGTCAGAGTTTATTGGCTCCAGCTCCATTTACTTTTACTTCACAGCTCTTACAATTTCAGAAGCTGTCAGCTTGAAGTCCCAGTTTAAGCTCTCTACTGAGTTTGCTGGCCAAGTTCCCCTAAGGGTGACTGTAAGTGATGGAACAATTAATCAAAAATTTGCAAGGAAATAAAAATCAAGCAATTCAGAATGAAAATTAATACAACTCTGTATGAAATGTTCCATGTATAGCTCCTAGGGAATCTAGAATCATTCAGATCCTGTAAGAAGATATTTAATCATCAAGTGAGGTTTAAATATTTTTAAAAATCAAATAATGTTTTCATTATGTATTCTACCTTAGCTAAGCAAATCTTGTTTTGGAAAAGCAATTGCAAAAAGGCAAAAGTCAGTTCTATCATAGCTTCCTGAAGCAGAAAATGAAAAACATAACACTTACATAGGGCTATTTCTTCTAGGATCCAATTTAAGAAATTGATTATTTTAAAGGCTAAAGAGGAGACCACATGCATGATTTTGATGCATTCTGACCAGAAAACAACTATGCAAATAGCACCTTGGAAGTCAGAATCTTAAGCTAGAACCTTCTGTCTTTAAATCAGAGAGGTTTTTCAAAACAGTTTTTCTATTGGCCTTTGTAAAAAGAGAACAAACTTGTAAAAGCAGACACCTGCTATTCCATTTACTTTATTATACATTGGACTTATTTGAAGAATTATTTATACTTTTATCACTCCTCTTTAAACCTCAACCGCAGCAGAGTTCATCCTTAGGTTTCATGCAACTTTTTAATTAATATTTTTCACTCTATTGCCAAACAGTCATGGATGGTATGAATTATCTTGATTAGTGAAATGGTGTTAATGGAATACAGACACAGTTCATTTTCAGTTCCATAGCTCAGCTGAGGCACTAATACATGAACTTTTACACCATCAAACAGCCACGATTTCACCAGAGCCTTTTAAGGTGGAAAGCTTAAGGCTGCATGGTTACAACAGTTTAACAAAGGTACTCCTTTCAGAGATGTTCTGTATAGTAAAGACTCTGCCCTCTGCCCTGGTTGTTGGCCATGTGCGGTCATGTTTTTTCTTGGCACAGGTATTATGTGTTCATTTGACCACAGAAAGGTTTTTGGCTCTTGACTATGTCAGACTTAGTCTGCCTAAGAATCCGTCTGAAAACCATGGGGGGCAAACACTTCAGGAAAAGCTTCCTAAGGCTTTCCACTGCTAGGATGTCAAAACCTTCTGAAAATCACCTATGAAGCCAGCAGAGTCTGCAGGCAGAAATGAAGAATTCATGTACTCCAAAAGCTGCTAGGTTATATTGTTTTGAGGTTACAGTATTGTATAAATTTGACACAAGTTTGTGCAGCAGCCTAAAGAATAGCTTTGTTCCTGTCCCTATGTATAGATTACCAGAAAATGTTTTTCTATTGGCTTTCCTAAGCAGCAGAAATCTTGTTACAGTCACATGATTCTTCTCCCAAACGCAAATAAAAGCAAGTCACTGAACCCCATTTATTTTTCAGCTGGTTCACTACCTGAGCCAGCTTAGCAGATAGTTTACAAAAGCCATTCTGTCAGAAAGAAGAGCAGGGATAAGCACTTGAGGATTTAGTAGGCTGGGGAATGGGGAGTAAGCTCTTTCACTAGGATAAAAATGCTTATTTTGGACAAAAGAAGAAAAGTTTTTGAAATGGTGGTTTTCGTGATTGAGTGTAGCAATTCTGTAATAGTATTGTTTGCTCTTCTGAACATTCTTTCTGAATAACTTCAAAAACAAACATTTGTGTGATTTATTCTTGAGGAGCATTCAGATATCATGACTGCTACGACAACATTTCAGTCAGGTTTAATGGACACCTGTAAGTGAGAGCTTTGGTCCTCAGCTTAAAAATCACAGGCAGATGTCTGCAATTCTTCTGCTGGCAGGATTTTACTTGGTACCTTTCAGGGCTTTGGCTGGGGTGCCTGTGAGCAAAACAAGCCTATCAATCGTGGCACCTTACAGGTGTGCTGCAGAGGGAGTCAGCTGCTGGTCTTACACTAAGAGAGAAGGCAAACAACTCATCAGTGTTAACAGTGGTTGCATTGATTCTCTGAGAATTAAGAAGGTGAAATCTGCCAAATTACTACAGACTCAACTGTAATGCCTTCAGATAGAAACTAGCAACCAGGAAATTAAATGTGTGGTGGAGAGGCTCAAGCTCCACCCGAAAAAAGCATTTAAGCCTGCTGCAATCTCAAGTAGGGAACAGAGATGCTTATGACCAGGATGATAGTAGCTCTTCTTGCCCTTATTCTCTGGTATTCTTTCATTCATGAAGTGTCTCTGTATCTGGTTCTTGTTTGTCTTCCCACACAAAGCAGTAAACAAAATAAGTGGAAAAGAAACTCTCTCAGGCTTGCAACAATATCCTCTACAATACAGCAATGCTGAGGATACAAAACAACAAGGACTGTTAAAAATGTGGTACCAAGCTGTATCTAAATTTTGTTTCATACATTCAAAAGGCCATGATATGCTATGGAGATTGCACAGTGAGGTAAACAAGCTTTATTTCCTTAGAAGAAGTATTGCATTTTAACTCTTCTTGGTTATGAGAAATTCGGGAGCCTTGGGGTTAAATCTTATGCAAAGCCACTTTTCTGACAGAGTCCAGCAAGAAGATTTTGAGCTTCCAAAATACCCAACATTCTCAGGAAAAATTGGAATCAGAGGTCCTATTTTTCCTCAACTATAAGTAAACATCCAAACTCTTCTTAGTAATTTGCTTTTCAAAACAAGGATTACCATTTCTTTAAAATCTGAAAAGCTAAAATGCTTAGTTTGTCCTCAGTGTTAACAGACCTTAGTGGCACTGAGTATTTTTGGGTTATTCCACCAGATGAGAAGCAGTCATTGGAAAGTGTTCTGACAGCTGCTGTTGCTTCCCATTGGCAATCCAGTAGGCTCCAAATGGGGGAGGTTGAGCCATGAGCCTTGTGATTGCTATTTCTTTCAGTCTTCTCTTCAGCATTGAATTCTTCAGGGAAACTGTTAATTAATCATCTTGAGATCTCCTTTTCTTTGCAAGCCAAGAATCTCTGAGTAGAAACCTGTACCTGGCTATTTTCTTGAATGCTGGGGGAGGGAGAATCCATTTGCTCACTATGTTCTTCTCCAGCCTGGACACATCCTCCTCTTGTGATATATTTGCTCTGACAGATGTGACCATCAAAAACCTAATTTTACTAAGCTGACTTCATCCCAGAGTTATCAATCCACTACTAAAGCTCTTACTCTGTCCTTCCAATGTTCTGATGCAGGACACTTTTATCTATTCCCCTAGTAATTTTATTAGTCTTCGTTAAAGAATTTTCCTTTCCTGATCCTGTCTGTAACTGAAAAATCTCTTCTGCCAGCAAAATCACAACCAGTTCACTCCTAGTGGACATGAATAATGGTTCCAAATATTATATAACAAATACAGATATTTTTACAAAGACTGTGACATCTCACACTTGCAAAATATTGGTCCAGATGGTCTATAACTTGGTGTCTCAATGCTGTGACAATATCTCACCAGGTGTCTCAGAAGTTCTCCCAAACACCTAAATAATGTCCTCCCATCAAATTAATTTGGCTGCTGCAGAACAGTGGCTGCATGGCCTCATTCCCTCAGGTAGCTCATGGAAGTGCTGGCCAGATGAGATAGTGAGCCTTGACTCTGTCTTTTTCTCATGATTTTCTGAAAGAATGGCTTTCACAATGATGGATCATATTATTTATTACTCCTAGTGCAAGTTTGGGGTGTTTTCCTCTGTCCTAGAATGTTTATGATCAAAATAAAAGTTGAGACAGCATAAATGAAGGAGTGAGACTGCAGTGCTAGACTGCTGTGTTTGAATCTGAAGAAAATTACCCCTGGTACCACATGAATTTGTGAACCTTGAAACACAGCACTGAGATGGGAGTTGTTTCCCTGCTTGGAGAGCCATTTTTTTCCCCTGTGAAAACAGCAAAAGTAAAAGCTGTTTTTCTCTAGGTGATTGTTCTGTACAGAGGGAAGAAATTTCTGTGATTTATTTAAAGAAAATCACCTGGCATGCCCATGTGCTCAGGTTTCCATCTTACTGAGGAGGTGAATTACCAGTCATCAATCCAGGTGACTGATGGAAAAGAGTTTTCTTCTTATGCTTGCGTGAGCCACTCCACTTCCAAGTCCCAGAGCAGTTTATCTGCCCAGGAGATGTGTGTTTGATTTAGAGGTACTACTCCAAGAGCAGGAGGGAGTTAGGTTTTCACAGAGCAGGGCTCTGAACTGCAATGTTGTATTGCTGAAAATATCCTTAAGAAAAGCCAGTGAAATCGCCTGAGCCCCTCTGCGAAGGGGAGGAAAGTAACTTACAGCCAATCCAGCCAATCACTAACAACTGTGATTCCCCTGCTTCTCAAGGCTTCCGTCATCCAGATTTTATTTGCCAAATAACTGATACAAATAATGCTTGGTCTGTATATTTTTCCATTCCTTTCCAGTAATAAAATCACTCAATTTTTAGCTCTTATTAAATACAGAGGTTGCATGGCATTCACATTCTCTCTCCAGCTGGACATAACTTTTAGAAATAGGCTGCCATTTCTAAGGTTTCTGATTACAAAACCTATCGTGCCCATCTATTCTGCTTGAAAGTAAATGTGTGACATTTGCTCCCTCTCTAGTTTGTAGTCAGGAACATTCCCAATCTGCCGCTGCCTTTGTGGGATCTCTAAGAGGACCAACATTGCTGAGCAGAGAGCTTACAATAATCCTGAAAGATTATTCTTAAAATGTGTTTAATTACCATCGATCATTTGGCTTCAAATGAGGGATACTATAAGCTGGTAGATAATGAACAAAGGGAAAAGAATGCTGAAGTGATAATTAGCTCTTCCAATTGAAACAGAAAAACAAAATGCGCATATGCAAAGCAAAATTAGAGAATTTCTGATTCCTACTGACCCAGCACATTGATGCAAACACCTTTGCTTCTGCCCTTTGCTTCTGCCCTTTGCCTGTATTTCCAAGTTCCTCAGGGATCTCCAAGTTTTCCAGGAGAATTGCAGCAGCTCCTGAAGTGGGAGCTGAAGGTAGGACTGCCTTGTCTCTCAGGCAGCCCCAAGCAGCTGCTGCTGTGCAGGGGCTGCACCCCCAGCCCAGCCAGGAGCATCCTGAGCTGCTCCCAGGTGCCCCAGCTCTCAGCAGCTGCCTTTTCCTCAAGTCATTAAGCAAAAGGGCTTCTCCTCATAAAATGCTGCATGATATTGAAGTAGTTTAAATAAATTTATGGCACTTGAGGCTTAAAAAACACTAAATGCTAAAAACTTATTTCAAGCATACAGTCATATGTCAACCTAAAACATCAAATGCACATTAAAGAGAGAACATTTTGTCCAAAGACTGTACTTTTAATAGAAAATTAAATCAGGTCTGTTTCTACATGGCTGAACTTCTATGTGATAAGATAAACTTTTTTTTCAGTGCACAGTAAATTCTCCACTCTGTGTACACTAGTGATTAAAATATCTACAGTATGATGAAATGTGATCTCATATCCTATTTGAGTGGCCAAGTTAAATTAGAGGCAATTAGGAATAATTTGGCTTCTTCCTGAAATCATAAATGTGCAGATGAAAGCTCTGATTAGAGGACAGGGAGTGTAGCTTTATTTGATTTTTGGCTTTGAATGGCTAATGTATTCTTACCTTTGAAGATCTGAATTACTGAAATAACAGCAAAGTAATAAAAACATCAAAGTTAAATTGATTTTTTTAAAGATTAAATGGTTGAATTAAAGTGAAGAGGTATGAATTTTGTAAGCAACAGGCAAAACCTCTTGGTGTTTCAAAATATCTGAATATCAAACCTTTTGTAGTTATGCTCAGTGGCATAAAATGAATGAAACAGAAAATTCCTGAAGTTTCAGGTCTAGCTCTTACAACCTGAGGAAGCAAAATAACTCTCTGTTTCTAAACAAGACTCTATAAATAAGTGAAAAATTCCTTATATTCCAATGTCCCTGAGATTAATTGTATTTTTTCATGAAGAACATTTTCGTCCAACTTTTTCAGCTCTAGACTTCACGACTCTAAATTTTCAAGCATTCGTTCATCAAACAAAATACAGACATTCCTTTAAGTCTCATTTTGAGTGGGGGTTTACACTCAGGGATAGGCTATTTAAATAATTGTTTCTAATTTTTAAAGGCAAGTTATTCACATGTTCCTAAAAATATTTGTGTGTGTTCACTTGTATATATGAGGCTGTGTCTGAGTCCTGTAGCCAGAACAATGAGATCTTGTACATGTCATCTAACTAGAGACCAGAAAAAGAATGTAATATTTATAAATAAGTCTGTCTCTACACTGTGGAAAAAAATCTGTTGTAGAAAAAAAAATCCAAACAAAATATTTATATAGAATAACATGATGCAGTATCTGAGTTAAATGGCAATTTTCTGCCTTTTGAGCAGTTTAGTTGTTTAAGGTGAAAACATTTCTTTAGATATTTTTTCCAAAACCAGATTAACTGAAATGGCGCAACCCTTAGGTCTCCAGGCATTCAAATAAACTGCTGACTTTTCTCAAAGATGTTTGGCTTGATTCTTACCTGCCACTTCTTCCCAAGTGAGCTGACAAAGAGATATATCTGACATCTAGCAAGAGAATGTATCTTTCTTAGACAAATTAAGAAATAAGTATAATTTATTTTTCAAAAAGAAAAATTTTTCAATAGCCCAAGCATTGATTTAGCAGGCAGACTATGGAGCACATGCCACAACTTCAGAAGGCACCAATTTGGTCCATATCTTCCTTTATTATTAAAACAAGGCTGAATGTGGTCAGACTGATGCCTGGTCTTTTTTGGGAGGTTATTAATTGTGCCCAGAGATCTAGCTCAACCTAAATAGATTCAAAACACTTATTAAAATTCCTATTTGTGATTTATCATCTTATCTGAGTTAAGAACAGTCTTCATTCATGGTATTAAATCCAGGTTTTTGTTAAGAAAAGAATTTGAGGTTAGGACTGAAAGATAGGTACCTAAGCCAGTTATTTTACTTCTAGATGAATAATAAAATCTGGTGCTGTTAAACATAATTTGTGTCTGTCCCTTCTTTAGATGGCAATCTACTGTCCTTAACATTTCCTTGTAACACTGTGGAAAGTCTCACCTTCTGAAGATTCAGAGTATTTCATCATATGTCCTTATCATCTCAATTTGGTCAAGTTTACATGATGTTTTATCTCAACTGGTTCAGACAATTTCTGCACATGGAACCACTAGATCCATTATTTCAGGATTTGCTTGTTCTGCTTCAGAGTAAAATTTGTGCTACCTGTAAGTCAGACACACATACCTGGGGAATTGTGCTCCCTTTTATTGCTTGCTACTACAGTGTACCTTCATCAGAAGTTTCCTGAACTATTGAGCCTTCATTCGTAAAATTTGCTGCAATATTATTACTGACTGTTTGGCCAGCTAGGAACACCAAAACCTTTATTGCTGACTGGTATTTTGGCAAGCTGCTTTTCTCAAGTGTAACACATTTGTGTTATGTAAAAAAATAATTCAGGCATGGAAAAAAGACAAGTAGAGTAACCAAATGAAAAAACATTTATTTTCTGCCCTAATCTTTCTCAGGATCCAGAATCCTCCACCTGCTGGGCCAGCAGCATCTGCCCTGCATTTAGTCAAGCTGGTCTGGAAAGGAATAATGGGGAAGAGAACAAAGCGAGCATTGCATAGAAATGAAGGAAGAGGAGCTGGAAAAGGTGTGTATATTTTTGACAGAACAGGAGAGAGGTGTTTTTGAGAGGCTGGAGGATTTCTTTCTTTGATTTAATCTATGTCATGTTACCTGAGTAGTAATGAGTGCTCAGAGTTAAGGATCAAAAAACACATAAGAGACTCATACAAGGCTTAGATTAAATTATCCCTGAATTAGATATGAGAGTGCTCAGTTAATTCCCTCCCCTTTTTTTCAATTTCCAACTTATCCATTTGATGCAAAAAACACATAAGGCATGAGTAATTTCTTTTCTTAAAATTGGACCCTGAATTATCTGGCTGTCTAATCTTTGCAGTGCCTTTGAGAAGCTCATACAGCAACTAGGGGTACCTTGAGATGCTTGTTGCATCATTTATCTGTGAGGAGAGCCTTAGTGCAAAAATAATGTGAACACTCACACTTTTCTGTCGTCTGTTGTCTCCTGGGAGTGTAAGAAACTCTGTGTGTGTGTATGGAGAGCAGATGCATAGCCTACTCCGATTTTGAACTGTGTGTGTGAATTGCAAATATATCTCCTGAGAATGAGGAAACTTGGAAAGAATGAGGTCATTGTGCATAATAAATCCCCCATATGCTTCTCTTCTTCCCTACAGCCCACAAGAGAAACATTTCAGAAAGGGTTACTTTATAATTTACATTCCTATTGTCAAAACTGGGAAATGAAGCACAGATATCGTATGAGGAATGGCTTGTTCATTTTCAGTGGAAGGAAAAAAGCCTGAGATACCACTGGCTGGAAAACAAAGTTGAGGTTCATTAAATCAACTATATTTAAAAGGGGGTGAGATCAGAGGTAAGAACACAAGAAAACTTACATACAGCATAATTTTTTACTACCATCTGTAGCATCTGTGCGGTATCACAGATGTTAAATCAGCCACACGAGGGCTCTCCTGTTCTTCACTTGAAGGAATATATTTTTCAGAACTGTGAAAACTGCAGGGGAAAAGGCCCAATTTTATATTCCCGCAACAAGAGTGTTGGGCACACTGCCTTGGTCCACAGGCCATACTCGGCTTGCAAGTAAATATCATTTAAAGCACGGTGTTAGCACAGTAACTTAACGTTTCGTTTCTTCATACAAAAATAGCCATGGAAATACCATCACAAGACCAGCTACATTTTGATCAGCTGGGAAGCAGGGAGGGCTCCAGGCTATGAAGAATCCCTGGTGTAGCTGGGCACGGGCTGGCGCTGGGTCACAAGAGAAATGTAATTACAGACGGACATTTGTCCGCCTGGCCCCGCGCCCAGCCAGGATTAACCGCACGCTGACATCTGCAGCTCCTCAGCCTGGCCTGCCTGTGTTGTGGCTAAGCAACAGCCTGTTAGAGGAAGTCTGAGGAAGAGCTCTGCGTGTTGGCAGCTCCTCCAGGATTTCTACTTTACGAGAGGCAGAAGGTCCCCAGGGGTGCCGATAGCAGCTTGCTGGAGTATCTGATTGCAGCCCCGCAGAAAGGCTCGAAGCAGCCGTAGGAAGTGGATGAGAATTATTTCTCATAGCCTCATTTAACCAGCAATCTGAGCAGCTGGATTCACAGGGATTAACACACTCGGGGCTGGAGTCATGATCCAAATTTTTGCCTGCTGCCTCCCAGCAGCAGCTTGGTCCTGGCACCACCTAAATTCACTGAGGGGCCTCTCCGTTCTATCTGCAGTTCCAGAAATGCTGTAGGCTGTACAAATCTCCTCAGTGGTCTCTGCCTGAAAAGCTAGACTCTGTAAAGCAAACAGAGTGGCATCCCTGACTTCCCAAAGGGATTTTCAGCTCAGAATCATACACCCTGCTTAATGATTAACATTTTGCAGCTCAGTTATGGCCTCTGATGGTCTGCTGCTTCTCAAAGAAGACACAGGGAGGGCAGCATGAGGGATAGCATGTGTCAGAAACTTCTCTAACAAGAAGCTTAGAGGCTCTTAGCTTTGCCCTGGAGAGAATTTAGTGCATACAAACCAAATACTGCACTTGACTTTACAGCAATAAAAAGGTTTCAGAGCTGCTCTGATTAGCTATGTAGAAATTGATATTTGGATCCTCACAAAGAGCAGTTGAGCATTTTCTGCTCAACATTTGAGCAGGAGCAGTTATGGACTACAGTTTAATCCTTCATGGTAGCCCAGTGGCTACTAAGAACACTTGTCTGTGTGTAGGGGAGAGTTGAGTTCCCTTGCATCAGTCTCTGGATTTTCTCTTCCTACAGAAGTACCCTAATGCAAGGCTAACTTTTGCTCTTGCTGATTTTTGTACTTGAAATAGCATTTATTCTTCAAACTGTCACCATGTGGGCAAGAACAGAAAAAATTCAGGACTTAAAGATAAGCAAGAAGGAATTTGGTTCTGCAAGCGGAGGTTAAAACAGTCCTTTGGGGTTTGGCTTAAAGTACCACTTGGCTCTGCTTTGTTAAAGGCTGTAAAATAAATGAATTATGGCTCTGCCTCCAATGAGATTGAGCAGGAATGACAATCACTTTTCCCAAAGAGCTTGCTGGAAGTTTTTGCTAGGGAAATGAGTGTTTGGTTGAATGTGAAACCTCTGAAGAGGGAAGAGGCTCATATGCAGTCCTGTCTTCCTTGTATGGGCTGCTGGCTGGCTTCAGGGAGTTTTCTGCTCAGTGGTTTTAGTATCCCTAACTTTTGGAGAATTCTTGTTTCTCTTGTCATATACGGGAATGTTAGGTGTCCAGCTAGGGGTTTAGAGTTCACTTGAGGTACTACTCAATACAGTTCAGCCTTGAAGCTTTTAGGTCTTCTAATGGTACAAATCATTAACCTCTCAGTATGGCTGTTAATAGGGTGTTTTTTTTACATAGGCTTTGCATGGTTTCTGGACACTTACCTAAGCCCTGGCTTGTAGTTCCCACTCTTGGTATTCTCCTTCTTTCATGTCTTTGCTTTGCTAATCAGAATTAGAATTACCTTTTCTTTTAAAAGAATTTCCCTTCTGTTACCATGCACCTCAAAAAATTAATTCCTGAAAGGTCAGAATTTGTAACATTGTCATTTCTAGATGCCTTTTTGCAGAAAATTATCTCATTCATTCTTAAATGTTCAGTGTTTTATATACAGGCTGCCCCAATAGCATCCAAATATTGTCAAAGGACTTTTCTTCTACTAATTTTTCCATCAGAAAATGCTTGTATCAAAAAGATACATACTCTGAATCTTTTCATTCACCCTCCTCGTCAGGTAGCATAATTTTCACTTGTTAAAATTTGATTAGTGATGCTCTCCCTTTTCCATGTCAGCACTTCAAAGACCTTGCTTTCTGCAACTGTTTTCCTTGCATCAGCCAAAGCCTTAAACCACTTTTCTTCGCCATCTTTTCAGTTTCTGATTTGCCTTAATGACACAGTTTTATTTATTTTTGCACTAAACATTTAACTCTAATCCTGCACCTTTTCCAAGATATTAATTTTTTTAGCTTCTCTTTCACTATGTTTTATTCCTAGCTCCTAGTTGTTCAACTGAGGTTGACCTGCTTCAACAGTACTATTTGTCTTCCAAGGTAATCAGGCTTGGGCAATGTATGACTATAATGGAGACTGTGGGGGAAAAAAAAAAAAGCTAGGGGCAGGAGAGAATAGAAATGCTCCCTGTCTTATTTAAATTGATATATTATGTTCCCTTTGCTGCTTCTTCTGTTCTGACTTCATGACATAAGCAATATTATTTGCTCCTAAGTGTTCATCTGGGGCAGTTTTATAGTGCTGAATGAAAGTAGCCATTTTCACTGCCTTACTCTTTTCTCTCAATAAACACATTTAAAATTTCTGGCCACGGTCTTCTCTAAAATGACCTGACTGCAAGTTTTAATGATGTGAGGAGCTTTGTGCTTCTGAGTTATGAGGAATGGCTATTGTATAACATTTTGTTCACTGGAACCTAATTTTGACATTAAAGCTGCTTTTTAGGGTACTGCAATAAGAGAACCTGAAATCCTAGCTTAATTTAATGCAGCCTGCTGCTTATGTTTTTAGTGCTGTGGGATGTTCTGGCTGTTGGATAAACCTGAGGTCCATGAAACTGCAAACCAGTTGGTGCTTGGATCACCTGCTGTTTGTGGTATGCCACACAAGCATTTATTTCCTTCTGCATCAGCTGCTTACGCACAAAACTGTAGGAAAATAAAGCTGAAAAAGAGTTTGGCAAGTTACAGAGTCTGCTGCTCTCCCACAACATTCCTGACTGTCTCTTAAAGACTTCCTGTGATGGAGATCATTTCAAAGTCATTTATTCTAGTTCTTTAGTATTCTTAGAATGAAGAAGTCTTTTGAAAATTCAACTAGCTCTTCATTCACCTCAAGTGAAGAATTTATTTTCCTCCCTGGTACAACTAAGGACAAGAGGGCACTCCATTCCATTTTGAAGTGGTTTAGGATGCTTAGAGACTCTGAAAAGAACTGAGTCTTTTAAAGAAAAGAAGACTTAGAAAGAATAATCCTACTTCCTTCTTAGGTTGTGTTTTTTCATCATCTTTGGGATATTTACCCCACACACACACTCTACCCTTGACTGCAAGGGGCATTGCTGTTCCTGTAAGAGGTGGAAGGATCTCTTAGGTTAATACTGCCAGGCCTTTTCATTGACACCTTGATGGCATTGACCTGAACATGGCCCCATGTTCAAATTCTGATCCAGTGTCACTCATAGGCAGCCTATCCTACCTAGTTGGTTTGCAACCAGTCAAAGAGATTTAAATGCTCAAGCTTGAGTTCATCCCAGGTCTTCAAAATCTAAATGAAGCAATCATGTTTTTACTTCTAGGCTTTGTCATGTACATATTTGTTATCCATTTTGTTTCTGTTTCTTTCTGTTGATTGTGTGGGGCACGCAGCTCAGCCATAGCTGTCCAAATTGGAGGTTCCTCAAGTCAGGAAAGGTAACTCTCACCTCAAAATGGGCAGTTAAATTTAACCCACATAGAAGTTACTGAAAGCATGGTTATAGCTGAACAGGTAAATGTAATAAATACATGTCTGACCATCCCCTCCAAAAAGCAATCAGTCAGGCAAAAAAAAACCACACCAAACTGAGCTGATCTTCTGCATTCTGTCAAGCGGAGGCAAACACTGGGATATATCTGAGAAAATGTACTTTATTTCTTACATAAAGCAGTCTTGCAAAGGACAAGGGGCAAGGGGATGGCTGAGAAGGTGTTACAGCCCATTCCTTATGCAGGTCAAGGGGGGAATTTCAGATTCCTCAGCAATGGCAGGGCAGCAACTGCTGCTCTCAGGTTCTTGTAGGGGCAATGGTAGTCCTGTGTCAGACACTACAGCCTGCTCTGGTTCAGTGAAAACGTAACCTCTCCTCCCTGTGTTTCATTTCTCCAAACTTGACATGGAGTTTCAGATTTCCAGCATAAATATTACATGGCACTCTGAAATTATTTATAGCCAGTGTATTTGAATTCAGAACCAGCCATAAAAATAAATGTCCAGTGCTTCAGAGGCAGTTTTACTTGCAGCAAATACAGATTAAACATGCATTTTGCCAGTTTATCACCTCTCAAAAAACATATGGAAAATTGATAAATGAAATTGTTAAGATTCAAACATGACATCAAATTGCCTGAGGTCTGATGACTTGTAACTTTGTATAAGTAATCCAAAGAATGGATGCTAAGATAAAGACTCCCAGAAGGCCTCCACTTGTAAATAGCCATTTTTCAATCTTATATTGATATGGGCTTTGGTAAAGTTGATACTTTGCATAATTTGTAAAGAAAGAATTAACCAGCAGATTTCATGTCATCAAGCTGTTCTTTCAACCATACTAGTTCCTTAAAAGGGGGAAGGAATATGCTCAAGAAAAATAGTAAAAATTATATTTGTCTGTCTATTTAAATTCACTACCATTCTGCCAAGGTCATCAGGTACTGTTCCAGACTGGGAACAAGTGAGCCATGGTGCTGCAGAAACATTGAAATCTCCTAAAATCACCAAGGGCATTGAAATAGACCCTGAGGAAAACTCCCTGCATAAAAGAACATCCTTTCAGACTGTGACAAAGTTGGGTATGTCTGTGGGGAGTGCACAGGGAAGCAGGAAAAAATAGGGACTGCAAGGAATTGCTTTTGGCTTTGAGGCTGTGTAGGGCTATGAGAAGAAAAACATGATGCAGACTGCAGAAATAGTTTTAGATGGTTCTTGGTAAATACTGTATGTGTTCTGGTCATTATTGTTCAAGTGTATTTTTATGGGTTTTCTGAGTCTTCAGAGGAAAAGAATCAGGAAGAAAATTGACAGTTTGGGCTCTTTGTTTCACATAAACAACCAAGACACAATTTTCTCCATATTTTCTTGAAGAGGACTTATTACAAGGCATTTTTTAGTTGTCTTGTGATGCTGTTGTTTGCAAAAATTAAAAATAAAAATATTGCTGTCAAAGCACTACCCATAATTTAAAGCTGCAAATGCACTTCTGTTCTGGAGTCATATTCTGAGTTTATTCATCTTTGGGCACAACATTAACATTGGGTGCCAGCCTGAAGGCTTCTTGAGGAAAATTATGTATTCAGAACTATTCTGGAAAAAAGCACAAAAACTCCAAGGGAGAAAAATGATCTCACAGTTTGGAGAAGGACATACATGCAAAGCTGAATTCCAGGGTAACTCTTGTCTTCCCATTTGAAGTCTTGCGTGGCTGAGGATGTGTACAGAGCACTTGGAGTGGATCCAAACTGATTTCTTAGAGAAGACATGATACAAAATACTGTCCTGCACATACTGTTCCATGCTGTGTTGTCTTTTATGTAACCATCTCAAATGATGGCTCAGCTTTTATGAAGCAATTGAGATAATATCCCTGGCCTCAGTTTGGAGAAGTGTTCTCATCATATAAAACCAGAGGCTCAGTGCTCTTCAGGAGGGACAGGACAAATGCAGAGACAGACCAGAGGGGAAAATAATAGCCAGGTTCATGGAAAAGACATCTCCTGAAGGGAGATGGGATACATTTTTAAACTAGACAAAAGTAAAAGTAGTTTAATTGCAAGAGTCTTCTGTAAAGAGGAACAGAATTAGAGTCACAGAATAATTCAGGTTAAGAGGGCCCTCAAGAGGTCTCTAATCCAACCTCCCCCTCAGAGCAGGGAAAACTAATTCAGACTAAGTTGCTCAGGATTTTGAACAGTCAGATCTTGAAAACCTTCAAGTCTAATGATCCTTATAGTAAAAATATTGTCTTTCTGTACAACCAGAACCTTCCCTGTCTCTCTCTCTCTTTAATTTATGACCATTGCCTCCTGCCAAGTGCCTCAGTAAAGAGCCTGGCTCCATCTTCTCTATAAGTTCCCCATAGGTAGTCAAAGACTGCTATTAAGACCTGTCCAAGCATCAACGAGGCATTCTTTCCATCCAAGGTACATAAGCCTGGAAAGTACACCCAAATGGTTTGGCAGTGGAAGGTTCAGCTTCAGCAGAAGCCCCAGTAATGAGCACAGGGAGGTTGGAGAAGGGAGATGAGGGCACCGTCCTCTGTCGTTGGAGGTTGCTAAGTATAAATTAGAAAAGTGTATGGTTACCAATCCACGGGTTGGGAATGCCAAGGGATGCTCAATGAATCCTCAAGGTGCCTTCCAGCCTTGTTTTCTGCTGGTTTGATTTCATTCTAGAAGAGCATGTGAATAAAAGCTCTAGTGCCAGCTTAGGGCCACAGAGCTACATACATCACAAGACTGAGCCTTAGGTGCATCATAAATCTCAGCAGTTATTAATATTTCAAGAAGTTATGAATGCCTGAAAAATAACAGGGAAATACAGTTATAATGGAAATAATGTTGTAGCCTGAATTACTGCAGTGGTAGCAGATGTCCATTCTGCCTGTGTCTAGTCACTTGAAATAAACTGAATATGGTGCCTTTTATTTTTTTAAGGGTCAAGGAGCAGGTTTGCCCATAGTGGATCTTTAAAAAATCTGTCACCTCCAGCAGTTGGCTGTAGCTCTTTTTATTTAGTGATTTATTTTTAATATTGTTTGTCTTTATGGCTGAATTTCTATGTGAAATAGATTGCTAATGATATTACTATAGGTACAGTTTTACCATAGCTACAGTAGGTGCAAAAACCAGGATTTAGAAAGGTTGTGAAGCTTGATGTTGCTAAAACAAAAAGAGAAGCCAGATCTGCTTGATATCATGCTGTTCCAAACTATGCAGGAATGGGAAGTCTCCCCTGGAAAATAGGGAACCAAATTCTCAGACATTTCCCTTTGCCAGTTAGGTTTTCCAGATGTAGGCACGGGAGCCCTTGAAGTGCTCCAAATCCTGGAAATTTTACATTTGGGTTACTCTGTAGGAGGATGTTTGTCAAAGACAGCCAAGGGGAGTGAGCCAGCCCCGAGCAGTCTAACACATCACTCACCCCACTCTCCAGCAGGTAGCCTGTGTATATGTCTGAAAGCAGCATGCAGCAAAAAGAAAAAAAAAAGCCAGGCATAGCTCTGTGTGTCTTCAGACAGCAGGGACCCCTTTCTGACCTATTCAGTGTGAAACTTTGTTCATGCACTCTATTTTTGAAATCCTTCCTTGTTCTTTTCACATCTCCATTGTAGTCTTACAAAAGAAATGTGTTTCCTTGCACAAGGTTTTGATACCCAGCAAAAGAACACCCACCTATTCTCTGTGCTCATTTCTGCTCTGCTGCCACAACCTGCTGATTGCAGAGAAAGCGTTTTGCTTCAATTATATTTTAAATAAAATGATAGGCTGGCTACATAGGCAATCCATTAGCCTTACTCAGCCTAGTCACTGTTAATTATAGGTTTTAGACTTCAGAAAGCTGGGTCAAAATTCTCCATTTTTCCGTGGAAAGCTATGTCATTTAAAATGCTCTCTTCTGTGCACCACTCATTCACAGTTCTGCTGCTCAAAACTCAGCAGCGACTCTTCTGTGGTAAGTGAGCATCTTCTTTTTCAGTTTGTGCTCAGAGCAGAACCTAAAGCAAAAACCTCATGAAGCAGAGTTCACTCTGCAGACGAGTGATTTGTTTCACAGTATGTTGGTGTGAAGTGGAAAACACGTTGTAAAGTTGAAGCTCTTAATGTTATCTAAGAGATGGAGCTGTGAAGGAGAAAGTGAGGTGGCGGAGTCAGTTTAGAAATAATGTTTATTTCAGTGTTTGAGGGTTTTTCCAGAGCAAAACTTGAGTTTGGGAACAGAGCCAGCAAGGGATGTTTATTGCAAATGTAAGCTTTTCAAATGGAAATGGAAATTTTATGTAAAACTGTTTAGTCAACTGCCACTTTGTGTTAAGCTTAAAAAAAAAAACAAAAACAACAAAAACAACCCACAAGTACAATGTTTTGCTTTTTAAGCTATTATGTAGTTCAAGGAACTGATCTGTAAAAAACCTTGATGCTGCAGGTTTGTCTTTTTGTGGTGTGCTGTGAATGCTCCAGTCAAGGCCCCGGTATTCCAGCTTGCACACAGGGGATCCTGATCCCCCAGACCAGGGAGGCAGCCAGAGCTCACAGCCCTTGCCACTCACCCTACTCTAGAACGGCTGGGGAGGGAGGCTGTGTTCATAGGAAGGAGGTCTCCCCTTGGCTGAGTGTGTTTGGGCAAGGAAAGTCCTTCCTGCTGCTGCCCTGACCTCCTAAAGCAGCTTGGGGAGCATCAGGGAGGCTCAGGTTTGCACGGGACAAGGGACAAGGATGCAGTACTGCCTGCAGCTGCCTCTCACCTTGACTCCTCTGAAGGCATGAGGCTGTCATAAGGGAAGGAAAAGACAATGCAGCACAGGGCAGCCCTGCTTTCTCCTTAGGAAACCTGAAGGGAGAATTTCTAGGATGGTCTTGAAGCCTTTATTATTATTTCTATTGTTGCTGCTATTATTTTTTACCTATAATGTCCATGTAGCATTACCCTAAATCACAAATGATTCAAGAAACAGAAGTTTTCCTAGCCTGGCAATATATTAAAGTGTTTTAACTGATAGGAGCAAATAACAGTAATATTTGCTGAAGAGACTGAAGGATTCAGGTGAAATACAGAGAATTTTGGTGGGCTGATTCTGTGTGAAACTGACTGCAGAACTCTGGCAGACAAGAAAAAAAGTCACTGTCACAGCATCTTGTCACTTGTTTCTAGTTGGGGTTTTTTTTTTCCCCTTTATAATAGAGTAGTAATTTTATGATAAAGTGAAAAGAGGATCCCTTCACTCAGGTAGCATTTAAATTACAATGTTAGGAATTTGGGTCAGATATCTGCACTATTGCCTAAACACAAGCAGTGACTTGACATCAGTATTACACTTGATTTCCCACTAAATTTCTCTTGGACTATTACTTGTTCATGGAAGTTCAAAATAGTGATAGAAGAGAGTTACAGTGAAGTAGGAGCTCAAACCTCATTCAATTTCAGTAGAACACTGCACAAGGGTTTAATATTGGAAATCTTATAAACTGCTAAATCAGTTGGAGAATTTTAGTGATTAGTCTTTGAAGTCATTGCAGTACTGATTTTATGGATGTCTTTCTAAATTGTTCCAGAAATGGTAGGGTATCTATTAGACATGAGTAAGAAAAAAATAAAATCTGAATGTAATGTGCTCAAACTGTATTTGTATAAAATCTAATCTTCTCATACATAAATTTCTAAACTTTGTGGGTAATAAACCATTCAGGTGGTGGCAGACCGAGTGTCTAGCATGCTCTCTTCTTGTGAAACTGATAATGTTTAAGTAGATCTGCACCTCTACCTTAACCAATGTTTCTTTGATGGTGCCATATAAAAAGGATGGTTTACATATGTCATTGCAGAGATAAACCGAACGTTGTTCCGGTGACTTCTCTTTATGACTCAGTTTAGAGTGACAACTATTTGAAAGTAATTTAACATCGTTTCATTAAAGGTTAACGGTATTTCTGTTTTATAAGAGTTGAATACCACACAAATTTTTCTAGAAATACAATTCTAACTTTCATTTTCTTTAATTGTCCTTCTGCAGTAATTTCCTGTGAAACTATTAAGTCATATGATAGCTTTTATTGAACAGAAGTCTGCATTAAAGCAAGCCTAACACAATTCAGCTGAAAAGGTTATTTAGTACCTAATGTGTCAATGTCAATTATTGCTATTAAAGTTCAAAACAAGCATTGTCGCAATTTAGAAATGCAGAACACTATTTTCCTTGACCTGTATAGTCACTCACCAAATCCTAATTATGGAGGCACCCCCCCCTAGTGGACAAGAAGATATCTCTGTTGCAGCGTTTTTCAGACCCATTCCAAATTTGATCAGAGTTTAGGGAAGAGCACGCATTTTAAAAGGCAGGGAACGGCAGCTGAGCTGAGCAGTCCCTTCTGGAAGGGGAGAGCAGGATGAGGAGGGAGTTTTCTGTGAGATTTCAGGACTGAGGCGTGGGCAGTGAGAGCAGGTGATCACAGGATGCCACTGCCTGCAATCGCTGCAGGGATAATCAGGACAGCCAAAACAAAGCTGCCTGAGGAACTGCAGCAGGCTCTCCTGATGCCGTGGGGCCGTAGGCAGTTTCAATATTGATAAATGCAAATTAGTGCCCCTGAGTTAAAATAAACAAACGCAGTAATGGGCTCTGTGTTGGCCTTTACCTGTCAGTGAAAGATCCTGGAGTCACTGTGATCTTGGTGCTTGTTCTCCAGAAATATCATCAGTGGTAGAAAAGGTAAACTAAATTCCAGAAAAAAATATTGAAATGGAAAATAAATATTGTGCACATGTGCGCAACACTGAGATTACTGGAGGATGGTTTGGGTGAAGCCTTCTACCACCAGATAGGAGCAGCCTGATGTTCTGGTGTCCACAATGCAGGAAGGACATGGAACTTTGAAGCACGTCCAGAGAATGGCCATGAAGGGGATAATAGGAGTGGAGCACCTTCCCTACAAAGGCTGGGAAAGTTGGGGCTGTTCAGCCTGGAGAACAGAAAGCATGGAGGTCTCACAGCAGCCTTCCAGTATCTGAAGGGACCTGCAGGGAAGCTGGATGGGACTCTTTGTCAGGAACTGTAGTGATAGGTCAAGGGGTAATGGGCACAAACTGAGGGAGGGGTAATTTAGGCTAGATATTAAGAAATTCTTTACTGTGAGGATGGTGAAACACTGGAGCAGGAGGTTTGGTTGCCCCCACCATGGCAGTGCTGAAGGCCAGTTTGGATGAGACCTTGAGCAACCTGGTCTAGTGGGAGGTGTCCCTGCCCTTGGTAGTGATAGCTGGGACTAAATGTTCTTTAACCCTATCTTAATGATCTTCCAATCCCTAAGATTCTATAGTCTCCTGGTCTTAAAAAATGGTGGAAGTATGGAACAGCTTCCACACAAGAACAGACTAAATCAGAGTCAAAAAGCAGTAATAGAAATGCAAGAGGACACTCCAGCCTGAATAAGAGGCAGATAGAATAATGTATACTGAAAGTATATAATATCATTAAAGCTGAAGGTGAATACTGGCAATTATTACCATTTGTCATATCAGAATGAGCAGGAGATGTTCTAATACCCTCATTATCACTAAAGGTTTAAAGTGCAAATGGCCTCCAAAGAGAATTATGTGGAATTGATGGAACGGAACATAGTTCTGCTGACATCTACTAAGTACAACAGCCTCTTTGAAGCCCCTCTCTCAAAAAGACCCTGAGCTTCTGACTCTCAGGGGCTAGTTGGGTTTGCAATGGGCAAAAAGTCTGTATGCCTGGTTTTGGTTCCATATGCTTTTTTGTCTGGGGCGGAAGTTTTAAGTCTGTAGATGAAACAAGGACAGCTTTAGTCATCCTTACTGCACTACATGTATGCATAGGGATTTTTTTTTAATCCTATTCAAATATTTATGTATCACTTGTATTTTGAAAGGATATGTTGTTGAGATATCAATGCTACCAGTTCTTGAGATTTTTTTTAATCATAAGTCTTTCCTGAGTACTTGATTAGTTTTTTTTTCTGACAGCTTCTAACCACAGGTGAACTTGCAGTTGAAAGCAAAAAATAAAAAACTCTGAACCAGAGATTTTAAAAGAATCTAACAGCAGTTTGTGTAGAAAAGCTTCATGATGAGTATCCAGATCTTTGAAAAATAAGTAGTAAACATTAAGGAATAAACAATATCTGGTGATTATATTTTTTAAGTCAATAATTTAATGAGCCTTTCCTGCATGCAATTACCAGCATACCTTTTTTTTATAAAACAAGTGGTAGCAAAATGTTTTAACCATGTGCTGTGTAAATCACATTCAAACCTAAAGCCCTTGTATATCTTGCAGGAATATGGCCTAAATTTGGGCTATAAAGATAATGTAATTGGTTTGTAGACAGTTTCTCTTAAGTATAATGTGCATGTGTAAAACTCAGTGGAGTAATATTCTCATTCCACGAGAATTTATAATAGTGGCAATAAATTAAACACCAGTGTTTACCTTTTTCTCTTGCTGGCTTAATCACCAAAACCCAAGAGCTGCTTAATGGACTTCTGATGGATTTTTAGAAGAAATGAGGAGTCTGGAATCATAACAGCACTGTACAGACATACATACTGCACATGGCTTAGACACCTCGTACACAAGAAAATGCTACAATTCACTCAAGGAAAAAGGAAGTGTGGCTGGAGAACAAGGGTGGTTGTGGCTGCCAAAGCATGGCAGTGACATGACTGAGGGTAGCTGACTGAAAGAACAGGTCCATGCAGAAATAAAATTGGAAGTAGAAGTTTAAGAATAAACAAACTGCAGAATCTTTCACACCTCATTTATTTCTAATACTGTGAGGGTTGTAACAAATTTTTTGTTTGAACCCTTAAGACTGAAATTTTTATGTTCCATTGTAAATAATAATGATTAATCAAACACATTATTTTCCAATATTTTCTCTGCTAAAATTGCCAAGCAGAGCATTTAACTAACAAGCTCATTCAAGGTCCAACCGTACTTTTAAAACTATCATTCTATTAGTTCGCTGTCCCATGTGGTGGTGCAGAAGGCAATTCATTTTCAGATCTTTTTTTCTCCTGTCCATCCTTTGCTCTGCCACACCATTCCCATCCTAGAGGAAAAAGTGGAGGAAATACCTGGGCTGTTCAATCTGCAGATACAGTGCTAACTAAAAAACGGTTAAACTTCCATATGTAGGGAGTGGATACACCTATGTTACTAGATTAGGACTGGCTAAGCTTCATGATTTATGTGGCTTGGCTGCTCCCGAGATTTTAATTAACTGAAAAAAACCCTTTACAGTTGTTGGCAGAAAGCAACTAAGGATAGTGACCATCAAACAGCCATGGTATGAATGCCCTTGAACTCTTCCAAAAATCAAAACAAATTCCATTATATTTTTGGAATTTTTTATACAACTTACCATGTCAGCAAGCATATCCACTTTTTTCAAAAGTGGGAAAAGATGGGAAAAGCTATAAAGTATCTGACATCTCTAAATTATCCCCTAACAGGAACTTTCCACTGTGTCATACCTCATTTCTTGTAGTTAGTAAATATTCCCAAAAGAAGATGTGAAAATATATTATTTTTTCCATGAAAAAGTCTAATGCATATAATAATACATTAAACTTGTCCTCTGCTATTATCAGGTGATGGCCCATAAAAGTCAGCCCCCCAATAAAAATGCAGTTGCAGAACACTTATGACTTTTATATATTCCCCACTTTTTTACTACATGCCAGAGGGCTTTCCTGGCTAATGCTGTTTACTGAAAGACAGTTTGCTTCTTAGACTTGGTTCTCAGATCAGCTGCAAGTATTTTAATTCATGATGAACTATATAGGATGGCCTAGAGCTCTGAACTAAGCTCTTTGTGCCCAAGCATATTGAATGCCACAGTTAACCAGCTGAATCACTCCTCATTCAAGCCAAGTTAAGATATAAGTAAAGAAAAATACTATTTCTGAAACAGCCAACATGGATACAGAAGCTTTTTTGGTACTCAAGCGGCAGAAATTAAATATCTGTGTTCTATGTACTGTGCAAAGATCAAGTCTGGGTTACCATGCTGTGCTACTGCCAGCCTGTCCCTAATCCATGTTGTTGGGAACTCAGCTCTCCTGCACATTTACAGTCAGTAAATGTACTGTCAAAAGACACAGTCTTTTGTTTTAAACCCTTTACTTGGAATTTCATTCAGCTTCAGCTCTTCTTTTTCTGTGGTGATTATTGATTGACAAATCTCTCTGGAAGCAATTTTGCCCCTCTGCCTTCCACCTTCTGGAAGTGCTCATATGCCTTTGCCAGAGTAATCATGATCTGTTGTACTTCATAATTGACTACTTCACTAAATAATTAACTGAATTAGGAAATTGTTAATTTGTGAATGAGAAAATGGAGAAATCTCATTGATAATTTTTTTTTCCACATGGAGCTTATGTTTTGTATTTTTATGTAAGCCACCAACTGCTCTGAAAGAAAAATGTAATACAGTTGATGCATGTGGCTCATTACCAGTTCTGGCTCTCATTCAAAAGCAAAAACCTATGTGACTCACTGTTTGGAGGTGAGAGTGAGCTTGGGGCAAAAGAATTCAAACTATGAATTATTTGCTTCACTCTTTAACAAAAATTGCTACCTCTGTGTCTGATGGAAAAGCCCACACCATCCTGAAGTCCTCAAACATACCAGAAATTAGGATGTTGCATAATGTACCATTAGCACAAGGAACAGTATGTTTGTCAGATGTAAAAATCACAAATAAAAAGACTTCAAGAAATAACCCAATTATGCTCTGAAAATGCCAGCAGAACCTTTAGAGCTAGGAATAAAATAGAATAAAATAAAAGCATGGTAGGATGATTTCTGCTCTGTCTAGTTAACTAATGATGGAATAATTAAGGCTTTTGCTCTTTAGCATCAGTAAAGGGGAGAAGGTCTTCAAAATGTCAGCACAATAGCCTTCATAAGGAAGATATGTCACAGTGTTTTTTCCATTGTTGTACTAAAATTCAAGCAATGAAATCTGATAAAGCATAAAATGTCCTTTGCTTGGAACATCATCATGTTCTATGACAAGTCTAAGACAAGTTGGAAGAGGGAAGTTGAACATGAGGTGTCAGAAAGTTACTAATACTGTTCAAATCTATGAATCATTAGCAACAGATGTAGAGTAAATTAAAAGTTGCCTGTAAATTAGAAGAGTAAAATTGGAGAGCCATTGTAGTGGTTTTGCATTGGATTTCTATCCATGGAGAAGTATATTGCAAAGATATCAAGCTCCTTAAGAACCAATGCTTCCCAAGAAAAATGAATAAATGAAAACCAATTGTAAAGCAAATGTAACTAAAGCTATCTCAGGCATGTGCTTAGGGAAAATATGAGTATAGCTTTGACAGGGATTTACAGGTTGATCTTTGTTCCAGACACTTGTAGGGCTCGAAATACATATCATTACTGGTGACCTAAACCAGTTCAAAGCAATAAAAATCAGCCCCAATGTGCCAAATGGAGTTTGCCTTGACGGAAGCAAAGGAAACTGCATTTTAAATATGGCACAAAGGGAAAGCATGAGAATTGCCTGCATCTCTTAGTCTATTATGCTGAAAACACTTCAAATGCATTTACAACAAGAAATCAAAATGCACCGTTTCCTTGAATGTTATTGTTTTCCTCCACGTAATCATTACACATCTATTACTCTTTTGCTACCTGATAATGGTGTGTGCTTCCCAGAGCATATCCTGAAAGAAGCCACATTAAAGGCTGGAGCAAACTTCTTCTGAAGAACTGAATTGTGCATGACTGTTGCCATTGTTTTGTGGCTCACACAAAACCCGCCCTCCACCTTCTCAGGCAAACACACAACAGTGTCCTTCTAAGAATATATTGAAAACAAGCTATTTGAAGAGCCTGTTTAGGAAAAAAAAATATAACAGAAAAGACTAAAAAGCACACCTTTTAGAAATTCTGCACTGCATTTCATCTGTTTAATTTGGAGGCTCTGTAAAGTACAGAAGAGGTCATTTCCCCATGGGTGTTGGAACTGATTATTTTTAAAATTTTTGTCTGACACTTATTTCTGGATCATCTGAACTTTCTAGTTTCTGTGAAGCTACAGAGCAAACTTCCCCTTCTGCCAGTAAATGGCAACTTTTCATAATTCAATCCTTAACCACTTTCTCTGAGTGCTCTATTCTCCCTCCAAGTTCTGCTGTGTAATACCACCATTGCCATAAAGCCTTTCCCATTAAAATTTCGGCTTGAGATGAAGGAAAAAAACAAGGTCAAGTAAGAGTAGAAAGTTCCCAGACAAGTCCTCCCATGTGACCTGGCAGGGTAAGGGAAAACTGATATTCTAAGAACCGAGCTGGGCAAAGTATAGCGCACACAGATATCTCAGCTGGATAGGGACTTCCCAGCCGGGTGTAGGTGGCAGCCTTATTCCAGCAGTTCAGCCATATCTCTTGACATGACTTCAGGTAGCTTCAGAGTTCCTTAAGCTATATCCTGAGCTTTTTAATGTAAAATCTTCTCCACATGTGAGCTGACACGTGTCTTTTCTGCACTGCTGCATTTCTAGATACAAAGGAATAGTCAAATTCAGCAAACTAAAAAAAAAAAAGGTTGGACCAGTTGTATACTTTTTGTGTATTACAAAAAAAATTCTGAAGGCAGTGGATCAGCTTGTCCAGAGACATGATAAATGCTACCATCCCTGGAAATATTCCAGGCCAAGCTGGATGGGGCTTTGAGCAACCTGGTGTAGTGAAAGTTTCCTTGCCCATGGCAGGGAGTTGTAACTGGATGATCTTTGGCATCCCTTCCAAATCAAACCATTCAATATAAGGAACAATATCTGGATGGTCACTAAAGCCACCAGCTTTAGTGCCCTGGACCTGACAGGTTGAATTATAGTTGCCAAGCCTGACCTTGCAACTGGCACTGTGTGTAACAATAGGCGATGTGTCAGCAAAACTCTCACTGCTCCAAGACCTCAGCTGAACTAATGGTTCTGAGTTAGCCCCTTGCATGGATTTTTAGTAGAGTTTGCAATTTGGTGCACTTTTAAGCCCAAAAGAATTCTTTCCTTTCTCTTCTAGAAGGGCCATCTTTCTTGTTTTGAATTCTTAGTAATTTTGTAGGCTTTCTTAGAAGATAGTGTTTAATCTAAATGCTGTGATCATTTTTGCTTATGTGTGTCTTTGGAGATTTGGTTTTCTTTCCTTGAATCTTTAAATTTGACATTTTTTGGTGGCCATTTTTAAAACTTTGATAGTTAATTAAACTCAGGTGTTAACCTCTATCATCGTATTTGAAAATGGCTATTCTACGTGCCATCTTTTTCATTGTTAGTTTGGATAAAATTAGGAAAAGGGAGGGGAATTCTTTAATTTACTTCTTAAAAATGATCAAAAATAGCAAAGGGATTTACAAAACTTTTGTCTTCAAGTAAATTTTCTGTAGCTTTCTCCCTTTGATGTGTGAATTGATGGGTTTGTTGTTTGGGGTTCTTTAATATTCTCCTATATGTTGGTTTAATACATTAACTACCTTAATGAGGATTTGAATGATTTAGATGTCTGTGATATCAAAAAGATCCTATCTGGATACGTTTGTTAATTCATTGTGCATTAAAATACCAAAATTCATTTTGAGCCTTACTTGGCTGTTTGGCAGCTCTTTTCATTTAAAAGTTGTACTCATTTCAAGTTTTAATAGGTTTTCTGATTTCAATTTAAAAAGAACAAAGTCAGGGACTGAAGAGAGACAGTATTCTGGGTGGAATTTCCAAAGACCTAAACCATCTGTCTACATGCAGTCACTCAAAAAACTACAGTGTATGATGCAGGTATCCGGGCTCCCTGTATAATCATTGATGCACAAGGTTGCTTTGGCAATGCATAAATAAATAATACTAAATAAAATGGGAAAGGACTGACAGTGGATAGGGACCTAGCCTGTATATGACAGGATGCATTAAAACTTGTCCCGGTTTGTCCTGACCTGGTAGTACTTACAGAGCCCTAGCTGTCAAATACTTTAATTCGACAAAACAGGAGGCTGCAGCCACACAATCTAGGCAAAAGTGAGTATATTTGGATAAACAGCACTGATTTCCTCTGACTTTGAAATAGATTCATATTATAATTATTTCCCCAGGAAGGAAGGAAGGCATTAAGATTAAATGTTGATGCTTGGAGTAAAACATTGGATCTGCTGCAGTTTTACCCCTAACGCAGGACTCATAATTCCTTTGTACATATGCAGATGGATTCCTTATAGATTTCACAGTTTCCATAAGAATAAGTTTCAGAACCACTACCAGCCCCAAAACTGTCCTATTAACAACAGAAAGTGCCCAAATAGCATGGTCATGGCCACAGAATAAAAAAAGTCATATTTCGCACATATTTTTCTCAAACTATTAGATCACCGTTTTGCACAAAACTAATTTATTCATCTTTGTGCAAATGTTTCATCATGTATCTAACAGTAAAGAAAGTCTGCCCTACATATTGCTTTTATACAGTTGAATATTCTGCAGTTCCCTTGTGCTTTTATGAATCAAACATAAAGATCTGGTTCACAAGAAAGAAATGTGCACAAGGTCAGAGAAATGAATTTTGTGATATATTGCCCTGAGCTCAATTTACAAGTAGCAATTGCTACCCATGTATACTGCATGTAGAAAGCTGAATTAATTTCTTTCTGCATTTTTGCATTCTGCTTGATTCCCCCCTGCCTTCTCCGCTGGAAACTCCTACCTTTCTCTTTGAATGCTACATTCCCCAGCATTCTTTTGGCTAGAATAGACCCTTGTGATGGTTGCTACTTTGTTAACTTCAGGAGGCACCTGAGACCAAAAAGGTTGTTTCTCTGGCTACCTCGGGACTGGGTCTTAGGAAGTTACTGTGCCCTCTGTGATGCACAGAAGTAAGGACAGTGCAGAACAGAGAGGAACATGAACATGTAGAGCTGTCCTCTGAACCTCACCTCATGGCACGGTGCAGTAGCAAGCACTGAAATTAGGGTCATGCTAAAAGCAGCAAGATAAGCATGGAGTTATATCTCCTGGAGGAAAAACCTCTAGCCATGTTATTCCCAGCTTCCTCAGTGATGAAACAGCTCTGAGTTGTGTTTCTCCCCCATCCTCCCACCTGCACAGTGGCTATGCCACTAAAATCATGTTTTCAGGAGTACAGAGGCAATTTTTCTAGAGATGTTTCTGTCTGTATTAGCAAGCAGGACAGTGCAATAGGAGCAGATGTGCACAAAAAAAGAGTTGGTGCAACACCCACACTGCATGTATTCTTGGAGATGGAAGGGGTAACTCAGCCCAGCCCTTGGTCCCATCTTTCAGCTGAGCACAGGTCTGTAAAGAGCCAGGTTTGCACACAGGTTCACTAGGTGAGACATAGCATAAGAAATGGGCATGGATTGGAGATTTACTGCAAAAGCTGTCCTGGTGGGATCCAAATATTAATATCCACACAACTGCCATCAGCTCTGACTTCAGCACCAATATAGAAGGTACGTTTTCAAAAAACCTTAACACATGGAATGCTAAAATCATTTCAAGGTATGTTCAGTTAGTATCAGCAGATGAATGCAGCTAGAAAACTTGGTCTCACCTAGCAGCTTAGATAGTCAGCAAAATTTAACCCTAATTGCAACATTGGCTGTCTGAATACACAGCCCTGAAATCTTGAGGATCTGGTCCATTGAAGATCTGGTTTAGCTGCTTATTTTTGATATGGGGTGAGGTTTACTGATGCCAGCTCTTAGCCTTTTATTGCAAACCTTGTGGTTTCATAATCATCTGTAATTCCAGATCTAAAAGTCATGAGACAAACAGAACTTCTCCTTCCTTATTATGAGGAAACATTACAGAGCATACCTTTTTAAGGATGATTGTAAGTGAATCCCATTAATTGAAAGTTAATAATTGAAATTTTAAATATTTTATTAATATTCAGTATTGAGTATTTGTCTACCTACCATTTGCCTTTTTTTATTTTTTTCTCTTTTGTGCAATGGCTGATTCTCTATTTGATAAACAGCTTACTAAAGAATGCTAAAACAGGAATACAGTTAGTAAAGGGTTGAATAACGTTGCCTTTCGCCACCATTAACCAGGAAGAATGAAGCATATCTGATGAAAGCAGAGGTTTCTCAGATAAAAGCATGTTTCTTTAAAAAGAAAGTTCAAGGTTTCATTTCACTGTATGCAGTCAAATAAGCCAGCAACAGATTTGTTTCTTTGACCACAACCTGTAGCCTGTGTGATTGTTCACTTGGCCCACAAGCCCTGTAGAAGCTCATCTTGAATCTTTCCGAGTGTTCCTCTGGTTTGCATCTTGTTTGTTTGACTTCAGTCAGAAATTTGAAATGCTGAGTAGGGAATGCCAAC
This sequence comes from Petroica traversi, assembly GCA_025920805.1. Taxonomy (NCBI): domain Eukaryota; kingdom Metazoa; phylum Chordata; class Aves; order Passeriformes; family Petroicidae; genus Petroica; species Petroica traversi. The sequence goes on from JAHLSL010000010.1 coordinate 14,140,570, forward strand.
ATCTACCCACACATTTCGATCCCTACACAAGCAGCACAAGACTTCCAGAGGGGCCTGGCACGTGCGTTTGGATTTGTTACACGCGACTGAGTTTTGATGTAAAAGGTTGAGCTGTCTTATAAAGGAGCTCATGTCTTTCTGTTCTTTTAAACACAACCCCCAAAACACTTATGCTCACTTGTTTTGATATGTTTTTTTCCCAGTTCACTGTAAGCGAATTGAAACTCAAAATGTGAAGGTGTCTCTTCAGCTGTTGGAAAGGTAACCACCTTGTTCTGGAGGAGGTTTGGAATAAGGAACAAATTGAAACAACAAGCACCACGGCTGTGAAAATATCAAAATGAAGTTGTTTTGGCAGAAAGAGGAAGTTGAACAGCTTTCATACAGCACAAGTAGTCCCCAAACAATACTTTTAAATGGTTTGCTAGATAGCATGACTGCCTCATTCAGCAGAGAAAATGGATTTTCCCCGAGTAGTACAACCACTTTAATCTAATTTTTGCCTTTATATTCTCAAGGTCTCTCCAACAGCATTGGAGAAACTGTGTTTCAACAAAATCCAGGTGTCCAAGGGCTTTTTTTTATTTTATCTGTAACTTTGAAAAATTACATAGCAGCTCAGACTACTAGGTAAATATTAGATGTTGCTTGAACTCTGAAAACTTCCCCCCAGACTATTATATTGTCATATGCCCAGTTTGCATGTGGACATCTAGTTCTCTGTGCCAGAAAAAAAAGAAAACATTAATTATTTAATTTATTAAAATTATTACCTTGCTTAGCAAATTATCATCCTAACTCCTAACTCCAGGCTTGACCGACAGAATTATTAATCTTGCTACATACATGTTAATACCTTTCATAATGCATCAGTTCAGCTGTCCTCACTGCACAGCCACCTTCCACCTCATCAAATTTGTGCCATAACTTTGAAAATAAAACCTTTTGTTTAAAAAGAGAACTCTGCTGACAATTATGTGGCAGAGAAATAGAGAATTTAAAGGAGTTCAAGTGTGGCAGAATGAGGACATGTCCTCTAACACAATGTTTACCATTTTTAATTAAAATGGTTCAATATAAATCAAGCAGCTCTTTTTCTGTGGCATGGATTATACTGTAGTAGGGACTGTCCTTTCTATGTCAAAAGAGTTGATTTCTGAGCAGAATGTTAGGGCAGAGAGGAATGAGGAGTGTAGAGGACAGTGTCCTTCTTACAGAAAGGTTTTGTAAATTTATATTTCTCAGACCTTTTTGAGGTTTATCTGAAATAGAGGTTAAATCAAATCTATGTTGTATGGCTAGTAACACAGAAGAGGAGAGTCAGACTCCATAGCAGAGTTAAGATAAATCCAAGTGGAGAGATGAATAGATGCGTTCCTCTGCTCCTGTTGAAACCTGCCAGTTACAAGCCTCAATTTGTAATATATCTGTGCTGTTTTCAGACTGAAAATATCAACTAAAATTATGCCAGCACAAATCAAGATCTCAAGATCTGGTGTTTGACTGCTTTCATCCATGAAGACACAGGCTTAATTTTGGCAGAAATCAGTAATGAGCATGGTAGCAGCTCTCAGGCACATTATATCCTCTTTAAAAATTCTGTCTTCTGCATTATTTATTGCCAAGAGAGCTAATGACCTTCCAACTTCTAGAAGCTGGGAGCTGCTTAGATGCTGCAAAGGGTGAAGTTAATTTCTGTCCTGATTTCATAGCTGTTGTTTCAAGGTTTGCCAGTACTAAGGTAATGCTGAATCTTACCAGGCTTGGGAGGAGATGGCTGTGAGTAGCTCAGGGACAACTGAATTCTGCAAAGCCATTTATGTTTGCCCCACGTGCTCCTCTGGCCACAGCCACCCCCTCCCATGTTTTCTGAGCAGAATGTTAGGGCAGAGAGGAATGACGAGTGTAGAGGACTTTTTGCACAGCAGCAAGCCAGGCTGCCTTTCCAGGTGGCAAAGGCAGCGTGGTCATATTGCTCCCTACAGCAAGCCATGGCTTTGTTTTCTGGGTGGCAGCAAAAGCAGCACAAATTGTGATTTTATACATCATATTTTTCTCTCAGGAGAGCAAAAGGACTCCTTTTCAGAATCTATAACAGTGAGCTGGGACCCTAACCCCTTGTTATTCACTGGTAAATAACTACAAGTGGCACTCATTCATTACCTGGATGTTACCTACCTTTACTGGCATGGCTGTGGATGAAAAGTGGCTTTTGTCTTTTATCCTAACAGCTTTAAGCAGTACACATCACTGACACCACTTTTGTATGGTTAAGCTTTCTCTGCTACTCTTCAGTCCTCTTCTTAGGGTGTGACCCTAAATATTTTTAATCTAACAGGGAGAAAATCAATTTGTTTGGTATTTAAATTAAGTGGCAATAATCTGTACAAATCTTGAAAGATAAATGGTTATATAATAGTTTTCATAAAAGGTACAAAGACAAGGTAAAGCTAGTTCTCATTACTCCTAATTCACACATGTCACCCTGCCCCTGGTCTTTGTTAGCTGAGATCTTCTGCTCCATTCTTCATTGCACATAAAAAAATACAGAAGGGAGGGGGGAAACTACAGGTTTCTCTGCTTTTCTTCTAATCTGATTTGGTTCAGCACAGCCTCTTTTCCTCAAATAATGTCAAGAATTATCCTTGTCCTGTCAGAAGCTGTGCTATTTCCAGTGCAGGTATGAAAGGAATGGTGTCCTGGCTGCTACAGAGCATGCAGCAGTATGGATTCTGAGCCATTCCAGCAGCATCTTATGCTGTCTCTGACCAATTCTTGTCTTGCCCAATGTTTGTATCAATGATCTATAGAGTGCTGCATGTTTTATTTTCTGTGGATAGGCTTCCTGCATAAAAGATGTTTGTTAAAATGAGGCGTATGTAGCTGTTGTATAGCTTTTGGCTCATATTACCATATCTCCGTTAAGGTTGGAGAAGACCCCTAAGATTTTTAAATCCAGCTATCAACTTTGCATCACAACTGAGTTCACCACCAAGCCATGTCATCAAGGGCTACATTCACATGTTTTTTGGATGCTTCGAGGTATTTTCACTCATGAGTATGAACTGTCAGTGTCACCTGCTTGAAATCTAATATATATAAGCTACGTATATTGTTAACATGGATCTAAAAATGTAATGTAAACATGGTTAAATGAGTCAGTGTTTTCACCTTGAAAGGAATTATTTTCTTTCAGAGCTTTGGAGACAGGTTCTATGCATGACATTCGTAGAGACAAACACAGCACACATTTAGGCTTTGACAGAACCTTTGCTCAAAAGGTGGAGAAACAAAAAAAGCAAAAGATCAAAGCAACACAACAAATCTTATAAGTTTTAATTAAGCATCAGCAGCTGCATCCTGTCTTCTCAGAAAAAGTCCCATTATTTGTGCTATGTAACATTAATGCTCACTGAATTGTAAAGCTCAAGGGAACTCAAGGCACAATTTGGAAGAGACAAACATTTGTTTTTCAGAAACAGATTCATTATCGTTTGAAGTAGTGGTATAATCTAACCAGAGATCTTCTGGGAATATCTTTGAAGAGTTCTGTCTCTGCAAATAAATTTAATTTATAAGAAAAGGAAATAAAATTACTAAAAAGGACCAGATTAGCATTGTGAAGAGAACATTGATGATATTTCTTCTAGGGGACATTTTACCCTTCAGAAAATCATCAGAAAAAAAAACAAACTGAAACCAAACCTTACTTTAAAAAGAATTTTAAGTAATGGATTAAATTCTACCTCATGGAGTGCTGAAAAACAAGAAAATGGAGATGGCTTTGGTCACAGTCTCCCAAAGGAAGATTTGAACTTTTGTCTTTTTAACAAAGCACTCTCAAAGTGGTTTAGAGCAATACCAGTAACAGGAAGACATTTCTCTAGAGATTCTGGCAACAGAAGCAGCACAGACTCAGTGTGGTTCTAGCAATTCAAGCATGGCTTTGGAGTATGTGCTCACATCTAGGCTGTGTTTGTGCTTGCAAAAGTTTTTTGTCCACAAAAACACTTTCTGTAGCAAAAATAATCATCTAGGACTAAATGAGCCAGACATCTTTCCCCAGAACTTCTGATTAGAATACCCACTTCTTGGGTCTGATAGATTTCTGAGCTGTACTTGCCACCACAATGATTGAGAAGATGCCTTAGTATAATTAGTTTGTACCACTGAGAGGCCTCATGAGGGCAGAAATTTTCTAGAAACACAAAGTAGAGACAGCTCACTGTCTTCAGCCGGTGAGCACTAGCAAATTACAGGTAATCAAGGGTAGATTTATTGCCAAAAATAGCTGTTCCAGTAACACTTACATTTCTCATTCTTATTGTATTCATTTAATCATTTTCAGTTTACTCCAAGGAATTTGCAATAGATTCCTGTTTGTTAGCACCTGCCCACGCAGCATCAACACTTCAGCAGAGCAATGTGGCCAGGCAGCAGCACAGGATAACAAAGACAAACAGTTCCTGCTGGCTGAGTCAATCAGCCATTGCTTGAGTGTGAAGGGTTGTATGGCGTTATTAGTCATTGTTAATTCTCATTAATATTCCTGGCTGAGAAAAGGAAGGTGTGGAGTGTAGCACCTCAAACAGGACACACTGAGCTATCTGCAGCTGTTCAGTGTGTTACTCAGAGCTTCTTATTAAAAACACGCTGGCTGGTTAGCACTGACCAATCCCTGTTGGACTGCTCTGCTGGAAGTGGCTATTAGAGAGTTCCAAACAAATTCAGCTCCTATAACCAGCAATCAAAGTACCTATACTATTCTCCAAAGCTGTTAGCTTTTGCTTGAAGATTCTTCTCACATTACAGTACAATAGTTTTGAAGATGTTTGATTTCTTCCTTAAAATGTCCTCATAACTCCTATAATTAAGAAGTTTCTTTAATCTAACAAAAATGTTGGGGTGACTGGTGAAAAAACCAAATGAAAATAAAAGATTACTATAAATATGGAGGGGTTAATGTTAGAAAAATAATGTTATTGTTTTCAATGGTTGAAAAAGAGAACTAGTTGGAAAAGCAGTTACAGTATTAACCATTAACAATTTTTCTCCCAAGAAGAATTACAGCAGCATCTGAGGATGTCAAATATCTTCTGCAAAATCTTTATGTGGGTCAATGGCTAGACTTCTAACTAGAAGAAAAGATGGAAAAGGTTCAACTGTAATAGTTTAATTTCTTTACCGATTTCTAAATAGTAAAAAATTTTCTCAGACCAAAGGAAGAAAACTAGGTGTACTTAACTTGTTCTTGCAAACACAGGTGTGTTGCATCCTAACTTATCTGCCAGACTGCTTTCAGCAACACTGACAATTCTCACACCTAAAACTGAACTGCAAAGTCTAATTTTCACAGCTTAACTGCTAGGGAAGAAAGTTTTTGAAACAGCATAGACAACCTAAGACTTTTTTTGTTTGCTTGTTTCCTGATAATTAGTCTACTGTCTAGTAGTTAGTTTTGTATTATTTCTGAATGTCTGACTTTTATTATTATAATGATGGAATCAAGGATCAAATAGGAACAAAGTCCATGTATACCAAAATTTTTGCATATACAGAGTAAATACAAATTCTTATCATTCCAAAGAATGAAAATTGGAAGTGGGAAGGATAGAAAATCACACTTAATGTGTAGATAAAGCAATCAGTGTGACTGCAGGAATGGTTCTTCTGAAAATGACTTAGTTTTCTTTTTCATTGAAAAAGGAGGATTTCACTGGGCTTCCAGAGAGATTTTTTTTTTTTCCTCCAGTTGTTAGGGTAAAACTTTGAGGATTTTCTCCCAGAGAGGAAGAATAGAAGTATGGGCAGATCAGTTCTGGGATAAGGGAATCACATCGGAGTAAAAGAGTAAGGCAATAAATGCCCAATCTGCAGGTGGTGGAAAGTATCAGCTGGGTGTTGTCCTCATAGGCTGCTTGGGGGCTGGTTCTTTTGGTGTTGCTCTTCCCTTGTTCCTGCAAGCAGTGTTTCCTGGTTCAGTTCCCTGCTGAAAGTCCTTCCTCGTTCCAGGAGCAGCAAGAGCTCCTGGAAGAGCTTGGAAGAGCTTTTATCTTTTTAGAGGTACGTGCAGGTCTTCTGAGTTGGGTTTGGTAGTTTCCATGGGGTGGTGACCATGGTCCTGAAAGCACAACGGGAGTCCATCCTGGGAACACAACTGCAGGATGGGATCCCAGGACCTGGATTTCAGGGCTCACCCAAGAAGGACAGTTTAAAACTAAACGTTTTTAAACTACCCTGCTAAGCTATGGAACAACATCCATGTGGGATCAGGAAATTCTGAGGGCATCACAGTGAAATGTGCTGTTTATTAGTCTGCTGCAACTGGACTTAGAGAACTGAAAAGATGAATTCTGTCTGCAGACTGAGCATAGGGAAGGATTTTGGATGAGCCAAAGCAAATTTTCTTCCTCTACAAGTAAAGGTATTAAAACTGCATTGCCTTTAAGATATTCATGCTGTGTGATGTAGTGCAGCTGAAAAGTTAAATTGACAATAAATTGGGGTGCTACTTGAATTTAGTATTTATTTTCATTAGAAGCAAAAGTCTGTTGGATTATTCTGAAAGAAATTATCATGATATTTTGATATTGCTTGTGTAAGACCAAAAAGCTTGTGGAAACTGCATGCTGAATTTTGAGTACAGGAGTCTGATAATCTTCTGTTCTTGAAGTGCGTGGTTTTTTCTTTGATAAAAGACTTGGTGACATAGGGCTTCTCTCACTGCAATTGTCAGTCAGTGCAATTGAGAGTAGTGTAATTTTCTCCAAATAATCTTTATGCCTCCAGAGGGAGATTGCTATGATCTTCCCCTAACATTAAAAATATCACTTTTTTTTTTAGCATCATCTTATACCTTATGGAAAAGAGATGATGGAGGGAGTGAGAAAAACACTTTTCTTCTAAAATCTCAAGGGAATTGTATTCTTCTTATGATGTCACAACACAAGGTTCTTCCCTTCACAGTTTCTGTATTTAACCTTTTTGTAAGAGACTCTGCATAGTTATTTATATATTTTGATACACTATTTTAAGGGCAAGAGTAATACTCAATATTCTACTAAAATACTTTAGGGTACCTCAAAATTACACTAAAATATATGAGCTGGATAGTCTGACTTAGAGCAGAAAGACAGACACTGATAAATAGCTATTGGATCTTTCTTCATGAAGTAATGCTTCCTGTCATGAGAGGTTTAGGGGGAGTTTTCTTGCTTTATTTTTTTGTTGTTCTTACTGTGATGGGTTTTCTTATTTATATAGTTGTTATTATTATTCTTTTGGTTACTGGAACATGAAGGCTTTCCTTACAGAATTATCCCTTCGAAGATTTCTCCTCCCAAGCTGTAATTCATCTGGTCTAGGTGCCTCACTGAATAATTACTCATCTCTTCTGGCATTTCATGAAGCTATTTAATCACTTATTTCTTCAAACAGCAAACGTTCCATAGTTGACAGGTATCATTTTTAACTTCTTTCAGAGTGCAGAGATAACACTCACTTTGGGGCATGGTAATACCACCCTGCTCACTCATTTGCTTCCCACTTATGTTCTCGCACATTCCTTCGAATTCATCTGGTTGTTTGTACTGAAGAAATTAATCCTAAAAAAAAAAAAAAGGAAATTAAAACGGGTGCTTAATATTTATTTCAGATATTTCCATGAAGCTTTTGGGCCACAGCTGTATTTCTCACCAAGCCCTCAGTTGTCAGCTTTGGCAGTAGTGTCCAAAGGCTGTGAAGGAGAGGTTGTCTCACCCAGCGTTGTCTTGGGTTGGCCATATGATTTTTTGTATCCTCAACTGTCCCTCTTACTTATGCTGGATGTTTAGCTCTGCAACTTTAAGTTAGGCCCAGAGAGACAGAGAGAGTGAAAGTGGAGAAAAAAACACGCGCCGTTTGTCTGCAGGAGCTACACCTTACTCCCCCAGAAAATCCTTGAGGGACTGCATTCCAGCAGGACAGCGATATCTCACTCACTCTCTGGCTGGGTGCTTTGGCAGCTCACAGCAGAGGGTTTCCTCGATCTTTCTCAGCTTTTTGCAGGGAGAGACTTTGTTTCTTTTGCTGTTTTTTTTTTTTTTCCTTCCTCCTGGGACTGGTCGATATCTTGTTGGCCCAAGACACCAGGGAATCCCCAGGGCCGCCCCCCCCACGACTTCTACAGCCAGGCCCAGCAATCGGCCCGCCCCCTGCTGGAGAACTGAACCGGACTCAGATGGACTCTGAATCTACCGTCTCTTCAGAGGAAGTAGAGGTTTCATTGTTTTCATATTATCCAAATTTCCTATGCTTGTGAATATCTATTTGTTAAATAAATAGTTTTTTCCAAATTTCTCTAAGGAAATTTTTCCCAAACCTGTTTGGAGGAGGGGTGGTTGGAATCGGCTTTTCTAGGGAGACCCCCCCAGAGGTTTCCTCCTAAAATTTGCCCTAAACCAGGACAGCGTACAGAACAGCCCTTCTTCTGAAGGATGTGGAATAAGTGTTGGGCAGGATCTACAGAGGTAGAGTCACTCTTGCCTTCTTATGAGCTCCTCTTGAACCGCTGAAAACTGTGACTCTCATGATGCAGCAGAAGCCTCAAGCTTGCAGAATCTCCTTTCCCCCCCCACATGTTCTGGTGTTTATATTTGACCCAGTAAGCAGAACAGAAACACATAATGCTGTGAGCTTCTGCCTCACCCAAGAAGCGACCTTGAAGAAGCATCCAGATAGAAGAAATTGCTATTCCTATGTGGCAGGTTCTGTAGATGGAAAAATGCCTCTCTGCATTAGTGGCAACTTTTCCTGTGCAGAGGTTATTCCTTAGAGCTAATTTTTATGTGACAAATAACCCAAATGCTATTCTTCATGCATTAATGAGGTTCAAAACTAGTTATCAGTGCTGTTTCACTGGGTTAGAACCATGCAAGAGAAATGATCAGCCTGTAGCCTGCTGGGACTGTGAAAACAAATTTTGGTTTCCTCTGTAAACCTAGAAGGAAGACATGAGAGTGAGGTATTTTTTGTTCTTGACTTATTTCTTCCCTTTAAGCAGAGTCTGTAGCATGTGCTACTGTACAGAATGTTCATGCACCATTCAAATGACACAGGGTAAGACCACTATCTCTTCTCCTGCAATCTATTATATGTTGCATTGAAGCAGTTGAGTATTCCCCTGGAACAGAATAAAGAACAAACCAGAGAGTGAGGACATATTGCACAATGTGGTGGGGAGGGCACTGACCTGGGAGAAGGTAAACCTCTGTCCTGGCTCCTGATGTGTACTCTCTGCAAAGTGCATCAAGAAATGGAAAACAACCCACTGAGTAATCTCTAGCAGATATTTCAAGCATTTCTGTGTAACAGGAGAGAACAGGGTGAGGGTGCAGCCAAGGAAAATCTGAACACGAATTGCTGTGTTGTGAATGTAGGCCTTCAACAGTATGTGGTCACATACCAAGTCTTTCTTTTGCTACATTCATGAAGCCTTAATAGGAGTGTTAAGGCATGAGAATGAGTCAAAAAGAGAGTGGGTTTGGAATTAAAGTACCAGAAAACTGTACATTGGCAGGACCCTTTGGATGTCACGTGGTGTAGCTTCATTGAACAGGGCTCACTTCAATGTTAGGTAAGGTTGATTCATGTAAGTGTCCCATCTGGTATAATAAGACTTCCTCTAAACTACTCTCATTTCCAAAAACAAAAAAAGAATCCTGGGAAGTGCTAGAACATGAATCATTTGCATCCACATTACATTGGTCTAGTTCAATAAAGCATCATATGCCAGTCACACATGGGGCACTGAGGTAAGGTGTTGCAAGCTATGCCAATGAGTAATAAAGCACTATGGAACTAATCTAGGATGTGAAGAAGCTTGTGATGCATAATAAAACAACAGAGGAAGATTAACAGAGGGATCACAATTAAAAGAAAACATCAAATAAAACAGAAAAGCTTGGCTGCTTAATAGTTTTGCCAAGTGACTTAGCAACTGCTAACATGGAACAGGAAGCACAGAACAGCTTTGCAAGTCTTTTTCTCTTTTGATTAATGATCAGGAGATTATGGTATTAGAAGGGGAAAGATTAGGATATCCACAGATTGCTCCTGACATGGTTAGTATAAAGATAAAGGTTATAATAGATTATACTGTTCAGAGTACAAGGGCTGGAAATTTTAGTATGACAACCAAAAGAAGCATTTTAATGCATATTAAATAATAGTCTTTTGCTGGAAATGTAAACAAGTGTTCGATTTGAAGTCCATGAAGATTGAAGGAAACAATATTTAAAGTTGTCAGCCAGAGGAAACCTTGGAGTGTTGCAGTGTCTGTTCTCAGTGTTAATTAGCTTTCAGAAAGAAAAATTACACTTTCATAAAGGGTTTTTGATACCTTTGAGAATGGTACATAGACACAGAGTGTTTTCCTGCTTGCTAAAATCATCTTCTGGGAAGGGGAGATTAAATTATTGCAGCCTGAAAGGGCTCCATTTGCAGGTGGGCCAGAGCTGTAATCCTGACCTGCAGGTGGCCAGATGCTGTAATCCAGGGGCAGCTGGGCAAGGAACACAGCAAGGACCCACCTTCTGTTTCATGGGGTGACTTTGGACAGGTGATAGGGCTCTGCTGGACACGAGACCTAGGTTCAAAGTTCACTTCTCAAACAGAGTATGAGGGAGAGAAAAATGCTTGGCAAGGCAAGGTGAAGCAACAGAGTGGTGTTAGCTGGGAGAATCACTGGGACAGATGTGCAACTCATGCTGCCTTCCATCACTGTGTTTGGAGGCTTTTGCACCCTTGCTGTTTGCATAGGAAGGGTAATATGGAGATGCCATGAGGGAAAAATGTGTCCAAAGCCAATGGAGTTGCTGGTTCTGGCTATATCCATGTGCCTCTGCTCACACAAGGCTCTGGTGCAGAAACATGAGAAGTGAGGGGAGTCACAAACTGTTCATGAAGGGGGTGTACAAGGTGTCTTAAAAAAACCCCAAAACACGAAATAGCTAAGAGAAAATCAAGTTGGCTGCAGGTCTAGATTCTGTCAATTGTAGCTATGAATGTTTCTTAATTTCCATGGTAGAGTTTCTTTAAAATTCAGAAACTACATGTTCTCATCACATAATCAAGATATTTACTACAGTGGGTGCCTGTCCCTTTTCTTAATGCAAACCATACTTCATACTGGAATATTTTTGGACTTTGTAGGGGTTTTTGTTATTTTAATATTGTCCTGTAAGAAAAAGGTGTGTTTTCTTCTTTTGTTTTCAGCTCTTGTATTTGATATCTGGTGCTCCTATTTCTTAAATGTAGCCTCAGAAATTTGTCATGGTCCAGCTAGAAAAGTACAAAAGAAAATATAGTTAAGAACTAGAATTCAGCTGTAAATGTTTGTACAATCCTCTTGGCAGATGTTCTTACACAGTGGTACATAATAATTTTGTGAACATGACTAAGCAGTGCAAACAAATGTGAACATGAATGTGCCTATGTGTCTGGACTAGACATACAGGGGTTATAACTGTAGAGCTGAATTTGTTTGTGTCAATAGTCAAGATCAATCCAGTACTATGAAGCTGGAATAATAATGACAATAAAGAATAAAATTAATGAGCAGTAATGTAATCAGATGAGGGAGGATTTAGAACATGTTGGTACCTGGCCTGATTACAGATGGAAAGAGGGCTGTTCAATTTGTAGGTAAATTTAGAATAATGAGTCTTAGAGTATAGACTACAGTGGAAGAATAGCTGCTAATTGGAAAGTTGCTGCTGCATGCTGAATAGGAGGTTGACTGGCGAGCTAATTTAGATACATCCCCAGAAGATTTCTGCTGAAGGCTAGATGACAGAGAGCAAAGGACGTGAGGATGAGACTGGTACTGAGGGTGAGCCAGAACCTTCTTTTTCAGATGATTTGCAAACACAGAAATAGCCTGAATTGCACAGAGACCACCTTGTTGCACTGGCTCTAGAAACTCCCTTGGTCCCAGGGCATAACATTTTCCATTTTCAGGGGAATTTAAAGCCCCATGGTTTGTATTGAACCACAATGAACCACATACTGTGGGATCTGTAAATTTGAGCCTCTGAAAGAAAAACTGCAAAACCAGAGAAATATCGCTCTGAAGACTTTTGCTACCTCAAGAAGACAAAATGAAAATGTTAAACCTCAGGAGTAGAGAGGAAGACTTGGTAGTTAGAAATGCTGTGGTTTGGGCTGATAGAATCAGAATGTCTCTAAGTGCAAACAAATGCCATCCATACTGCTTGGTGAGATTGTATTGGCAGGGATCTGGCAAAACTGTGATGTAGTGTTCCAGCGGTTTGTGTGACTGACTGAGCCTGGCCATGCATCAGTCTGCCAGCTGTTGTGCCCCTTGTCACTGGAGCAGGATCATGCACAGGTGGTGGCATGGCAGGGCTGGGATTCATCATGCACTCACTGATCTCTCAAAGCAAAAAGTTCTGAGATGGGTTGAGTCAAGGTTACCTCCTCTGCCTGCCTGACCTGAGACTTGAGGCACTCTGATTTGCCTCATGGTTCTGTTCAGAGTCTTGGGAGGGAGCTGTGGTGCTTCCTTTTGAAGGAAGCAAACCAATGGGGGCCAGTATTGATTCTCAGTCCATCCACATTGTATCTGATGCAGCCAAAGGTAGAGCAAAAGGTTCTTGCCCCATGTTCTTGTAGAGTAGATGGGTGTGGCTCCCAGCTGCTTTTCCAGCAACTGGAGGATTTTATTCTACAGCAATGACTTTTTAAAAAAAATATAATTAATGAACTTCTAAAAACTTCCTAATGGGTGTGTGGGTCCAACATAGAAAATACCAGCCAAGTATTTTTGAGAATGAGGCTGAGACACTGTTGTGTTGGGGTAAATGGGGCACAAATGCTTCACTGAGCTGGGAGCTCAGAGCCTGGTGGCTAAAAGCTGAAACTCAGACAGTCTGCCTGCCTTCCACCTGCAACTGCACAAAGCCAGTTTCAGCACACAACCCACTTTAATAGCTTAGACCTTTGTTTTCTCAGACTTTGTTTCTACCTAAGGGGGACACCCTCAAATGTACCAATCTTCCTTTTTACCCTTTCCTCAAAAAAGATTTGAACATAAACCCAAAAGCACTCTGAGACTACAGGAAGCTGACCTTTTCTTTTTTTTAAAGGCAATGTGCAACAGGCTTTGTGGATTCTAATTATATACAGAATTAATGTAATGATTTTTTAGGAGACAATGTATTATGATTACAACACCAGCTGGTGAATGAAAGCAGTAAAAGTATTAGAGGTTTTTGTCTTCTGAGTATTGTGAGTTCACAGCTCACTAATAACCTTGGGTCTTGGGATGCTAATAATAACACTTGATGTTGCTAGGGAATGGTGCTGCCTGACACATGGTGAATTCTGTGTGGTAGGATATGCCTAAGGCATGTTGGCAACTTGCTAAATCTTTTTATTATTTTATTGATCACAAAAACTCTTCGAGGACCCACAAATTTGGATGCAGTTTGCAGTGTTTGTTCACATCACTTGTCCTGATTATGTGGCTTATTAAACAGCATTTTACTGCAGCATGACTGTTTTCAGTATTGGCTGCTGATGACAGTGGTCCAGGTGTAGTAGCATGCAGAGAGTACGGTTCCAATGTTCTGACAGTAATGTGCCACTAAATTGCTATATATCTTAATGGACTGTGCACCTCCTTGTATCTTTGCTTACAAAGATAGGAGCTTACCATAAAGTAATTTATGGAAAAGTTAATTTCTTCTTCCCTTTTTATACTGTTTTCTATTCAGGATTTCCAAATTTAGCTGGGGCAAATACCATTTTTCAGGTTTTTAGGGTTTTCTTCTTTCTAGTTATAGTGATTGATATTGTTATCAGACATGGATGTTTTCAGTGCAATATGGAATTTCAGACTGACCCCAATGCCTCATTTAAAAAAAAAGAATGCAAACCTTGTAATACTGCTGTGCCTGGTGGCAGATTCAGCTGAATCACAGTGCTCTGACAGATGAGGGCAGTGATGCAGACAGAGCACCTCAAAGAGGACAATCATGATCTCAAACCAACTTGGCCATGGTGTTCAGATCCTAGGGGCCATCCCAAGTTATTCTTTCACTCCTGCAGGGTATTAATGTCTTGTTGCACTGACATTGCTCCCGTTTGCTTTGGCCAAAGGACTTGTCTTTAGCTCTGTTTTACTTATTAAGGAATAAGGTTTACTGAAACACAGAGATCAGTCATGCAACATGTAATTTAATCTTCTCTCCCTCTATAGATGCCTCTCTGATAATTATTTAAATGTGTTTGTTGATCTCCTTCACATTATAGAAAATTAAATTTCTGGAAACCTCTTTAAACTGATGCTTTGACTGAGTAGGAAGCTGGGATATTTGTGTCAGAAAAAGCAGCAAAATGCACCTGCTGTTTGGGATTTGTTGGGGATAAATTGCCACTGGTAATCATGACTGTCAGTAGCTCCAGATGCTGTCTATTACCTGATTAAAATGTTAGAGAGGATCCAGGACAAGTGTTACCTAGAAGGGAAGGGAGGAGGTTGACAGACCAAGGTGGCTACCAGAGGAGAGCAGGTATGAACTGTTCTGCTGCACAGAGGTGCTCACCTTTAGTCTTACCTACATCCTCCCACACTGTCGTGAATGGGGAGTGTCCTCTCAGTTTTAGCTGGAAATATCCACTCCTAAGTGCCTACTTAATAGAGATTTATTCAAATATGTAGCATGGGTTTGATTTTGACAAAAATAACTCTGGTAAAACTGGTCACAGTGATCCTAAGACTGGTAATCAATATCCATACAACTGTGAATTGAAATAAATCCATACTTACCATTTGAAGATCAAAGCATTGTTGTTCAGAAGTCTGTCTTCCACAGGTGGTCCCTAACATTTGCATTCTGCATGTTCTAAAGAGTCACTGAACTTATTTATTCTCCCCCTATATTTCACTAACAAGATAAATTCCTGAGGTCAGCCTTGGGCAATGTAATTGTGATGGGCACCGTGTTGTAACCCTGGTGAGTGCTGAATGCTCACTGTCCCCTGAACTGCAAGTTCAGCTATATCCTATATTCTGATAGGAGCCACAGTCCTTCACTAGGGCAAAAAACTAAGAGTTGGTTAGACATGCTATAGGGCTCGTAATAAAACCTTTGCAGATTCTCAGCAAAGCTCCTATTTCAGCAATGAGGATGTTTGAATGGCAGAAAGCCAGGGAGAATATTCCATCGCACCAGACATTCTTGCTTCCATTTCATATATCCCAGTATAAAACAGATTTTGTTTTCTGCATGTTCTTAAAACCTCATGTCACCTTTGGGTGCTCAGAAATGTTTTTTTTTCCTGATGCCATGTGTTTTTTTGAAGTGGTGGTCAGTTTCAGCATAACCTTATGCTGCACCAATATTGGGCATTTATCAAATCCAAATTATATTTTGAAGGTATGATTATCTGAAGTTTTCCATATTTTTGGAAAGGAGGCCAGGTCATCAAGGGAAAGAGAAACATATTTACATGAAATATTGCACAATCCAAATTCAATATCTGGGGTTAAACACAAAGGTCAGTGAATCAGAAATTGTTTTCAAATCATTCCAGCTAGAAGAAGCAGTATAGTCACTTTAATTAATAATTGAGTTTTAAGCACCAGACAGAAAACACTGTTTTACATTGTGTTATTAAATACTGGAGTGTTCTGCATCATCAAAGTTCCACTAAATGGTAGAAATTAAATCATTTTCCAGTGTTCAATCCCAGACCTCTTCATCTTGATGCCTATGCTCTCAGCATATGTTTGTCTGAGAAGCACTTGCAAACAATTTACTGAGATGTCTGACTATCCTCATTGCCTTCTGAGAGGAATAAGCTTTGCTCAGGCACAACATTTAGTGGTCTGTAATGGAAGGTCTGCCTTCTGCTGTCCATTCCTAGACCAATATCTCCCTTGGAAATGTAATTAGCCCTCATACAACAGTAAGAATTAAAACTATTTGGATATTGACTTTGCAATGTAGCTTGGACATTCTCGGGAAGCATTGCAGGGAAATCCAGTGTCATAATTTATATAGTTCCTGTTCTTTGGACTCCATTTCCAGTTTTGCTTTCATGAAACAGACTCCGGGTTTCACATCATGTGTACTGGTCTAATTTTATTAAAATATGTACTAGTTCACTGTAAAACCTCACTCAAACTTTTTCCTCCGCCCTTTTTTTTTCAGTCTTCATTATGCTTAATTGGCCTTAATTAGCCTCTGTCCTGATTTCCCTTTTTGTTTTGTGCATTCTATTCTAGTGTGTTCACTCTAGAATAGTTCACTCGCTCAGCCCTATGAAAGGCAAATGTGCTTGTTAGAACACCATCACACTAAGCCATTTATACTAAGAGGCAGATATATTTAGTTTTATTTTGTTTTCTTGAAAACCTTCTGTCAAAGCAGTAAGTTCCCATGGAACACAAATTATACAAGCCTGGCTTAAATTCAGTGAATAGTTTCCTCTGCACAAGGAGGAAGAGACCTATAAGAAATTGTGCATGAGTTTCTGGTTTTATCCCAGAAATTCTAGAGTGAGTTTGGGTTTCCTTCTGTGTTTTGGGGAGGGGTGGGGGTTTGTTATTGTTGTTATTGTTTTGGATGGTTGGTTGATTTTTGCGGGGGTGGGGCAAGATGGGGTGTCATTTAAGGGTTCAGAAACAGTAAGTACTTTATTTTTGTTCCAAAGTTGACAATTTCTCAAGGTTACATTACCTGAGATTAGTACATATTGTTTCAAACCAAATGGACTCCTTTAAGATCAATTGAAATAGAAACACCCCAGAATTTTTCTTAGCCCTAGCTGGCCATTGAATTAAATTGTCATTACCCTAAATTTACTTTGAGCAGATAAAATAATTGCAGGAGATAAAATAAGAACCACACTTTTTTCTTCCCTCAGTTCCTCTTGTGAAGTAGTGAAATAGGTTTGAAGCCTTTTATTACCGTATCAAAATGAAAATACCATAGTTAATTTCTAAGAAAATGTTATTAATTAAGGATTAATAGAGTAAATCACATTTGATTTGTAACCAAAATGATACAAATGGCTACAAATAAAGGACCATTCTGTTATTCTAAAAATAGAGATGTTGCAAGCAATAATAGAGTTTGTCCTAAATTCTGCAAAAATAAAATTTATAGTGATAAGATGATGCTCCATGGCCATTCAGGCTGCCAGATCCAATGGACTCTTCTGGCTCACAGTACCCAACTTCTCTCCCCAGACACAGGTCTGAAGTTGCTCATAGCTGTTAGGGCCATCGCTGCTAAAAAATGCTGCTTTATCTTATAACAGATAACTGACCTTGTATAAGCCAAAGGTGGTTTCAGAGTGAATCTAAGAAATTTATTACTCAAGATTTATTCCTGTGTGCCTGGCCATAAATTATATTTTGTGAAAAAATTAATAAATACACTCCTACTTCTACATTGGTTTCTGCACCTCTTTCATGTCTCACTCAGGTGAAACTCCAGCCAAGATTCACATGGACTGTCACATTTGGCTTCAAAGTTGGGTGCACTGTAATTAGTGCTGCGAGTAACTCAAAAGAACTTAAAACCAAATCAGAAGTTGTAAATGGTATTATATCCGAAATACAACATTAAATCTCCGAGGATCTTTGAATCTATAGAAATACACTATAAAATGACTGTGAGGAACATTCAGTCTTAATTAAACAAGACCAGCTCTTGCTCACTCAGCACTCTTAAGCAAAGGTAGATTTTTCATACAACTCTTTACTTCAACAGGCAAAATTAAGTCTGAAAAATAAAACAAATTAGCACAAGGTGGTAGAACCAGATTCAGGCAAAGTATATTTGTCCTTGTAGGGAAGACTCAAATCAGCATTTTGGGTCTATAAACTATGTGGTACACAGTGAAAAATTCTGTAACCCTTTTTAAATTAAAAAAACAAAAAAAAACCCCAAACATATTGGTCATTGTAACAGTGTTTGGTAGGTGGTAGATTATGAGTCTACCATATATAAAGCACTGCTTAGTGCTTTTACTAAGTGCTCTGGTCTCATTACAGAAAACAAGGGGGAGATCTCAACCCCATCCACATCACCCACCTTGCAGCCCCTAGGTTATATTATCTCTGCAGGTGATATCGCCAGGCTGGTATGAAAACACAGATTTATGTGGAATACCTCAGATGGGAAAAGGACAGTTGGATTATAGTTGCTCTACAGTTTGGTCTGTACTCTGCATCCTGTCAACTTTCCTGCTCTAAAAGGGCATCACAAAGGGTCACAAATACTGGTGTAAATTCACAGTTAGCGCTTTTATTGGCATCTTGCACAAGTTCAGTGTCTGGAGCTGCAGAGATGTGGCCTGGTACAAAGAGCTTCATAGGAAAGAAATTGCTCTCTGCTACTTGATCTGTCTGACAGGGAGAGATGAAATATGGAAGGAATCTTGAGAGGGGAAAAGTCTGTAGGTGTTTCCTGTCAAAATCAGTAAAAATGGATAGAAACTCTGCCAGGGGTCTTGGTTTTGAGGTTTGGTATTTGTTTTATTTTTCCTCTGCTGTTCTTCACCCCAACTTTGAATGTAACCCAAACATAAAGAACTTTGTTCTTTGGGTGGTACCAGTTCCACTTTGGTCTGGATTTTGCCAGTAAGAATTAAACTTGGGCAGGTTGCTACACAACCTACGCACTGATAAAATGATGAAGAGTATGGAAAGACAATCTAAAAATTAGTTTATGCCTTGCCAGAAACAAGACTTGTCCTTATTCAGTCCCGGGAGACAGAATCCAATTTATGGCAATTTGGCAGGCCCCTTCTAGTTCTGGCCTGACACTGTGTGTAGTAGCAAAGCTGACTCTAAAAATGATATTATATAGGATCTCTGCAATTTTGCCACACAAAAGTGCATTAATAGAAAACCACTTGTTTGAGATCTTTCACAAGTTCAGTTAAAGGCCATCGTGTCTCCAGCATTTGCAGCTCTAGGAGAGCAGTCATGCATCTCATCACAGTGTAAAACTGAAACCATTATTTAATGAGAAAAGGAGTAGCAAGGCATTTTAGTGAGTTTTTGCCCAGTGTACGTTAAAATATGAAGTTTGAGACTGCAGTAATAGTTAAACTCCAAATTGTTCAGAGTAGATTTCAATCTGCTGGATAAAAGTGGTTTTCAAATTTTTCTTTTGTTTTATAAAGACAGATTTTGTTTGGTTTCACATAACTTAAATTTCTTTAAGCAGCGGTACAAACGTGTTTGCTATAGGCCAAACCTTTATTAAAGGTACTAGATTCCATTTACCTTTTTATTGCACTTCCTGGAAATGTATTTTTCCAGAAGTACAACTAAAACCCAGAATTATCCTTGCAGGCACTGTGTATGCATATCTGCGTGTTAATTCTGAGAAACAAAGCACATAATTCCTCATTCATGCACAGAGTTCAGCAACTTCAAGGCTCAGTTATTAGGATCAGAAGTGCTAATACAAGATAAGACACAAGACCTATCTTTCACAGAAATACTTAAAAAGGCAAGGGATGTTAAAAGCAGTTTGGGACTGACCAAGCATTTGAAGACTCTTATGCAGCCAGTTAAAATTTAAAGAGACTAAAAGATAAACACAGATCAGTGATCCTGATAAAATGTATGTATCAGGCTGCCATTTGAGTTTGAAGTACACAAAAACTAAAGGACACATACAAGTGTTCACACAAGGGATTGTCATGTAGCTGGTGAAAGCTGCTGAATTTTGGAAACAGGGAATCCAAAACTTAGAGCTGAAATATTCAACCCCCCCCACACACACACATACACACCTCTATATATATGGAATAACCATCTGACCCAGGGTCACAAGGGGTGTTCCTGGAAGAGCTGCTGGTATTCCATGGTGCTTTTTTGCAGGTGACAACTTCATGTAGTCCTGGTGGCTTTGTCCCCAGAGAGAGCAACTATCACTTCCCCTTTTCCCTCATTGCTCTTATCCAAGTGCCAGCCATGGGCCTCCTGTTGATGGGGCAGAGTATCCATGAAGGCCTTCCCTTCCTCAGGCCTGTCAGGTGAGTGAAGCACTACAGTTTTGGAGAAAACAGCTGAGTGAAGCTGTTGGTTGCATCCACAAAGAAAGAAATGGGCATCATGGAAAGAGTTATTGGTTATTCTGTGGTCACCCATCTCCCTTGTTCTAGAAGCAAGAAAAAGCATACTATGAAAAAGTGATTATATATTGCTTCCTGCTTCCAGGAAAAGTGGCAGGAAAAGCACAGATACTGACATCTCCTGGAATGAAGAGCAGAAAATCAGGGGGAAGAGATGACTCTAGTTTATACTGTGACTGACAGATTCTTTCTCTTTTCCCTTAGTTTGGTTTATCCAATACAATTTAAATAAAAAGCACATGGGATTTGCATTTGTAATCCAGGAAACCCATACCAGAGTTTTTCATTGTAAGGTGTTGGTCAGTGAAAGTAAAGACATGCCTCACACTTGATAAATTTCCTGAGAGGCGTGTATCTCTCGGAATTATTCTAGCGTTTTAATACTGTTGCATTTGGATATTGTATTATGTTTACTGTTTATAGATGCTGCAGTACAGGGATCAAATACACAGCTTCTCTCCAGGCAGGCTTGACAGGCATTATCTGTGCGGTTTTACACAGCTGGGAATGTGTCTAAGCAAAAACTCATCCCTTTATGTAGTGAGCCATGGAAAGCTGCTACAGAGCTTCAGGAAGGGTTCCAGGGGAAACCTGCAAGTCTCTGAGAGTGCCAGAAATAATTATTTTAGTTTGATTTGAAAGTATGCAACTCTGAAAAGACAGTGTAAGGATGCAGTGCTACAAGCTGCTTCCTTACATTTCTCCACCTTATGAACCTCACATGGATTCTAACCTGCTTGATTGCAGAACAGGGTTTTCCTATAGCTGCTGTCGTTTTGTAAGAGCCTTAAGTCTTGCCTCCTGTTAATTCTGCAGGGTTATGCGGCTGACAATGAGTTTGATGAAGTGTGGGTTTTGTTTTGCATATGAGCAGAATTGCTTAATCAGTTCCAATTAGAAGACTAAAAAATTTTCCTTAAGCTTATGCAAGAGCAAGCTTTAATATGTAGCACTTGTTCTTCATGTCAGAAGACCTGCATTTCATTACTCTTGCTCTCTTTGCTGCACGTCAGGATCAAGTTGGTGGAACTGACATTTGCAAGCTCTCCATTCCACCAAACGTTTTCCTTGTTTCCTTCCAGAGTGCTGTTCTGCTTTTAGTTTAAAGAAAGACACAGTTTGCATTTATGCAGTATTGTAGATTAGACGAGGTACAGTCTTCTCTTGTGAATAGATAAGCAACTAAAGATTACACAGATGGTTTTCCTCACACGTTATAAGAATCATTCAGAAGGATAAGAATGGCTTCCTGTGGTTGGAAGAACATCTGGCTAACCCTGGCAGGTTGTAATGAATTCTACTATGGATGCTGTCAGCTGTCTGTGTGCCTCAATTGAAAGCTTTAAT
Organism: Petroica traversi; assembly: GCA_025920805.1. Classification (NCBI taxonomy): domain Eukaryota; kingdom Metazoa; phylum Chordata; class Aves; order Passeriformes; family Petroicidae; genus Petroica; species Petroica traversi. The sequence goes on from JAHLSL010000010.1 coordinate 14,162,080, forward strand.
AGACACACCATAATTGATGCCTAAATTTCCAATTTTGGGTATGCAAAATTAGGGCTCAGTGGTGAAAGGTACTCAGGATATTTAAGGTAGCATCACACCATAAATACATAAATCATTATAGCAAAATGAATGCCTGTGTCAGAATTGTAAGGAAGATATCAAAGAGGGTACAAAAATGCATTTGAGGTAACATAGCTTGAAGTGTAAGAATGTTGCAGGGAAGAAGTATTTCCTCTACTCCTTTTAAATACAGTCTGGTGCTTGTAAGCAGCAAGTCATTTGATGTCCCCATGTTTGCACACCTGTAGAACAGCTTCTTCAAAGTCCTCTCACTCAAGTAAAACTTACAGTGGGTTGAAAGAATTTGTACTTGACAAAGGAGATATCCAGAGATTGTTCCAGCTTGCACAGAAAAAAATGCATGTGACAGATTACATTAATATGAAATGAGTATTTCAGAAGTTCTCTTGAAGCCCTTAGAAACAATTTCATTTCTTTTGTGGGACAGAATATTTAAGAAATGCTGTAAAACAGGAAGTAACTAGAAAGAATTTCATGGTCTTCAGAATAAAAACGTGGGAGTGAGGAAGGGGGAAAAGCAAGAGTGGTATGCAGCTGATGTGAAGTGAGGAAAAATACTGTCTTCTCTCTCCCACCTCCCCAGTTTTGCAAGATCCAGTGGGCAAAACCATTCAGAAAAAAAAAAAAAATTATCATGGAGGACCATATCTCTTTGGAGACAGAGGATGATGAATGCCTTCCTGTATCCCAGATCTGGGCTGCCTGCAATAGACTGAGTGAGGAAACAGACACTTGAATTCAATTTTCTTGTATTTTGAGATAATTAATGTACAAAAAAAATGGTTCCTTCTGTTTAGTGCCATATCCAAAAGCAGTCTGTGATCACGTGAGAAGCACCAGGAGATAAAATCTGGTGTTAGTGAGATGCCACACCGATGCTTGACAGCATATACCCTATTTCCTGATCCACAGGAATACTTGCCCTCCCTCTCACAGCAAATATGCTTCTATCTCTTAGCAATCTGTGCATCCATTGCAGCTAACTGGAATTGTTTCAAATTAATGATCTTTTATAAATGAAGGTGCAGTTAGTACTGAATTTACAAAATGCTTAAAACTGTTTATTGTGCCTATTACTTAACATTAATGCTTAGAATACAGGCAAATTCTTCTCACTGTCTATTTTAAAACAGAGATCAAGCTTTGGCTTCCTTGTGGAACTCTTCACTGAGGTGAAGGGCTGGAAAGGGGAAAAATTTAGTATATTATGTCATAAAATGCAGATATCTTGTACCTTTTTAGGAACAGTTTAGCATGATTTTACACACAACATAGCCAATGTATGCCCATTTTTTTCTTTGTAGAAAAGCATCTTAATTTTTCAAATTTTAGGAAGTGAAGGAGTATGGTTTGTGAGTCACCAAAAAAACCCCCACTTGATCTGTGACTCTCAAAGCCTCCTGGAAGGAAGAAAGGAGGATAAAGACAGAATAAGTACCATGTACATGTATGCAAAGCAACTGTTCTTAAACAGTCATTTTTGCTTTTTTTAGGTCTCTAAGATTAGATTCCAAATTTTCTAGTTTCTTATGTTTTTATTCCTTACAGTGCCTTTTAATTTGAAAGCTTTGCTTTAAGGGAAGATCAAACAGTTAATGTTTCAGTATGGAAATAATCACTGTTGACAAATTAAAATGTTAAGGCAAAAGTCTGTTGAGACTGTATGGTCACACTGAAATACTGTGGAGGAATCCTCTCCTCAACATATTTTAATTTTTAGAGCAGCTGAAAGACGTATGTGCATACTATCAACGTCTTCTCCAATGCATTTATTCTACTACTCCCACACAAAAGGTAGGGGAGGAGATCTTATTTAAAAACCATTACAAAGACATAACTATTGAATCCAGGTTGCCAGAGAAATCATTTAAGACAGAAAACCACTGTCTCTCAACAATACAATAATGCCACGGGGGATGGATGATTATCCATGAGATAATTTTGTTCGTGTATTCTAAATCTTTCCCTTCCAAACCTGGCACCTTGGGGTATGAGAGCTTATTATAAATTATTCTCTAATATACATTCAAACCAAAACACTGGAGTATAAGCTATCATTTATAAAATGCTTTTATTCCCCCAGTCCTCTGTGTTGGTAGGTTGCATATTTTACACAACGAAACTGAGAGGGTGTTTAAAAAACAAGAACCCTATAATGAAGTTGTGGTTCCCATCAGATTCTTCTAGGGATGACAACTCAATGTTGAAGTAGCCTTGATGTTGCAAGTCACCCCTGGTTCTCCTTATATAAGACTTTATTTAACAATCAGGCCAGGGTCAGACTACTCCTTTTAGAGATAAGGGTGTTCTTGAAGGCTTAAGATGATTAGGTCTCTGTATCACAAATAGTTCGAAACACTTGGACCCTTTTGAATCCCCACAGAAGTCTGGCATTAGTATTTTAAAACAGATGTATTTAATAGGGTTTTTTCTTTAGAGAGAAAGGATTTACCATGTTGCAATTTCTTCATGATGATCTCAAAACTAATTGAGGAAAGAGGCAAAATTTTGCTGCCACAGTCTAATGTGGTTACAGCTTGGAAGCTTTCCTGTTTTTCAGAGAATTTTGCTGGGGGAACATAGAAATGCAGTCTGCCCATACTCTCAGACCTGGAGCTGTACTCAGTGGCTGCAGACAAGCCTCTTTGTTCTTTAACCCCCCAACTGAACCAGGGTTGTGAATCTCACAAGCTAAGAAGCAGAACTCTCATCCTGCTTCAACTGGGTCAGCTTTTGCAAGAAGGGCAAAGTGAAAATAGTTTTTCAAAATCCAGACACTGGGGGGGAGGGCAGAGGGAAAGTGCAATTATGTTGTCACTGTTTATTTGCAAAATCTGATGAGTGGTTTTTGTCCCTTCGGTAGGTGTTCTTAGCTGCTGACAAAGAGCTGGAAAAAGGGAGGCACAGGGAAATTTTGATATCCATGGCTTCAACCATGACCTCTAACTTCAAGACATGAACCCAGTGTCCTAGCTGAGCTCCTTTAAGCAAGCTGGACCTGAGTGCTAAGGCTGTCATTCCTTCTATGAGTGTATTCCCACTGCCTAATGAGCTGTAGGATAACAACTTGGTTATTTTGTCCACATCTGCTTTAGCAACAGGCAGAAAGTTGTTACCCTCCAGATGAGTGCTAAAAAGAGATGGTTTAAAACAAAAAAAACCCACTACCATCACAAAACCAAAAAAAAAAAAAGAAAAACCCAAACCCACCCCTTCAATAAAACCAAAACCAAATCAGAAAACTAAGAGCATGGAAATACTCGGAGCACAGTTTGGTTTCATGAAAAGCTACCTGTCAAGTTTATGTGCAAAATATCCTTTATTAGAAAATTCTTGTAGGCAGTGCATGATAGATGGCATGTAGGGAAGACAGACAACAACCTACTGCGCTGTTTTCTTTCTCTCTTCTTTGTTTTGTAGTATTTAACAGCCTACAGCACAAGATTTAGTGCCATGGAAGCATGGGCTACTAAAGAGGAAATACTTGATCAGCAGAGGAAACACAACTGACAATTCCTGCAGAATTTATTCTCCACTATTCTTTGACTCTCGTTGGTCTTACAAAACAATTTTTCATCGACCTAAATCTCCCCTAACCTGAAATCCAACATACAAGCAGTTATTTTCTTTCCTACGAAACAGCAATAAGGCTTTGATGTAACTTAACTGGAAAAAACCAATGCTTTTAGTAAAAGATTGAAAAATTGCAGTTTTAGTTTCCTTTATCAACCCTTTTTCTTACTTACTTTGAAGCTTGTTTCTGTAGTTCTGGAAGGGATGGGTCTTTACAGAGGCCAGCAAATCAATGTTCAGGGGCAGAGGAGGAGCTATGAAATTAGAGGATGTTTTTTGTGAATACTTGTATGAAACCTGCAGTTCAAGGCTATGCTATTACAAGGGAAAGGGAATACATAAAGGGTTTTATTGGCTTGTCTCTCTTCCACCCACAGAGCAAAGGAAATGTGTGTGAATGTATGTACATAAATAGCAATCTGCAGGCACTGGAAATAATAAGCAGCTGAGTATGACAGTGACCTGTTTCACCAAAAATTATAGTTAAACACACTATGTGGTCTGGGTGAAGGTTTTAAGTTTTACCATCTCAAAAACATGACAGTTAGGTAGCTGAATCGATTTTCTGATTTGAGATCTACAAGTTGACCTTAGAAGTGTACCAATATGTCTATTTCACTACCAGGTGTGCTGAAATGGTCTGAAACTTTCAAGACTTGTATGTTTCAGTATTCAGGTAGTTCTCTTTATTGCATGGTAATACAGTTTGACAAAGGAAAGTCCAGAAACTGGTGTAACTGATGCTACAATAATGGTACACTCTGCTGCATACAATGATGCTACATTTATGGAATAAATCCATTTTAAATGCTCCAGGGAGACAAGTCCTTTGTCATAACACCAGAGGTGGTATATTATTTAATAATATACCAGACTTCGGAAAAGTTCCATTGCCAGCTGCTTATGTAAAATGACCTGTATAGGACAGAAACAGGTTCCCAGTATGCTGTAATAAAATAATTATTAGCTCTAGTGTTTTGGAAAATAGCAGCATCCTTCCACTAAGGAATGTGGTGCATTGCCCACAAATTATTTGTCCTCTCTCTAATATTGTTTAAGTCGGGGGAGGGAAGGAAGGAAAAGATTAACTTTCTCCAACTGTTCATAAAATCCTGCAAGACAAGAAAAGCTACAACCATATGTTAAAATCATGTATTTCTCTGTTTATATTGGTGTTTTACAATACATAAGGCAACCAATTTAAAAACATTTTCTCCAAGAAATCCAATGTGAATAGTGAACCCTGTGTGATCACAGGGAACAGGTTTAAGTGCACAGAGGTACGTGTAGGAGGTCCTTCAGAGGAGTGCTGAGAGTCCCATGAGGTGAGGTTCATCTATTTGTTTTTTGGCTGTGAGGCAATGTACAGTGCAACCAGACAGTAGATAGTCCCTCCTATTGTCAGAGCCATCGTGGTCCGATAGAGCATCCTGTCGGGAACTCCTCGCTTCAGGTGTACTGGTAGCCCATCTGATTTCTGTGGGAAGAGTTCAAGGAGAAAACAAGCAAAAAATAAATTAACACCCATACTGAGGTAATTGAGGAATAAGCTACCTTGGGTAAATGAAGAGACTTCCAATCTCCTGACAAATGGGCTCACTACAACCAAGTGTATTATGTGGGCTTTGTCTAGCAAGACAAATGTGAAGGCAAGTTAATTTTGTTAGCTAAAGCTGTTATGTGCAAGGAGAAAGAATGTATCTTGAAATATTTCTTAAGAGGTCCTGGATGGGAAAAGTGTCACTAACAACAGAATGTGAAAAGATATGTATAAAAAATTATTCACCAAGTCAGACTGACACATTCCAAATGGAAGTGGCATGAGAAAAGGGAACATTATATAAAGCACATTCTTGATGCTTAAAAAAAAAGCTGAACTAATTTGTTTTGAGAAATGTCCTACTACATTTAGAAATTGCATAGCTAACAAACTGGCTTTGAAAACTTTACTGTGCTGCTCTTACACTGCACTATAAACAGCTTCAGCAACATTCAAATTATTACACACAAAACAGTAATGATTTGCTTTGCTCCTCCACATCTGCTTTAAGGCACACACTTGGATTTCCAGAGACAAAATGCTTTCTATAGTCAAATAATACAACTGATTTCTGAAGTCAGCAAAAAAGACAATGTTACTGCATATTTATCCACCTTCTGTATTTATCTCCTAAACAAGGCATAGATACACTTTTCAGTATAGTACAAGTACACAGGTTACACTGTACGTGACAGTTTCTTGACTAGACTTTACAGAATTAAGGTATTATAGAACAACAAAAGTAGTTAGCTATGTTAAAATAAGGACAGATATATGTCCCATCTCTCCAGTTTTAAGTTACTCTCAAAGTTGTCATTACCTGGAAAATTTTCTGTAGGTCTGGCACCTTGTTTGTACTCAACAAAGAATCAGTTGCCAGTAACCGTGAAGTATGTTTACTTGTCCCAAAAATCAGATCTGGGGATTCAGTGGGAACTGGGAATGGTTTGAGTCCCTGCATAAATAAAGATTAAAATATCAAGGTATATCACACTTGCAAACGTACCAATTGCCACATTAGGCAGGCACACTGCCAGTCATTACAAGGACACATTACAAAGAGTTTTTATCTGTTATGAAGACTTGTGACAATGAGCTACAAACACATTGTTGGCCCACTGTTATCTCAGTGACAACTTTGGGTCAGTACTTAGCAAGGAAAAGAAAAGCCTCCTTTCCAATTTCCTCATGGCATGAATTTATAGCTGTTATTTTTCTGTGCCGGTTCAAATTACTGCTTCTATTTTGCACACAGACTATCTAGGACTCTCTCTGAGCAGTAGGATTAGGATCAACTCTACCTCCTGAATGCTGCAAGCAGTAGCCAAAAATAACTGGGCCTTAAATAATTTGGTGAATAGTCTGGGGATTAAAAAAAAAATAGGATTAGGATGATTTGGGTCATACAGAAGTTGTAAGCGGTGCTCAAGGCCCTTCAGAGACCCTGGTATCCCTGATAGTGGATATTTTATGCAGGTATAACTACATCCTATAATTCCGCTGCTGCTGAAGCTTCCCACACCTCAATGTACTCCCCATGAGCAGCACAGTTCAACTTCCTTTTGGTTCACAGGGCTGTACCGTGCATTTTCCGTAACTAAAAACTACGTAATTCAGTTTTATGATCAAGGGCACAAAGTCTCACCCAACATGAGGTGGCCTCCTTGTCTTTATCACTCTAGTTAGATTTAACAGTTATATCTGGACATGTGGCAATGACGTTTTACATTATGGCTCTCAAAACAGTTGCAATTTTTTTCCCTAACTTGCTGCAGAAATTAAAAGCATTGCACAGTTAGTTTAATGCAACAGGTTTTTATTACAAACAGAAGCAGCCATGGATCAAGTTAAGACTGCAGTGAAATTCTGGTTTCTGTAGTAAGGACTAGTTGAAGTATTTTGTATTTAAGAGAACTCTGACAGTATTGGAGCTGGAAGCAGACTGGCGCTCTCTTTTGTGCCAGCCATAGACCAGACATGTTTCCCATATGTCAATTCTCTGCTACAACAGGCATCTTCAGCAGAAAAACCAGGTTTCTCAGCCTCCCAAATTAGCCTAGGGAATGGTCATCAGTGCTCTACCCTGAAGATGTAGGCTCAGCTTCCAATTCTTCTAGTGCTTGAATGAATATTAGAATCCACTTGAGACCTTTCTGGTTATGTTTTGAAAGGCAGCAGCAAAGCTGAATTTCTTGGCACATTCAGGAACTTCTGCCTTCCTACTGAGCAGGCTTGCACAGAAAGTAAGCACTGAAATATTTAAGACCAGTGACCAGTTCTGGCCACAGTGCTATGAAGGAAGCATCTGGGGAAATATTAGTAGCCAGGGGAAGTTACTAACTATAAATTCAAGGCTAAGTACCAGCTACATCAAAGGCCTTGAAGAAAGCAATTTTGGACAAGTATTTTTGTTACAGGAACTTTAAGTACTTTATTAGATTGGTCTTTAAAAAAATAACTGACAGAAATAACTATAGAACAGATGTTTATACTAAATATGCAGGTGGCTTCTTCTCCAAAGCTTTTCTTGCCTTCTTGATTGTTAGTATTGCAGTAAATGTGAAAATGCATATATTTCCTTGCCTTAAAGTTTCCAGTTCTGAATCTCCCTTTTGCCTTTCTGACAGCTCAATGTTTTCAGGAGCATTGCCATCTAATAACTTCAATTCTTAGTAAATCAACAACCATAGATTATGGCATACTTGTTTAGGCTTTAGAAATACATTCTGTTCAGATACTTTTAAGATCCCCCATAGCAGAGTCAGACCGGACTCAAGTGACAAACTTAATTGTGAATCAAATGGAACCAGCTCAGAAAACTCACATACTCATCAGTGTACTGGTGTAAATTCCTTCCAAAGCAGCATGGTGCCACTTCAGAACATCACCCAGCAATTTAAATAAAAAACATTGATGTGGTTCACTGGTTTCAAGCAAGAGTACAAAAAACCACATGCTGCTGAAGGGAGACAGTTCAGTTTGCTTAACTCAGATGCTGCATTAATTAGGGTTCCTCAGCAATTTCACTTTAATTTTGTCCATGAATTGAGAGTCTTGGCCAACTCCAACCAAGTTCAATTAAATTAGTGCAAATGTTTGCCTGTTCCAGCTTGCCACTTTCTCTCAATAACCACAGGCAAGTACCAAGTGCTTTATCTCACACCCAGCTTACCAAGCCTTAGCATGGGTGAGGAGAAGTCCTGTGTAAATGTAAAAGCTGAATTTCCCTGCAGTCCATCTTTAAGTAAGAACTGACACATCTTAAATGACCCTTGGTCACTGTATTTAACATTACTAAAACCAAGGGTTTATTTAATGACATCAGTGTCTCGCTACATTCAGGATAGTACTGAGGAATTAATGCCTCTACATATTTGACCTATGCTTCATTAAAAAAAACGTTTATCATTGATAATTCCTCTTCTGATACTAAGGTGTTAATCTTTTATTCCTAATCACTATATGATTTTTTCCAATTCCTGCTTAAAGTACAGCAGATGTAGCTATGCAGAAGAGTCAATATCAGGTGATTTCATAAGCACGCAATAGCAATGACTTTTTCAAGTCCTGATGTCCTCAATGAAAGGTCAAGGCATGTAACTAATCCAAAAGAGCAAACAAAATTCTCTGCCTTCCCTTTTGTAGAGTGTTTGTTTTCCTGTCAGAGGTTTGAAGATCTTAGGACCCAATGCATCTGTTGGTTTGCCATCAGGCTCCACGTTAAAACAAATTTACACCTTGCTAGTATGAATTTGCAACCCAGATATACATTTTCCTGACAGCAAAAACAGTTAAGGATTTGGAGCATAATTTAATGGAGACAGCACCACTTTGAAGTTTTTAAATGTATGGGGAATTGCTCAAACAGATCAGAGTGAGAAACTGAGTAAGGGCCAAAGGGAAAAGGGGAATAGGGAAGTTACTCTGAGAATCAGTATTTCAGAACATGCACTGAAATAACTTTTATGAACCCACTGACCCTAGACACTTCTAAACTCAGTAGCAGGTCTTTCACAGTAGAACACACCTCACTGCATAAAGTTAAATATATTTGTTATGACTAACACAAGGCTCTTAGATAAAATCACTTGAATCTTTGTTGGTACTGGGATGATGATTCAGTGACATCGATTTTGTGTATGTATTAAGTATCATCTAGGGCATGAAAGGTTACATATTATAAATTCTTAACAAATTCTAAGCAATTCATATTGGCTAAAATCAAAATATCTGTGGCTCATGGGGGCTTTAAATAAGCACTGTAAGTTGTATCAAGTGGAGATACTGTAGTACAAGCAGTACAAGTAAATACATACTAGAATCATGTTCAGTAGAGGAACTAGGGAAAAGTTCATGTACTTGTCCTCATATGACACCACTTGAAACTGGTCCCAGTGCTTGTACTTAAAACATAAGATAATTCTTTGAATTTATGTTTTTACGGAATTTTTAATGCTTATAGCAGTCATTTTCCTCCTAAATATGAGAGCAGTTATGGAACTACTTCACTTCTCAACTAGCTAAGGAAGTTCCCATTTATTCAAACATGATAAATTGTTCAGACTACTTATTACAACTTTGTTGAATGCAAAATTAAATCTTCTAAGAATGCTAAGACTGAGATGGAAAGAATACAGATTTCAAACTCAAGAGATTTTTTTTTTGTTAGTATAAGCTGTTAGTTACATTATTGTCAGCAAAATAATTTTTGAAATCCATTTGGACTGATATTTTGCAAGCCCACAGCAAGCTTAAACCTGCAGTAAAACACTACTCCATTGGGAAGCTCCATTACACCAGAACGAAACAGCACAGAACAGAATTATTATACTGAATATTTTACCAATGAGAATTTAAATGGCAGGATGGCTTCACTTTTCCAGAAACATCAAAATAAATAGCAGCATAAAAGGAAACTATGTGTCAAGCTACAGTTTTATTAAATGAGCAATTAACTCAATAGGAAAAAATATACTTTGTTTTGGACTTAACACCTAAATACTCATGGGACTACCCCTGTATTTCAATGTAAGTGCCTTCAGGGGCTCTACCACACAGCTGCTGCCACCCCACAACCATGCAGGGGCTCTTCCTTCCTGTATGAGCTACTGTGCTTTTTTTCCATCATGGAAGCTCACAGCATTCCTGTCAGGTCATTCCCACACTCTTGATAGGTCCTTCTGAATGGCAACTCTACTTCAAAAGTTTTGGGGCCACTCTGTAAACTTTACAAGAGTGCACTCTATTGCCTGCTCCAGGGAACTGTTAAGGTCCAGCAGGAACCTGCAGCACTCCACTTGGTAGGAGCATCCTGGCAGAGCAGGAACCATTAACCACTGTACTCAATCTGATAATCAAAGTCTCTTAACGTCAAACAAATTTAAAAATTAAAAAGTTGTGTAGTTGTCCTGGGCCCCTTGAAATAATCTGAGATTTTACAGCTGCTTAATGCAATGTCCTTGCTTGCACAGGATGACCAGATTCTCCAAGTAAAACTCTCACAAGTCAAGGATACCCAGGAAAGCAGAACTGTAAAGTAGGTTGCTAACAGAGTTAACAGGCTAAGAATGAAATAAAGTTGTGTATCACAACAATACACATTAGTCTACAAGAATGCAGAGACTAACTAATTTCAGTTGCTTCTTATTAATAAATTTATTGGGGAAAAGTCCAACCATAACTTTGATTTCATTTGTGTGTGTGCCCACGTATTTTTTTTTTTTCTTAAGACTTGTGCTGTTTAATCAGATATTTGTTCTCTGGTTGACTTCTAAAAAATCATTCTTACAACTCTTAACTTCAGTTTACAGGTTTTTTGTTGGCTTTTTTTTTTTGCTGTAAGAATTAATTTTTTTCAAACTTTACTCAGAAAATTGAACATCATGCACCAACCATGCCGCATTTGTTCCATGACAAAATCATGTTACAAATCTTCCTAATATCACTTACGAATTTATGCTGAGGTACAGAACAACAAACAATTTCTGTGGTTTATTTTCAACATGCAACTCTCCATGTCTTGAAATGACTTGGGGTTCATTCTTTCTCCCCTCATTTAGATTTGCTTTGCTCCTGAAGAATTAACCACGTACCTTCACTATGCAGGATGAAAATTATAAGCTTATTTAATGCCATCTTTAACCTCTGTAGACTTATTTGCTAAGCTAGCATCATACAGAGAAGAGGTGAATTTTCATTTTAGGTAAAACAAACTTTTATGGATTTGTGTCTTCCCTGGGAAGGGTTTTAATGCTTTCAGAATTTTTTTTCCCCTGCGTGCATGGACATAAGAGAGGGGGCTACCCATAGTGCTGTTCCTGCTTGCCAGCTGCAATTTACAGTGCAATGTCCCGTTCTAGGACAATAATTTCAGGAAGGACATTGGGGAGCAGGAGCCGTCCAGAGCAGGGCAACGGAGCTGGGGAAGGGTCTGGAGCACAGGTCTGGTGAGGAGCAGCTGAGAGCTGCGGGAGTTTAGCCTGGAGAAAAGGAGGCTCAGGGGGAACCTCATCCCTCTCTACACCCGCCTGAAAGGAGGCTGTGGCCAGGTGGGGGTCGGCCTCTTTTCCAAAGCAACAAACACAGGATGAGAGGAAATGGCCTCAAACTGTGCCAGGAAGGAAGTCCTTCCCAGAAAGGGAGATCAGACATTAGGCTGGCTGCTCGGGGAGGAGGTGCAGCCGCCCCGAGGTGTTTAAGGAAAGCCCGGACGCGGCACTCGGTGCCCCGGTGCAGCTGACACGGAGGTGCCCGGTCACTCGGGGATCTCGGAGTTCTTTTCCTGCCTCACTCATCCCGTGATTCGGTGATTTTAAACCCCGCCGGCCAAGCACCGCGGGACCCTGGAGCAGCCTCTCTGACGGCAGCGTTAATTCCCTGCCGTAACCCCGGCCCGTCCCAAAGCCGCCTCAGGGCACAGCGCGCGTCCGCCTCGCCCA
>JAHLSL010000010.1:14174611-14201397 GCA_025920805.1 Petroica traversi
GCTGTTTGAGGCCGTTTTCTCCCATCCTGCCGCTGGCCCCGTTCACGGAATTGTAGAGTCCCTCAGCCTCCCTTTTTTCTCTCTAAACACCCCCAGCTGCTCTCATGGGATTTGTGCTCCAGACCCTTCCCCAGCTCCATTGCCCTTCTCTGCTCCAGCACCTTCATGCCCTTCCTGTACTGAGGGGCTCAGAACTGGAGACGGGACTTGAGTTGTGGCCTCCCAGTGCTGAGTGCAGGGGAACAATCACATCTCTGGTCCTTCTGGCTGCACTATTGCTGGTACAGGCACACTCAAGAATATTGAATATTTACATTGAATATTTATCTCAGAGTTTCACAAGCCTGGGTCCTTGGTGGTGTTCCAGAAATCAAGCACACCAATTACCAAAACTTTTTACTTTTTATCTATTTTAGCCAAAAAAGTCATTAATTGGCTGGAACTAACCTAGTTCTCTCATTATTTCGTATTCTATCTTCTGTTTGTCAATTATTTTCTTGTGCCCCATACCAATTAGTTCACAGGCTTAGTCTTTCTCTTCTCTTGGGTCTGTGGGTTTCTTGAGTTGATGGTCTGAGTCAGTTGTCACAACCTCCATTTTCCAGGATTACCTTTTACCCAGTCGAAGCTGATTCAGCACCATTGCCTCGTTGTCTTCCTTATCTTGGGAGTTTTATCAGATGTCCTTGTTGCCTGTAAGTTCTGCATTCTTTGAATCCACTACCATTGGTACATCCTTCTTCCTACATCCTGAACCTTTTTAACCTCCCACTAGGTCTGAAACCACCAGGTCATGTCAAGCCCTAAATCTTTACAAGGTTTAACAAGGCAATTCTACTAAAAAGGAATTCTTCTTTCTCACCTCTGTACACCACTTAGAACTTGCTTGTCAGGTGCTATCTGCTTCACAGATTAACTCATACAAAGATCAAACAACATCCTTTCTCAGGAAAATTTCTACATATTTCACATTTTGCAACAGATGCAGCAGGGGTTTTGTTTTCTGGAACTAAATTGCTGTGTCTCCACTCTAACAAGTGATTCACATGTCTCTTATTAAGGGATTCCCTTCTCTCCTACCACCTTCTGAAAACATCAGAAATGTTTGATTCATTGCATAAAATAAGGCTTTTGCTAAAAAAAGTCGGCATCATAAACCAGGGGACTGTGATATGATGCTGCTTTTGGTTGTGAATTCAGTGTTCCCGAGAAGTCAGCAGCCCCTCAGCTGCCAGAGGTCCTGGCACAGCCTCGCCCTGCACAGAGCTCCCGGGCCTGTGGTCCCTCAGTGACTCAGTGCCTACCATGGATCCCAGGCAGGTGCCAGCTGGCTCACTGTGAGTGACCCAGAGCATCCCGCTGGGACAAGTCTAGCAGCATGAATTCATGGCTGGAGTTCATGCTGTGAGGTGGCTGAGATTAAACATTCTGAGGCCTGGCTAAAAAGGATCATTTGTTTATAATGTTTAATCATTAGTGACCCCCACCAGTTAGATCACTGCCTATTCAGAGTCCCACATGCAGTTTTGAAGAGATGTTTGCTATAAAAATATCTGTGGTCATGCACTGAGTGAAAACTATTAAAATGTGCTTTGCTTATAAAGTGGGGGAAGATCTATTCATAGGAGGTATTTTAGAAAGTAAAATACCCATTTAAAATATGTGCGATGTGATTTCTTTACCCACCCGTGTAACGCCTTCTACTTAGATTTTAGAATTTGAGTTTGAGATGGGAAAAAGGAGCCTTGAGTTGTCTTGGATTTATCCCCTTTTGGTCAGACATCCTGTAGAGGATAACCAGTGTTCAGTAACAGGGGAAGCCCTTGGGATCCCCGCACATCCATTTACAGGGCTATGAACAAGAGCCTTGGGTCTTTGCTGCACCAGTTCTTACCTGTGCCTGTTGCCCAGATTTTCTTCTTGGGGAAATTTCAAGCCCACAAACTCTGTCTGTGCTGTTCTCCTGTCGAGAGAACCAGCTGGGTGCTCCATACGTGACAACCTGAGTGGATGTTCTGACTCTGTGTTAGGAACATTAACTGGAGAGGATATGTTATTTGCTCAGCAAGTACGAAATTTATGGAAATATTTTGTAAATGTTACAGGAAGAATTGTGAAATCCCTGCAGCTTTCAAGACTAGGCAGTATTAACGAACTGGAAGATGCTGCATAATTTATGGTTGAAAAGAATTTGCTGATCAGGATTCTATTTATTCCTGAGAAAAATACTCTAAAAGTGGTTTGATTACAAGTCTGTCTGTAATGGAGCAGAAAATCCTGAAGGTGTAGTGCACATATTCTTTTAGAGCAGAATGATGTGAATCATAGATGGGTTTGTCTGGTAGCAGTCCTGACCTTTTGAAATCCATGGGATCTAGCTCCTATTATAGTGGTTCTTGGCATATTTGTCTGCAGATGTACTACAGCTCCTCCAGTTCAGTTCTTCCAGCATTTGTCAGAAGAAATAGGTGTGCCTGGTAAGCTCACTCACTAAAGTTGTATTTTGCTCTTCTGCCTTTTTTTCCCAGTAGGAATGCATGCTGCAGGACCAGTAGAGCACCGGTTTTGGGGCAGGTCATGCCTTGAGATAACACCATTGGATAACTGGTTCTTGCTTCATTGTTGCTCTGGAATCAAATTCTTGAAAAGTCATTCAATATTGACTGAAAGCCAGAGAAAGAAAAGGTTCGTGCCCTGGAGCTCCTGGGAAGGTGTGAAAAATATACAAATTTATCCTCTTTTTCAGTTACCAGTTTAAGTCTTGATGACTAAAAGTAAGCTGTGAAACTTTGCTGCTGCAAGCTGTTGGAACAAAACCTAGGTGTGATCTCCCTCTTGTTTTAGCTCACAAAATTTAAGATGGGGAATTGTTTACCTTGCAAGAGAAATGCATGGGAGGATGACATGAATAAAATTACAGCTACAAATGGAGCTTCTGCTGTTGTTTGTGTACCACGGGAGCATGAGAACATTTCATGGCAAAAAAAACCAAAAACAAAAAACAACAACAAAAAAACCCATATAGCCTTTCCTTTAAAGGAAGAAACTTGGCTTTGTCCTAGACTTTTGGTTCATCACTTGCTTTAGTCCCTAGACTTTTGCCAAGACTGCTTTGCTTATCAGGCTTGCTGACAGAGTAGATAATCAGACTGTAAAACTTGCTGCCATAGGAAGTTCTTGGGGCAAAATGAGGCCACTCACCCTAGAAGAGTTCAAAGAAAGATTGGGCATTTTTGAAGACCATAAAACTTTGTACAGTTTACATAAACAAAATGTCCTGGGAGGAAAAGACTTCCCACTTTGGACTTTAACATGAGGTCTCACTTTTAGACACTTAGACAGACAAGTCATGGGGACTGGCAGTTGGACATCTGGTCTGTTAGGGACCAGTGTGGTATTGTCAGCAGCTAAGGAAAATAGGATCCTGAAGTTTATTCCATTTTTTCCATATTTTTAAGATCACTGGTTTCATATACGCAAGTTTCTTTATCATGGCTTGTTCCTGGAGTAGCTCTGAGATTATGTTGCAAGATGAGTGGGTCTCTGGGAGTGAATGAAGGAAGCATAGTACCTTGAGCTTATTCTGCTTTATTTTGTTGTGTTATTTATTTTGTTATTGCTGTGATTATTGTATTTATTTTCTTTTGGAGGATAAAATAAATAAAAAACCAAGACCATAATCAGTTGCTTAATGAACAAAACCTTCATATGCTAATCATTATTTCAGCACAGATGTCTGTAACTCAAATTCTGTCAATCTGCCCATGCAACTCTGTTCTTGAATTGCTGAGAACAACTGTGTGGGTGGATGTAGAACATAAAATTGCCATGTGCACTTATGTTTTGTTTATGCAGTACTCATTTTTAAGAGTACTAGATTGGATTTGCTTAATATTTGCTTTGTGTGTGTATGCATAATATTTACAAACCCCAAAACTAGGAGATAATCACCAAGATAAACTCTATTAATGCAAGAGGCTGATATTGTAAGCATGTTCCATTTGATTTATCAACTGAAAGAATAAATTAAGTCTATACACAGACTAAGGTGATAGTTACCTCTAAAATTTGTACGTGAATTTTTTGGTGCTTTATCACCCATATGTACTCCATACAGCAGACATGACTCTTGGAAATAGACCTCTATTTACAACTAAGAGATTTCTCTTTCGTAGATCTCTCAATGCTGAAAATTAATAAAAATTATAGAATATTTAAAAATAGTAATAGACTTGAAATATCAATGTAAATTTAAGCAAAGTTTTTACTGTGTAACTTTCTCATAACAGAATTCTTGCTCTTTTTTTTTTTTTAAGGAGATGCTATTAGGGAGGCAGCCATTTATATCTTCTCTATAAATTTAGAAATAATTCTGTATTTCACTTCTGTTTCCTGGGCACTTCTTAGTCTTGAGATAAGGCTTCTACATGTGAATTAGTTGGTAACAAGAGTTACTTACTAGTAATTTTGGCAATAAAGGTATTGTCTTCACTGTTGTGTGATGGGGATCAGGAATCGTTTTTAAGGCGTTGAGTCTTATCTGGGGGCATCTACCTCTTGTTGCATATCTGTAGTGTTCTTCTTAGGTTCCAATGCAGAACTTGTCAGAGAAAGTAAATGAAGGAATTGAAAACTTTATGTTGTCATTATTGTAAAGCCTAAAGAATGAATAATACTTCTGGGATTATGTTTTTTTACAGAGCGTTTCCCTGCAGTTGTGAATTACCTGAATAAAAGCAGAATGGAAATTGTGAAAATAGTGCTTTAGTCCAGGGGAGCAGTATTCTTTTATTCAATATTCTTTTATCCACCAGTTTTTAGATGTGAAAAGCATTAGAGGAAACTACAGTAAATATTGCTTTCACTACTTTTCAGCTTTGTTGTCATTGCTTTTTTTCCCCCCTTGATTTTCAGAATTGCAGAAGCAAAGTAATTTTTTCATCTGATTTAGACACCAGTGCTGGCTGTCAGTAAAATAATAATTACCTAAAATTCCTGTTCTGCTTTTGAGAAAGTAATTTCAAAATCCCCAGGCCCTATCTCTATGGTTTATAACACGTCCCAGTTTTGAAATACTGTACTGTTAAGTTGGATATTTCGCCTCTGGCTGCTGGCTTTGACACGGATAACCAGAGTTCAAAGTTTCTGTGTGCATGCTTTCTATGCTTTCTGCTGCAATACATTTCCTTCTTTTACAACCAGAAGGGAAATCTCATCATTTCATTCCTAAAGTTTTCCTTTAAACATTACATGCATAGTGAAATAGATTCCCAAATAAAATGAGTGGTACCTCTGGACATGGAGAGGTAAAATACATCTTAGAGGTTTTCTGTTTCCACGGTGCTGCCAAAGTAATCTTTTACCTCTTCCTTTTCCCCTCCTGGGCTGTAAACATTTCTCTCTCAAATAATCTACAGTCCACAACAAAAGTTTCTTTTTCTCAGATATGTTATAGATACTGGAGAAAGATGCATTTTTGTTGTATTTCATTTCTTCCTGTCAGCATTTTTATGTACAAATTCACAGGTTGTAGTGCAGAGACAACCACGTCCTCAGCTCAGTGTTATAACAAACTTTCCTGAATGAAGCATGATTGTGTTATAGACAAAAAAACCCAGACCAACAGAAACCTTCCTTGCAGTTGTGCTAGAGGAAATGTTCTGTAAAAATGTGTCATTTGAAACAGATCAATATCTATTTGTGATGTGATGGACTGGAGAGAGATGCCATGCAGTTTTTCTCAGTATTAACAACTAAAATACAGTTGTATTGGAACTGCACAGGACAATTTATGCCAGGGGTCTTGACTTGAATGCCTAAGTCTTTTGCTTTTTTTGGCCCAGTGCCCACTTGTCAGTCATACTTAATTTTAGTTGTTATCAGACACATTTCAGAACATTCTATACAGCTATCTTTGAACTTAATCTACCCTTTCCCACTGATAAAACTGCTCTGTATTTACTCTAGAAGTTCCTTGGAGAAGGCAGTAATCAATGATCATGAAGGATTGCCAACACCAGCTGCTCAAAAATCATGAGATTGGGTTTAAAATTTTGTCAGTTTATTAATATTTTAGCACACGGTCAAGTTTTACCATTTCTCTGTCACCCCTCAGGATAAAAGGAACGTACACAGATGAAAGTGATGAGTTTCAGTAACAATTTACATGATGAGTTTTAGCAACAATTTTCATAAGTAAAAAATGTCAAAAGTTGGAAACTTCTGGGTTGTAATGTCCTGAAGATATAAACTGTTAGAGCTCCACCCTCAAATTAGAGCAAAATGATGTCTGGGTACATGCTGAGGCAATGTTCTTTGATAGAATGCAATGAATTAATGCTGTTCAGGAAGAAGCAAGAATAACAGAAGTTTTTGCACCAGATGATCCCTGTTTCCTAATAATTCACCAGCTGCTGCTATCAAGTAGCAGTACTTTACACCTAAGCATCCTTGTGAGAGCACTACACACATCTTGTTAAATCTTTTGGTTGTGTTTTAGCTAAGGGTGTGTCTAAGATGCAGAGCCAAAGCCAGGGTTGCTCCTGGACATAGTTTTCCATGGGAAGGAAGCTTTTACAGCCTTTGGCCGAGTTTAGACTGAGTGAATAGGAAACCAGGACCTTGCAGTGTGCCATGGCTTCTCAGACGAGATACAGTCTACGAAAAGTCTTGAGCTGCAACTCTGGTGAAATGTCTGCAGTCCTATGGATCTACGTATGTAAAACAAAAGTTGTCCACTGTGTTAGAGAGGAGAAACTGAAATATAAGGAGCAAAAAGAGAAATTTTCTCCAGCTGTTTATAGCAGAGAAGCTTTAATCAGAAATATGTTTTTGGAGTGAGCCTCCAAGTCATACCTGTACTTTGGTTTGTATCCTTGGAGCTCACAAATCAGATGTCATTTTGGATGAATTTGGGCTTCCTGGTTGACTGTGAGATGCACTTAAGTAACACAATGTGCTCCAGATGGTCTCAGGTTCTCAGCATCATCTCTTTCATTCTGCACATCACTCCTCTTCTGTCCACTGCTTTCAACAGTAAATACAGCCTAGTAAATTGGTGGAAGATGGGATATGAGGATGGATTTTCTAGATCCTAATACCTGCCTAGAATCTCATTTACAGCTACTACCTATAAGCTCTTCTTCCAAGTACTGCTGTGAAAGCCATTTAGGTGTGGCTGAGCTTTCACTGTTCTCAGGCAAAAGGGACATCCTGGCTCAGATTGTTTGTCAGCAAGACATACTTCTGTTTTGTAATATCAATATCAGTTGTCTGGTTGCTTGAGAAATCTTCTTTTCTCATATAAAATATTCTTTATTTATGAATCATTTAGCACATCAGACATAACATAAAAATAGATTCCTGCCATGAGATCGGTGTCTCCTGCATTGAAAATAATGCACAGTTTTGATGGCATTTATGTTTGAGGACTGTATTCTGCTAGCAGCAGAAACCATTACCCCATGATATCTTTCAGCTGACTGTCTCCTAATTATCTTTCCTGAGAATCTGTAGTCTCACTGACATTCTGTAAGCATGTTACTTTTATGGATTAGTCCCTTCAGATGACAGTGTGACTCAGACCTCTTTCAGGAAGTCTTGAAGGTGTTTTGATGTGTCTCCCCTTTGCCTTGCCACATGATCAATGATGGGTTTTCCTTTTTAAATACAGTCTGCCGTTGTATACCTGTCTGTGCTTTCTTACTGCCATAGAATAACTGTGAAATTGAGAGTGCAAGCAGATCAAAGAACTATCTGGTTCCTTATCACAGCATTTCCCTGCACAGGAGAAAGAAGTTCAGAAGATTAGGTAACAGCGTGGGAGAGCTCTGGTGAAGTCCCGCGTGAGGGGAAGAGGGAAGCTCAGTAACAGCTCTGCTGGGAAGAGGACTGAAGCGTGCTGGAGTGAGTAGAGTAACAGCAGGGAAAGCTGAAAGGAACTGTTCCTGAGCCAAGTCCTTGCACACATTAAGGGGTTGCAGAAATAGGGAGCCCTCCAAGTAGATGCTGCCAGCAACATCTGCCTCTGCATTGTGCAGGAACTTTTCTTTGGCAGAACACACACAGCCTTACAGATAGATTTGGGTTCTTCGTGCTGTGCTTTGCATCTCTGTTTATAGTTATCTCCCAAGGAAGACATGACCTGAGTGAGTGCAGGTCTCTGTAGGTGGATGGAAGCATCTTCTGACCACACAATATCTGAGTAAAAAATTTGTTCAAAATGTGTCTCTTGACAATATCCTCCCTCCTAAAGATTTTTCACAGTAAATTTTGCTGAACCATATCTGGCTGCCTTGTCTTGCGTAGGTTCTGTGATGGCAATTGCTCACGGAGTGTTTCATTTGGCTCAATATGTAGCAGCCTAGGCTTTTAAAATGGGAAAATCTGAGTTCTGTTTTCACAGGGAATATCAGAGCCTGCTGTACCATTGGTGGGGCAGGCATGTTCTTTTTAGAGTGCTGTATCCTATTCACCAGCCCGAGGGAACTGAAGAGGAATGGTGAGGAGGTGTAGAAATAGAGATTTGGCACCATGATTTTGCATGCTTTTTGCTTTACATACTCTTGATTGTTTCCCCTTCTGACAGTTCTTTTTTGCCGATTTTGCAGGATCTGATGTGATTATGCTTTCCTGAAGGATTCCCCATCTCCTTTAGGCTACAGTGTTTGTTGCTCACTGTTCAAAGGCAGAAGGGAAATGCTTCTATGCATCCTCAGAATTGCTGGAGGCACCACTTAGACTCCATTAAATTGCTTGTCCTAGATCCAGTTGCCACCAGACACACAGTGTCAGATTATTATAATTTGAACCTACAAACTCAAGCTTCTTAACACTTGCCTTGTAATGCAGAGATTACACTCACATAATAGGAGCCCATTACTACAAATTCTTTCTTTGCTTTCACAGGTTATTGAATTAATAGAACCGTGTTAGGAGAGCTTCAGGGAGAAATTAACTGAAATGAGCTCAGCTGTTTGGAGCATGATGCTAATAACCAAGATTGTGGCTTTGATCCTTGTGTGGGCCATTCACTTAAGAACTGGACTTTATGATCCATGTGGGTCCCTTGCAACTCAGCATATTCTGTGATTCAGTGATAAGTAATGAGATCTACATGCTTGCCTTACAGGAAAGTTTCATGGGTAGAGATAAGGGAAACAGTCTCCAAATGCTTTATAAAGCATTTTATTTAAGGTGCTGTATACCTTCAGTGTAATCTAAGAGCTGATATTGATTCACACATAAGCCAGTTTTGATTTTAAGACAATACTTATATGTGTTCACTTTTGTTCCTTATTGGATGACTGCAGTCTTAAAGTTTAAAAAAAAATCTTAAATGTGATTTGCACATTTCATAGATTAGGAAACAAAAGACCTTGCAGAGAGTTTATGGATTACTGATGACTACTGGTAAATAACTGCAGGTTTCTACAGTGGACTTGATCAGTTTTTCCTCTGAAATGTAACATTCAAGCTGAATATATTTTGATTCAGGAGAACTGTATTTCATTTGAGCAGTGAAAACTCTAGTGCTTATCTTCTTGCTCCAGTCTCCCAGAAAATTTATGTTGCTTTAGCTGAGCTTCTGTTACATGCTCTTTTTGAAAAGCAAAATAGTAAGTACTGTTTGTAGTATATGCTTTAAAATAGTAGGAGAAAATGAATAAGGATGTCACTTCGGAAGCCAAGTTACAGATCTGAGCACAGGAGCACTTTCTGCATATGTTACTGGTGGCCTTGGAGCACGAGGAGTTGTGCTGGCCACAACTTCAGTCTATGTCAGCAGCAAAAGGTTGTGCTTAGGGTAGCAGCTATCACAATTAAAGGCAGTGTAGGGACTCTCCACACTGAGATGGCACACTTCCATGGGAGTTTCCAGTGGTCATCTCTGAAATGAAAGAATGTGACTTTTGGGGAGGTTTTAAGTCAAAGCCTTCTGTTGAATTTTGTGTATATTTTGAATTGTTGCCTGAAAAATTCAGTCCCTGGGTCCCCTTAGTGGGTATGCCTTATTCTTTTTGGTAGTCATTAGCACTCCACAGAAAGGGAAGCAACTGCTGAGTGGCACAGGACAGTGCCAGAGTCTCTCTTATCTTCCTCAACTGAGACTGCATCTGCATGAGACACATTTGGAAAACATTTAGAGGGAATGTTTTCATGTTGGTGATACAAGTCATTGTCACAGTGTGTAATCCAAAGAAATGGGTGAAACTTTTTCTTTTTAGCAGAGTAGGCAGGTATTAATTGGTTTACACTTGCCATGGATGTGGACTAGGGAATTTCTTTTTAGCACAGTCCATGAGGGACAGGATGCTTGATTTAAGTAAGAATATACCTATAGAAATGATGGTAGGAGAGCAAAGAACAGGCAGGATAGGATGGCAGACATGTGGGCTGGCACTGGGCTTTAGTAATTCTTGGTGCCAGCACAGAGGCCTGTGCTGCAGGTGTGGCCAGCAGCAGAAGGAAAATGGGGCAGCTAAGAAAAGGGTAAAAACCAAAGGGGAATGAAATGGGATGGAAAGTAAGTAACTTAGAAAGTACTTCATTGCATAGAGCCTTTTGCATTGTTCGGTTTCATATTTTTAACCTCTCCCTATCTATCTGCCTTATTTCCTTTTTTCCTGCTCTCTATAATGTCCATGGAATTCACATGGTAATCCTGAACTCTAAACAGGGATAAGTCTCCAAACAGGGAATATAAATGTAGTAAGTCCTCTCACAGATATTAAGCTGGTTTCTTCAATACAGCAGTGAAAACCTAACAGTTTTCAAGAATGGTAGTTTCTTTGAACATGACTCTGTTACATGCTGGTGGAAGTGGATCAGCCACTGAAAGCCTAGCCAGTTTGTTTTACAGCTCTTTAGTAGAAAGAGCAGTTTAGAGTAATCAAACAAAAAAGCAAAGTACAAATCTGCAACTGCAACATCCCATTGGTAATGCAGCTCTCACGTCCCCCCTGTTGACAGGAGCAGGTGGCCATAGGCAGATAGGTGATCTTTACTGCATAGCTGAAAAGGGATTTGAGTGGCCTGTGGGATGTGAAGCAGCAGAATAAGACTCTGGACCAAAGATGATTTAGACTATTTTGTACTGCTTTGTAAAAGCTTTGCTTTGCATGACTGTTTTTTCCCATATATATGACATTTATTGTCGAGGAGGAGAGAGCTTCTTATCCTACACTGACACTGAGAAATGTATGGATATTTATTCTAAGCTATCTAATCTGAACTGCATTTCAAATGTCAGTGGGACAGTTTGTATGAAGAGAAGGCAAAGGTAACAACAGACTCAGTCTGTGAATGTTAATATTTAACTTTACTGCTTCTTGAGTAACGATTAAGTGAAAGCAGAAAGAGAAAGGTCTAAGAAAACAGGATGGAGATGCTGGAGTCTGCTATAAAGAGGGGAGCAGACGAGTTCATGGTCCTTGGTCTTGTGTTGAAGGCAATCTGGTATTTACATTCAAGACTTTGTCTTCCATAACCCAGATGACAAATAGATTTTCTAAAACAAAACAAAATTAATCTTAGCTAAATTTCATTCAGTGTTGGTTATCTGGCTCCCTTGAAGATTTTTCCTTTCAGATATTTTTTAAGCCTCTTGAGTCAATGGAGAACAAAAGGCTACTGTGACCTATAGGCTGAGTTTCTATCTGAGAACTAAAGATGTAGAGTTTAAAGACATTGCACTCAAAGGCACTCAAGGAATCCATATAAGTTTGAGAGCTATAAGCAAGAATCTCTGTCAGGAATACAGATTTGTATTTATTTTAATTTAAGTAATTTGTTAGTGATGCCTTTCTTTTCAGTAAGGCTCTGTGTGACTATAATTAGTGAATGCATTGTTGGGATTGTTTTTCTCTTTTAATCTTTAATGGCATGTGTACAATAGCATCCTTTTATAGCATCAAGGATTCAAGATGCTATCCTAATTAATGGCCCAAATTTTACTCATTCATAACATCCCATCAAATGTCATCAAGTTCAAATATTAAACCTGGTGACAAAAATCCTGGTTAGATGCTGTGCTGTCTTGGCACAGCCAGTGCAGCTGACAAGGCCTTTAGCAATGGAGAGAACACTGTCTTCTAAGAGCTGCATTCTCTTGAAGACTCTCTAAATTGATGAGAAAAAAAATGTATTTCAACATTTAGTACTTAACAGTATATCAGGCTCAATAGATGAGCTACACTCAGGCTACAGAGAAATGCCATCTTGCTTGCTTGTACTGTTACCTGTTTTCATTTGTGTTTCAGTATTGAATTGTAGGGGTTTTGGGAGCAGCACTGTAAATTTGATCTGTAGCTGTAGAGTCCTTAGTTCAACAGAAACCTGGTCCTCTCTGTGGATCCTAGTTACTACTACAGTATTGGTAAAAGAGCAATGCACAAAATATAAAAGCAGAAGTGGAGGATTTCTGGAGTGCATGGGAAAGAATTCCACTATTGAAGTTCTAGATTTCCTAGATTTTAATGATATTCTTTAGTGTTTTCTTTTTAAAATTTTTATGGCAAACAAATGTATCAAATGTTCCCCAAGGCAGAGAAAATCAATTTCATTTTGGGGGATTCTGTGCATTTACAGTTGTATCTCAAATTGATGGAAGATGCAGGTGCTGAGCATATCTGCAAAACAGTAACTGTGTTTAAACATTTAAAAAAAACCCTTCTGCTTCCAAATATTTTAGAAGTCATTTTAGGAAAAACACTTCTAAAAAATACTTCTATGACTATGTGGACATCTGCTTTGTTTCTTCTGTTTCTTCTCTGACTGATTTTATGTAAAACATTTAAAACTAATAAATACCAGAACTAAAAATGCTCATGATTTTCAAATGAAAAATCTGTTCATTCTCATAATAGTGCATAGGATTGATACGAGAATAGTTTATAATTCAGTGATCTCTTAAAATGTCCAACCTTTTTTTTTTACAACATTGGTTGTGAAGTACCTTTTTTTTGGAAGTACTTTTGAAATGGCTGCATTTAAAGCATCAAGAGTGTCTCAGATACATTCACAATAATGCAAGTATTGCACTGCTGAAATTTCTGGTTGTGTTGACATTCAAGAATGAATACCATGTTGAGGTTGGTTTGGGTTTTTTTAATTTAAAAAATACAATTAAAATTTAAAAAATCAGTGAACTTGAAGCCAAATTCAATCAATTTTTCCAGATTTGTTTTTAAAAATAATCCCTGAGGAATAATATATGTGTTACATGGCTGCTTTTCATTTTGTTTTGACAGTTCTGCAGTCCATAATTACGATAGATCGTCAGTTGCTGAAGAATAACCCTGTGGATGCATAAATAACTTTATTTTTTGCTTCAGACTTACTTCTGGATCAAATATTCAAATTTTATATTGATTAAAACCTTGGGTTCTAAGTGGCAGACTTCTCAGTAGACAAAAAATTCTTAGAGGAAAAGGTTTTTGCAGAGGTACAGTACTAATAGGAATAGCCATAGAATTCGCTTGTTTAAAGAACATATTTTATAAACACTTGTGTTTTGACCACTAATCCATGAAATACGGCAACAAGACCAGCAAATTTTATTATGTAATTTTATCTAATTCTGAATTCCCATTACCCCCCCCCCACATTTATTACCTTTTCGAATTATAGAGTTCATTTTTCCTTACAGATAATCAGATAACATATAAAATTAAGGATCTATGAAATGATAAATCTTTGGATTTGTAAAGAATAAAGGACTCTAAAATATGTAGTTGTAAATATTCGTATTTTATTAATTCAACCAAAGATTTATATTCTTCTTCTTCTGTGGCTCAAGCAAATTTTCAGCCTTGGTTGCTCATTGTGCAGCTTGTTGATGCTCAACCTGTGTTGTCTGAAAAACACTCCCTAATTTGTGTTGCCCCTTTTTACAATGAAACCAGTGTTTTGTTGTTTCTCTGTGTGGGCAGGGCAGCTCTTCAGCTACTCAAAGCATTTACAGCTCTAGAAAAGCTGGAAGACTTTTCACACTAAGTCTCTATTTTAAACAGATACCTATTTTATGTAGCAAGTTTCACTATCATCACATATCCTGACCTACATGCTTGCTTTTACAAACAAATAAAAGAAAATGAGAGCCAGTTTCCTTTTTTTAAATCAGTGAAAACTTTTTTTTTTTTAACAAAGCAGTATCTTTTTTTGCTATGCATAGCTTATTTAACTTTCCAGCAAGTGTCTCCTTAGTAGCTCATCTGAAATAATCATTCTAAAAATTTCGAGTGATCCTGAACCTCTTAGATGAGATAAAATTCAGAGCACTGAAGACCTTGTCTATTGTGCTGGTTCCCAGGAAACTGGTGGGGTTTGCTGAATTAGCTGGCTGGTGTGTGTATATGTCCACTTCCTGGAAGGCATTCAGATCTGATAAGATTTTTGTAGTTGTTACACAAAGGGAAGAGACTTGTGTTTTAAACCCACAAGGACTTCAGTTTTACTTTGGAATAAGAATGTCAATTCCTTTATAGGCATGAACTGCATACATGATATGAAAAAGTGGTGTCTTTTCTTTTAAATATATGGATATTGGTACTTGGAATTCGTACATGGTAATACAAGGAATCTTGCATTACAAGGATTTTAAACTTTCTCAAACTCATAGCAATGCACACCAGTATAAGCCACTGTACAATAAGAATCAATATCACATTTTTATATGGCTAATCCCTATGCTTCTAAGAGTGTTTAATATCATCAGTCAACCAAACTAATTTTTTTTTGTGGGTACTTGTCAAGACAATATTGTTTCCGAGCCTTACATCACGGGAAAGGATAATTTTCCATTCACTGTCATATTTGGGATGATACTTCATGTAGAACTTTAGAAGGAAAATACCCTAGAGAGCTTTCCATTTTAGTGATTTCATTATTGATCAAGTACTTTTAAGTGACACGCAATACCTTGAAGGATTACACCAAGATATATTTCCCAATAAAACAGTTCTAGGGTTTGGACCTAGTATATAATGTATGATTAACCTTGGCAATTCAAAAGTCATTGGTTTCCATTTTAGGTGAACCAAAATGCTGGAACACAATTGTACAAGCTGTCCTCATTTTTTTTCCAGTTTTACTCTATTTGTATTTCATATGATTTGTTCCAGATGTGAATGTTTCCAAGAGAAATTGCCCATGAAGTTTTTTATTGTATAGGGTTCAAATTGACATTTATTAAAGACGAGCCAGCTTGTCTTCACTTGGTTTTGAAATGCTATACTTCAAAATAGCGTGCTGCACCCCATGTCTGAATAAAACATGGTCTCCAGAAAATTTCAGTAATACAGTTTGACTGTTTAAAAATACGCTTATTTTTGACTACACATATAATTCATATTTTGTAAAGTTTCAGTAAAAAAAACACTGATCCATTGAAAATAAGATGACATATGTTACTAGAGGTCAGATATCCTATTTACCCTATAAAATTCTGGTTTAAGGCTACCATGAAGATTACTTTATTTCAGCTTGGTTTGTAAGGAAACAAAAGTCTACACACTGATAATCATACAGCAATAAAAAGAGAAAGAAAATAACTAACCCAAAAAGCCCCACACACAAACAAACAAAAAACACAAACAAAAAACCACCAAAAACCCACCCCAGGATCTCTCCTTAGTGGGCTTATATACAACAGTTTGAAAATATTTTATTTAAACTCAAATTAAAAAATACATTAGGTCATTCTGTTCACATTTTCCCATATAAAAATTGAACACAAACTGTTCAAAAAAACATAGTATGATTTAAGATAATCTCCACAGACTTATTCCTTTACACAGTTATTTTCATTCAAATTATGTTTTTACACTGGGAAAAGATTCTTCATCTGAAAAACACTTCATAAAGCATGAAACATTTTGTTTGTATACCATATATAGCCTGGATCCTTGAAAACTTCCTGTCCTTAATTGCTTATGCAAAATGATTCATGGTGCAAATTGGTATTCACAAGTTATTATGTGCATTAATTTATGTTTTGCCTTTCTACAGGCATCTAAAGATTAGATTTATAGGTAGTGCTGAAACACATTTTATTTTGTCTTGAAATCAAGATTGCAACATACTTTATATTCCCATTCTGTATGGATTTTAATCTATTGTCATCACAATGATGGTTTGGGTGTTTTGTGGAGGAGGGTTGTATCCTAGAGTATTAGTTTGGTTAGATACAATCCATGGACAAAAGACAAAGTAAGTTTTAAGGAGTTTTATGACAAACAGTATTTTTCCCAAACAGTAAAAACAGCACATGAAAATCTGTATCTGTAGGGCTGAGTTCTTATGTGGGGGTTTTAACCTATTTTTGTAAAAAAAAAAAAAAAAGCAAAATAGAAAAAAATAGCAATTTTCTCCTTAGAAATGGTTTTGATACTGTCAAAATAACTTTTCATTAGAAGCTGAGATGTCATTTTCTTCAACGTCTCTGTTTGGATTACAGACTGAAATTTTAATTTTTTCAAGGAGGAAATTTTTTGTAAGGAATAAAAAAGCCCCAAACATTTCAACTGACTGTAATATATAATATATGCAGGATATATATAGGTACACATGCAGGAATACAGAGCCAGCATCCCCACTGATGTAAAACATCTAAGTGTCTCTGAAGTCTCAACTTGCCTAACTAACATCAGCTGTGAATCTCACCTAAGAGAGAAGTTCTTGCTGATCTCATATTCACCTCTCTGTGGAATGCTGGAGCAGGTTTCTGAGCAACATAGTTTTGATAGAAAAGGCATAAATATAGTAGTGTGGGGAACTACAGAGCTAACCTTCTGAATACACCAGTGGCAAGAAACAGAGGTATAGCTGTAACAGCACTTACAATGGAGTCTTGAAGGGAAAGTCAAGCTTGTCTGTAGGAAGGCTACTAAAATTCTTCCCAGATCTTCAGAAAAAATGTGTTTGCAATGTGATTATTTAAGACTACTGAAGTCTAAAACCAGTTAAAATGATAATGATACTTTCAGGTGTCAGGGTAGAACCTTCAATGTACTGGTTATTGATCAGTGTGGCAGGTTTATTTGAGTGAGCAATTCTGGAGATGTGTTTTCTAGGTGGTACTCATTTCACTTCTAAAGCCTTTCACAATTACATATATAAAAGATGCCTCTACAGCACAGTAAGAATAAATGCAGTATTTTCAGGCAAGCACACAAACTTCAGTTGTGCTGATGACTCTGAACTTTCATGTCAGCATGAAAGCTCCCTGTTGATGTTTATTGGTACCCAAATTTGTAAAGCTGTACCTTAATGTGTTTTAGTATCTAACTGCACATTTCTACGTAGCGGCATTTCAGAATTATACTGAACAATGCTACTAAACAGTACTACACAAGAAATGTAGTGAACAGTATTTCAAAACCTGACTTGATTCATTTTCATTTTCTAGTAACATTGGAGAATGCACTATTTTGCAAAGTACAACTCACACTTCTATATTTTACTTTCTTTGGTATGCTCTGGGCTTTGTACAGTTGTTTTTAAAACTTCTGTTGAGGTGTATGCTTTAGTAAGGATTACAGAATTTAAGATGATGAAGAGTCTCATTTGACAGGAGCAGGTACTCTTGTTTTCCAGTGCTTGCTCCAGGCCACTTCAAAAGATGGAATCTTACAATTTGTCTTAGGAGAACTCTCACCATATCTATTTTTAAGATACGTGGGGCAGGGAGGAGGTCAGGGAGGGAAAATCTGTGCTTCTGAGTATGTAACTTCAGGTGGATGGAGTTGAGCTGAATGTATATAAAATTTGGAGAGCTCCCCTACTATCCTACCAGGAAATATATATATCAATCCCCGACTTCTTATGCTGACCTTTGCAAAGTACAATACTTGCTTCTACTTAAAATTTGTTTCCAGAGAAGAAGTTAACTGTGACCTAAAGAAGTCCTTGCTTACAACATTCGGAGGTTCACTTCTTGCACTTCTTTGTGAACTCTCAAATTCAGAGAAATGCCACTGACTTCACTGGATTTACAGAAGATTTGTGTGCTTCCTCAAAGATCAGAATCAGGCCTCAAGGTTTTTTTTTGTCCTCCAGACCTATATTCTTCACCTTTCCTGAGTCACAGAACCAGCTCTACTTTGTTGCAAAGTACAAAAGTAGCAGTGATTCTTCTTCAGTATATAATTTGGTTATCTGAGTTAAAAGAGGAGATACTTCAGGCAAGAAGCTATTGATGCCTCTTTGAAGCATTTAGATATTGAAATCTTTGAAAAACTTCTGCTACACATTGCTTAGAATGGTTTAGGATATAATTACAGGAATGACAGATCTCAGTGTTACGCCCATTTTTTGTTCTGCTTTTTTGTGGGAAGGCAAACTGAATACCAAACTGGTCTGGCTGAGGACTTCTGAATCCTCTTTTGTTAATTTTGTTCTCTCAAATTTGAAACATCACTCCATCTCCTTGCAAGGTGCTCAAGGCAGATGGACATCCTTCCTGTCTGAATGGTGGCGGGCTTTCTCCAGGCTGGTGAGAATGTTGTTCCACAGGACTACCCAGTCAAGGAGGACACGCGAAGGGACCTTCCACCGTTCTCTTCTAAGACAAAGCTTAGCAAGTACAACAGACTGCAAGTTGGGTCAATTTAAGAATTCAGCAGAGAGGCTTCTACTGTACCTAGCAGATCGGAACTTGAGCTCATGGTAGCATTGCACAAAGCTGTGATAAATGAAAGTGATCGGCAGGGCTAATAAAACGATGCCACTAACCACGCAAATTCCTCCAAGAATCCTTCCTGGTACAGTGATGGGGCACATGTCACCATAACCAACTGTGGTCATTGAGATGATCACCCACCAACAAGCAGCAGGAATGCTGGCATAATCCTTATTCTTTGTTCCCAAGTCCAGCCCATTTTCAAGAAGCTGTGAAAGTGCACTGAAAATTGCCATAGCAACACAGATAAAGACAAGTAGCATCACCATCTCTCTGTAACAACGCTTCAGAGTCAGACCAAGTGTTTGAAGGCCAATGAAATGACGGGCCAGTTTAATCACCCAAAAAATTCTCA
The DNA here is from genome assembly GCA_025920805.1 of Petroica traversi. Classification (NCBI taxonomy): domain Eukaryota; kingdom Metazoa; phylum Chordata; class Aves; order Passeriformes; family Petroicidae; genus Petroica; species Petroica traversi. The sequence continues at coordinate 14,193,646 of JAHLSL010000010.1, forward strand.
TCATTCTTAAGACCCTCAAGGTGACTCCGGCCCTCTGAAGCTGCGAATTTTCCCCTGTGAAAACTGTCATTAGAACAGAGATGTAGTAAGGAGTAATTGCCAGCAAATCAATGATGTTGAGAGGTCTTCTGACAAATTCACACTTGTTTTTGGAGACGATGAACCTCACAATGCATTCTGCAGTGAACCAGCCTATGCAGATAGCTTCAATTATCCTGCCAAAAGAAACAAAGGACAGTGTTTATGCTCTGTGCGAAGTCTTCAGGGGATGTTTAGTTTGTTCACAGATATTGCCAAAGTGACACTTAGACTTTCACAGACAACAAACAGAAAGCCATGCCATCCTTATCCTGCACCTGGCACTGGATTTCAGCAATTAACCTGAGGATCTAGTGAGAGTTTAAACTGATAATTGCTAAGAACTCATTCACTGATTATTTTCTTTGAATTATGGATTGCTACTAGTCATAGTACTGGGCAAATATGCCTACAAAAATGGAACCCTACAGGAAATGCTAAGACACCAATGCCAAAGTGTAACCTTATCTAGAGAAGCTGGGTTTGGGTTGGGTTTTTGGGGAAGTTCTTTGGTTTTTTGTTGTTGTTATTGTTGTTGCTGTTTTCTTTTAGTGGTGGGGTTTTTGGGGTGGTTTTTTTGTTGTTGTTGTTGTTGGTTGGTTTTTTGGGGTTTTTATTTTTGTTGTTGTTCATTGAGTTTTGGGGGATGTTTTAAATTTTTGGGGTTTTTTTAAGTCTGTGAGGCCTGATCCACTTGGGAATGCCAGGGGTTGTAAATCAGTGAACTGCCTGGTTATGAACAGCAATGTGTAGAACCAGACTGCTAAACTAAAATGGAAGTGCAGATGGAGTAGGCAGAAATAAGTATTTGCATTGGATAATTCATACAAATTAGTTCTTTAGGAACCAACCTAAACCAGTCTATCTGATCTGCATCCCAATTAGGTGCCTACCTGGAACTATATTCAGAACTATATTGGTATTGCTACTAAATACAGATGTTATTTTATTTTTCAGAATTGCACCCATAAAGTTCTAAGCTTGTGTCCTCCCATTTACCACTAGTCTCTTCATTACTGAATTTTCTCCTTTGCTTTAAATGCAACTCCACTTAAACCACATTGCAGCAAAAATGTCAAGGTAACCACATATTAAGGTAATAGGCAAGATCCTCTTCTTGCCAAATGCAGAATAAATCGTGGAAGAGGATTTCAGTATGTTCTTAAATATTTTCAAATCCCAGTGAACAGAATGAGACTTGAGAATATCAACTTGAAACCAGTGGAAGGTAGAAAAAGAAGATAAAAATGTTGCTCAAAGATTATTTAGTAACAGTTGTGCACGTGGTCGCAAATCTCCCTAAGATTCCAGGCTGTGCTGGCTTTTTTAATACATGAGGATATGGAAGCTGATCTTTCCCTGATTCCTCCATTTATCTTTCTCACTAACAGTTTGAACAAAGAAAAAGCCCATCACTGATGCTTTCTCATACCAACAGCTCTGAAACTAAACTGGTGTGAGATCAGAGATTCAAGAACACTGACAGAAAATACAACCAGAGCTTTTTCACTACTGCAAGGACTCTTAACAACAGAGTGTTAACTCTGTTGAAACATAATGATTTGCAAGTGATAATCCAACTGTCATTTCAAACCTCAAATTTTTCTTCCCTAACACATCTGCATAATTTTTTACCAGTTCTGAAATCTATTGTCATTATTAACACAGTGGTCTGTTAGAAAGTCAATATTCTTCTCTAACTGATATATTTATAGACTCTATAACTTTTTAATAGAAGTTTTACACACTAAAATTTATTTATTTATTTATTCTCTTTAGTTTTAAGCTAAAATTGGAAGAAAGAGTAATTTGATATAAAGTCATAAGCTACATTGTCATTTTAGCCACAGTGAATTTAAATTAACATAAATTAATTACTTAAATGTTTAGTCACATAAAATTGGACCATGTCTTTCTTTTTTTCATTAATAACAATAAAAGTTCTGTAAGCAAGTGGCCTTCCTTCATAAAGGGTCTCTAGAACATTAGTTCATGTTAGCACCTTTTAGTGGAATGAGCTTTGAAATTCAAGACCAGTTGAAACTAATTCTTAAGAATTAAGTGTTCTCTTAAAAATTAAGCTTTCTGAAACTTCCTTTTTGCTTGAAAAAAAAAATCAAGAAAAAAAGCTAAATGGGTAAGTTTACTTAAATCCTTTTAAAATATGATGAGGAAATAGCTAAGATTTTCCTCGGTACAATCAAGCAGCAAGATCATGGTAATGGGCAAACTGATGACATCTGAATGTACTTATATGTTGGCTAGTTGAGATCTCCTATAATGATTAAAAGAAAAATTGTATCTGGATATAAAGTTGCAGCCAGTAATATTTAACAATTCCAACAGATTACTTATTAACATTTTATGAGATTTCTCTGGTAGTGTTGTCTGTATCCTATGACATGAAGCATTTAAATGAAAAAGAAATTTGTAATTATGCAATTTAAAGCTTTTTCACATGGTATTCCTCCTGATGCCCTGATAATGTCAGAAACATGACTCCTCCAGCTTGTCACCCCTTAGACAGGTTATCTCTGGGTTGTGGTATAAGGAAGTTCAGTCCTGATCGTTGTGGTACACTGGAGATTTTCTTTATGAATCAACATTGATTCAGTGGTCATATAACTTTGGGGAATAGTTGTAAAGTAAAAGTCCATGAAATATGATCAATGCATTCTCTTACTGTGGCAGTTCCTGGGACAAGAAATACTGTAAATCAGTTATACTTCAGTAGGAAGGACTGAAGAAATACTTTCTTGTATAATGGATTTGAAGTGAGCTAAGGAACTTCACTGATGCAAAAATGACAAAGCAAGATCAAGGCAGTGGGGGATACATTAATGCCATTCCATTTTAACTTGCACTTCCATTTCTCCATTTTGCATCCATCCTTCTTTCTTCTCGCTGGGGAGAAGATAATGAAGAAGGGTGTCCCTTATTTTTTTTCCTTCCTCTACTTTTCAGGCATTAGTGAAACATTTTTCTCTCTTGTCACTCCTTTTTTGCCTGGGTAGATGGATTTTGGCAGTACTGGTGAATCACACAAAAATGAGTGCTTTGGTGAGAAAAACTAGAAACCTCTGGCAAGCTGGGAAATCTGGAGTGCTACATTCTATATTTCCACTTTCAGATCAAGTCTCCCTCTCCTTGCAGTGACTTATCTTTACAGTTAACTTTATTAGTGGATAGATAATATCTAATAAAGAAACCAATTTTAACAGTTAGTCCTTAACAGAGTATGAAGTTAAAGCCAAATAAAAGGCATCTACTCAGAAGACTAAAATACCTGGAATATTCATAATCAATTCCTAAAATGTTTTTTTGCATATTCGCAGGACAGACTGCTTTTCTTGCCTATGTTTGGAAAAATTCTGTATTAAAATCTATGATATATAATTATATAGTGACTTTATTTGGTAAAAATATAGTACCTATTTTATAAACTTCCATCGCAGTTTTTGATTGGTTGGGCTTTTCAGTTTTAAAATAGCTGGTATCCAAAAAGGAGAGGGGTAGTTAAAAATGAAATTATGAAATGTTTCCTTGAAGATTACCTGTAAAGTTTATAAATAATCAGAGAAAATACTAAGTCCTAATTTTTATTCAGTTACAGACTATTTCTACTCAAACTTACTGTTCATTGTCCCAGACCTAAGCACATGAAAGAGGGTTTTTCTCCTAAACTTTTAAGCCGCTTGGTACTTAACAGTCTTTCAAGATTGCTCTAATGAGTTTCTTGACATAAACAGAAAATCAAGCCTTTGCATGCCTCATTCGCACTGTAATCCCATCACTGTTCAGTTTTCTGTTCCATAAGATAACTTTCTCTCAGAATAAGCTACTTCATGTGCAATGAGTTAAACCACTTCAGAAATAATTTTTTTTCCAACCAGTAACAAGATTAATTTGTTATTACTAAAACCACCCATGTTATAACTATCTTAGAATTGTTTCAACGTAACAATATTTGCCTCAGCTTGGCAATTCATATGCTTTCAATATCCCCTGGTGAGTTGGTTGAAACTGAGCCAAAATATTCCTTAGTGGCATTTTTATCCATTAAGCTTGTAAATAAAACATGCACAGCAACAGGACACATGAGGAAAACAGATGATATGATTAAAGACAGTATATGACAGGATTAAAGATTAAAGTTCGTCAGCACTGATTTGTTAAATTGTTGCTAAAGCCTATTTCCATGTAAATCACATTAAACCTGAAAAATGTTCAACTAGTAGCCAGAATGATCAAATTCCTGCTCAGGAAGACTAGTAAGTGATTTCAGCAAATGCTTGGGGTTTTTTAATCCTTTTGAAATCAAGAGCTTCCTTCTCACTACAAATTGTGTAGTAAAGGCCACAGAACAGTTAGTTTCCCTGAATTAAAAACCCTTCTGGCTTTTTTTTTTTTCCATTCTGTCCCTGCTTTGGTAGAAATTATATGTTGTCATGTATTAAACTCTGATGCTTTGTGTGGGAGGCTGTAATGACCCAGCACTCCCCAGGGAAGGGACAAATCTCTTTCACAGCTTGAAGAGGAGACCTGGATATGAAAACATCTTGAGCCCTGAGATGCTCAGCATCTTTTCCACTTATGCTGAACACAGCTGGCACCTTACCCTGGTGAGTCTAAGGCTCTGCTGTGCCCAGGCAGTGACATACATCTGTTCTTTGTTTCACCTCTATTTTTCAAAGAGCTGGTAAATTCAATAGAAGAATCCATGTCTGTGTTTTTAACCTAGGTCTTCGGTTCAATTCTTTACCTGCAGCCAGTTTTAACCTAGCAAAAATGTGGTATTCAAGTTAGATCTTGTCCAGGAAAGGAGTTCTTACTGTTTTTTTGAAGAGGTGTTGAACATGAACATTTCATGTGTTCTGAAATTCCACTGCTATAAAGGAATTATATTTTTTGTATGTCTAAAATTCAAATGCAATTTTTTAGGCTGATATTTTGCAGAAATTTTAAAAAGCATACTGGCACTTGATGAGAGATGCTGTTTGGAGAAACTACTGTGTTTATTTGCTTTTGCTTAAGAACACAGCAATCACGTAGGCTTGACAAGTCAGTAATTATTTCAGTACAAACCTAATCATGATTATTAAGTGGAAAGGGGACAACCATCTCTTATTAGTGCTAACAAGCTACTCGTATTCAGCATTAGAAAAATAGTTTTAAGGCAGGTAGATAGAACTGTGCTGGCAGTAAGTCAAGCAGCTTCAAATGATTTCCTATTACAGGCTTGAGAAGCTCTCCCCAGAAGCTTACACTCCCAATCAGTGTATGGACAGGTCCCCGAGCAGAGACTCACAGTATGCATCTGCTGGCACAGTTCAGAGGACAGCAAAGATGACTTGAAATTGCCAGAAGCAACAGAAGGCATTCCTGCTGTCTGCTCCTAAACTCTGCAAATCTAATGCAAATCTTTAGCTCTGATGAGTGGAACTTGCCAAGGCAAGGAAGGGAGCAAAAATCTTAGAATGAAATAAATTTAATAACTCATCCCTCATCCTGAGAACAGGCCTGGGAAAGACAATCCCTCTGCAATCAGGGAAATATTATATTAAATATTATATATGAAATATTATATATATATTATATATTATCTATTTGTTGTGTTGTATATTGAATATATTTTTATATATTCTATATTATATATATATATATATATATAATTATATTTCAGTGTCTGTAATATCTGTGAAATTCTGAGGTCAGATTTCCCACCCCTCTCTCCTTGAAAAAAGCTTACTTGTGGAGTTCTCTGTTGCCCTCTAAAGGGTGTTATCCCAAAGGATCATAAAAAGCCATAGACTCTTTATCCTTTGAAAGTGTGGTGACCATGGAAAGGCATAATAACGTAATGGTTTCTGAGAAAAGTTTGGTGGATTTAATTCCTCTTCTGCTGAGGGGGTGTTCATACAAGGAAAACAAACACAGCTGGTGTTAGCTGGCAGCCCCAGTAGCCCTCACTGCAAACCTCATTAAAGCTGATTCTGTCAATGCCAGAGTTAGTGATCCCCTCACTTGCTGTGAGATGATGTCCAGGTAAGCTGGAGACACACAGCTGGTCAGCTGCTTTCACTACAGCTGTCCAAAGCAGTTTTGGGAATGATTACCATGGGAGTCAGCCACAGAAATTATCCATGTAGCACCTTTCTGGCATAACACACTGAGCCAAGGGCAGGGGGGTTTTATTGTGAGAGACCGAAAATACCAGAATTGCTGGGTTTCCTGAGGTGGTTCTCCCCTCACCTCCGTGGCTTATGCTGAGCTGAATAACTGATTACATTGAAACCTACAGCCTAAGGATTTCTAGATTAGCCCATTCAATTTCCACTCCTAAAACTCCTCAAAATACATTTTTGGAATAACATACAATCATGATACTAGTAATTACAGTGCCATGTGTGTTAAAACTCACTTGTGTACAGCATTCATGCAACAATTTCTCTTGGGAAAAAATTAAATTTTTGTATGATGATGTTAGATAGAATTTCTTTATTTTGATGAGGAATGTTGTTTAATGAACAAAAGACAGAATTCGGTTTCAAAGTTTTAAATGTATCAGAAACAAGTCAACAGATTTTTAAAAGCTTTCTCACCTATGAGGGACTGTATTGTGAGAATTTGCAATCCCAGAAACTTCCATGGGGTTTCTGTGGTCAGGCTGTGAAATAAGCCAGTCAGCTACTTTGGTTTTGCAAACCCAACTATTTTTAAACGAAATAACTACCAAAAACTAAAAAGAAATCATAAACACACAGAGGCAAATAAAGTCAGATGATAACTGGGCATGTTAGGTCCAATCCTATGGAACGTGTAAGAAGTGATGACTAAACTGGACAGCTTACTTAAAAGCAAATGGAGCTAACACACTCTTTTCCAGCTAAAATGGAATTTTTAGGAATTATGCAGCATGTGCAAAAAAAAGAGGAGTAGCTCCACCTTGGTGGTCACCTGTGGACAGAGAGACACATATACGTGTCTGTTTTCCATGTGTTTGCCATCAGATTGGGGTCCATTCCTGTGCAGAGTGCATGGCTGAAATGACCCAGTCTGTACTGGTGCTTATATGCGACAGACTTTTGTGACATGGGTAGAAACGTTCCAGCTGCTACTTTTAGTTATCTCCACTTTTTTGTTGCAATAACAGGGAGTACTGCAGCTGGTACAGAAGAAAGTCATCATTGGTATGATGACTATCCTTCTGGTTCTAAAATGAGCCTTCATTGCCTTGGGAAGTGTTTGTCTTGTACTTTGCAAGTACTTAGGACCTTATCCTTCTAACACTTGGTGTACAATATGCAATTGTTCAGAAGAGTAAAATTAGGATCTTGAAGACAAAGGCGCTATGAAAGAAAAATTACACATCCTATGTCATGTTCCTCTGCAAGCTGAATTCTTTCAGTAAGAGAAAACTTGTTGATTCCCAACCATGAATAAGTGAACATGCCTGATGTGGTTACTGCTATTGTAGTGGTGCATTTATTTTCTTTCCTGTGTCTCGTGGGAGTATCTCAGCAATTTGCTGCAGTTCAAAGAGGTCACGCACACCATCTACTCTTTGAAATAACCTTGCAAAGCTTAAGTAAGGCTTTTCTACTGGAAGAACCTTTAGGACCTTCTTTTGACATATCTGAATCTATGCAGGAATCAACAGCTTCTCAAACTGCA
>JAHLSL010000010.1:14206397-14220834 GCA_025920805.1 Petroica traversi
GCACATCTGCAAGGGGAGACTCTTCTCTCTTTCCTCCTCACATAGTGTATGGACACCAGGAAAAGCCAGGTGCGTTAGGCAGTCTTCTTCCCTGGATTTACCCATCCTGATCTCAGGTCTCTGCTCTTGCAGCTTCCTGTGTTCCTCTGTCCTGCACCTGTTCACAAGATTAAAGCTGCTACGACCCTATCTGCACTCTAAAACTTTGATTTAATTTGGCTGCATTAAATACAGGGAGTTGATTTCCTCTACTGATGGTTTTTTTAATTCACTTTTTACCTGAATATGACAGTTCTCCAAGCTGAGGTATTTTCTAGGCACATTAACATCTGGAGTTTCTTGGGCTAAAAGCAGGCGAGACAGAGCTCTCCCTTTCGATGAGGTGCTTCCAAGTTATCAGAAGAAAGGGCAGGTGAGTATATCTTTTCCAAACCAGTGCCAAAGATTTGCTACTCAAGTGTTGTGTCTTTAAAAGGGCATCCAGGTTAAACCGGTGTTTTACCATCCCCGTTCTTTGTCGCTCTAGATATATGCACTTTATGGGTTGTTCTTGCTGCCATGTTACTTTATCAACTGAGATTTCTAAGGAACGTATAGGCATATAAAAATAAATAAATAATCCCCTAATTGTGTAGTAAAAATTGATGGGTTTTTTAATTTAAATGAGAATGATATTAAGCGCTACTGTTTTTAAGCCTATTTGTCATCTTCTAAAAAATCCTCTTGGAGGGTTTCTAATCCGTGTGCCCGTTCCCACGGGGAGAATCCCGCGGGCGCGGCTGTTGCGCAGTGTGACCACGAGAGGGCGCGGCGAGTCCCCGTTCGCTCTGCGTGTCGCGGAGCTCCCGGGAATCCCCCCGAGCGCGCTCACCGGCGTGTTGGGGCACGGGAAGGACATTTCTGAGGTCTGCGTAGTCATCTGATGTCTGTTTTCATATGGCTGGAGAGGTTTTTCCTTCCAGCAGCTGCGTTCGTAGAACCATCAAATCATTTCCATTGGAAAACACCTTTGAGATCATCGAGTCCAGCCCAGTGCTGCCAAGTCCACCACTAAACCATGTCCCTAAGCACCACATCTATGCATATTTTAAATGGTGACTCAACCACCTCCCTGGTACAGTTAATGTATTTTTCTGTTTGTTATTTTTATAAAGCAGCAAGCACTATTTTAAACTACTTCTCCCCTCTTTGATGTATACCTTCTGTATTTCATTCTTTCAGGAACAATCACTAGAAAATCTGCTTAAATAGTTAAATAGCAAAACCTGACTAGAACTCTGACAGTGCTAATGAGTTATCCAGGTGCTTTTGACTTTGCAATTTGTCAGGCTTCCTGCTCCATATGTTCTAACCATCCCTCATAGGGAGCTTGCAGAGGAAAAGAGCAGAGTACAAATAACACAGCTTGAAGACACACATTTACTAACTGCATTGAAATATTGGTTGGAGTATATGTTTTGGAAATTATTTCAAGAGGAACAAAGTTTTGTGTGCTGTGCTTAGAAGCTGTCTGGCAGAACAGGTAAAGTGTTGGCCTGACAAGATTTTATCTTTAAAGTGCATTGGTTGACGAGGCATCATGAGTTCATCATTCCTATTTCTGGTTTTCAGTTTCTTTTAAATATAGAATATAATTATTTCCCCCTTTGGAATTACATTGTCAAATATTCAATATAAGCAAAACTAACCTGCAGTAAGTGATGTTTTCTTTCCCTTTGCATTTTGATATGCTCAACTCTAGTTATTTTAACTACTGACTTCCAGTTGAGGAGATTTGTCTTAGTGAGTTGGTGTCAACAACTGCAAAGTACATCTTCTCAGAGCAGGATCAGCAATTTACCAGGAACAAAGCCTCAGATTTTAGATAGAATTTGCAGGTTTTAAGTAAAGGTTCTCATTCCTTGCTTTTTGTGATTGGTTAGCCCATTGGAAATGGCAGATCTGTTGTTGTTGTACTAGATCTGCCTAATTTTCAAGGAGACTTCACTGAGTGTAAACTTTTTTTTTAGGTGGTGGTGTTTAATTTTGTGACTGCATGTCTCAAGAAATTTGAAGAAATATGATGGAGAGCCAAAACAGTGAAGATTTTGTGTGATCATAAGCAAAACGTTTAGTAATATACTAAGAGAAAGATTTTTAGAGGCAAATCTGGAACAAAAATTGTGTTTGAAAGTTCCATCTGTCCTGATTTGAGAAATGGTACATAACTGGTGAAAAAAATCAGGTGAACAAATAAATCCCCTGAGGTCAGCATAGAAACTCGTAAAGAGTATTCAGCCTATATGTTAAGAAAAGTATGAGGCATGAAGGCAAACTTTAGAAGGAGTTAGCAGGCTAATGATCTAAAATAAAATAAAGACCTCTTTCAAGTAATTGGGTTCAGGTGTTGTGGTGTTGGTTTGTTCTTGGTTTGGTTTGAGTTTTTAGGTTCTGGATATACTGCTGGGATGCTGAATCAAAGCAATTACATTTTTCCTAGTGTTATGGTTGTTATCCTTTGCTGCCCAGGAGGAACTTCACAATTAATAGTAATTATGTAAAACTAGCTTTCTTTGTGTCAACATTTATTTTCATGGCTTGCACTGGTGCCATTGCATCCTAGGGGCATTTAATGAACTTGAAATATTTTCTACAACTTCTAAATCTTTCTGTCTCCATGCTGAGACCATTGCACTGTGTTCTGAGTGCAGCTCTATGCTTGCTTTTAGAGATGAGAGTCTTTACTTGTATTTTTTATGAGAACAAAGTGGTATATTTTGATGGCAGGCATTTTTCATAACTGGGATGAGATTCTGTTCTTACTGAGGTAGCTACTGAATGCTGTTGACTCCAATGCAAGCAAAATTGGCTTTTAGTGGGCTGTCTTGTCAGGAAACTTGATTATTTTTATGACTACAACATGTAGGGACTCTAGTTGTGGAGCAGGTTGCCATGATGATAGACTTGTAAACACAGAACAAAAAATCTTCCTGGCTCGGGAGTATATAGTACATAACATGTAAAATTGTGGGGGGGAAAACCCCAATCTTCTTGGTAATAAACACACTGCCACATTTAGCCATCTTTCTCTTAATTATTTGGAAAGGCAATATATAAAGAACAGAACAAATGCTTCAAAAGGTTCTGCTTGCACAGATGGACTATGGTTTGCATTTATTTTTCATTTAGGGCTTGGGGAAAAATGGTTTCAAATACATGTTTTTTTTTTATATATATCTCTGCACCAAGCTCCCCTACTTCAGTCTGGTTTGTGGGCTACATAGAAAACCTTTCAGGAGATGAGCCTATTGCCACATACAATTTCCAAACAAACAGTCTAATGGCAAGTGCAGGATTGTCAGTGGCACCTGACAGAAGAGTACAAATTCCCTTGTCGCTGAGGCACTTATAAAAATCTGAATAATTTTGAATATAAGTGTTTCTAAAAATGGGTGAATGACATTTAGTAGGGAACTGGGTATTCACATATATATACATGTGCACAGAATACAATCTGTAGTTGACATTTATAATGAGACTAACTTCATGAAACGTGATAACAATTTGGGAAATTCGGCTGTGAACAATTAAGATTTGATACTGGAGATTTGATGTATTTGTAGGTCAGACTGTGACATTTTTTAATGTGAGAGACAACTGCTTTCTCTGTTTTCCTTCTCCTCCATACTGAGAAACTCCCAGCAGAACTTCTTGTCCCTGATCCTGGGCTAATTACTGAAGACTATTACGTTTTCTATGATCATCGAATCAAGTGAAGCCATTTTGGGCAGAGATGGTTACTAACTGGGAGAATAAACCACTTTGCTACTTCTGAACCCCAGGCAGGCAGATACAAAGCCCAGAGAGGACATTTCTCACTCGAGGAAGGTGATGAGAAGGAGACTTGCTAATGGATAATTCAAAGGCATGAACATATCCTCACGGGACAGTACAACACGGGAATGAGTTTTCACACCAGAGAGATTCTTTTCCAAATTCCTACCAAGGAGAAGGGAAACTGCCTGAAGAGAAGATGGAGAGAAATATTGGGATTTGGAGAAGCCATATATATGGGTGAATCTAAAGCACGCTCTCAGAATAGCAAGAAAACTGGCCCAGCTAAATATATATAAGCATTATCTTGTGACAATCTTACCCCCCTTTTTTTAACTAGCTGACATAACGGGCTACTGGGGATTTTTTTTTGTGGTTTGGGGTGTTTTTTCTACTTGCATCCTCAGCAAAGGCCATGTGCTCTGTTCACTTACCTAAACACAGAGGAGTTAATGCCACTTGAGATGCCCTCCATTTTCTCCCTAGTAACGAGCTATAGGGCAAGAGAAAATGTCCCCAGGTTGCACCAGAGAAGGATTAGATTGGATATTAGGATACATTTATTCACCAAAGGGGATGCTAAGTGTTGGAAAGACTTGTGACTCAAAGTGGTTGAGTCACCATCCCTGGAGGTACTGAAAAGACATGTAGATGTGGCACTCAGGGACATGGTTTAGGGATGGACTTGGCAGTGCTGGGGTAATGGTTGGGCTCAATCATCTAAGAGGTCTTTTCAAACCAAAATGAGCCCGTGATTCTGTCATTTACCCTATTCTTCCCCTGCTGCTCCAGTAGTGCATGAGCCATTTTTGTCCTGTCCAGCATGCCATGCAGGGGACACTTCATGCCTCAGTTAGATCACTGAACCCTTGGCATCTCTCAGGCCCCTCTGAAGTACAGAATCAGAAACTTGGAAGCTGTATTGGTTTGGTCTCACATCAGGTGCCCTGGTGAGTCACTCATGGCCTTTGGGATGGGAATTCAGGCACCTGGGACACCAAACTCCCATTGCTGGAGACTTCTGCACAGCCATTGAAAACAGCACACACTGTTCCAACTCCTTATTTAAAGGAGGTGAAAAGCCTGGAGGTCTAATTAGGTGACATGTAATCACAGTGAGTTAGTGTCTCACAAGTAGGGTTTTGCTGGATCTGTGGAAAAAATATTCTAAAGTGAAGTTTCTGGAAGTGCTGGTTAATTTCTTTTATCCCTTATTGAGAAATGCTATACTTCATTTTAGGTATCTAAACTTTTAGGGGAAGGAGAGGAGAACAAGAGGTCTTGCTATTATACTGCTCTAAACTTCACTTTTCAGAGGAAATACAGTTAAAGTGCTTTTGAAAACAGTTTCTTTTTTTTCATACTGAATAGGGGAAATATTTCTTTCTTCTGCTCTTCACAAATGCAGCATTGTTAACTACTGTGCACTTGATTGTACCGAACTATAATACCTCATGCAGAATTAGGTCCTGCCTAACACTCAGGCATACAAAATTCAGTATTTCTAGCTGTGTAATGGAGATAATGGTGTGATCACTTTAACTTCCAGCTCCGGGACATAATCCAGCCTCTTGCATCATTTAGCAAAGATTTTACCCCTTACATGGAGATATTTATTTCTAAAAAGAAGTATTCAGCTTTTTTTCATACATGTTCTTTCAGAGGTCCCAGAAACTCTTCCTGTTGACTATACTAATTTATGAAAATAATCAAGCTTGCTAATTTAGATAAATATTTGGATGACTATTTAGAACTCAAAGAGGATGCTCAGGTTCTTAAAGTATTAAATCTGCGGTCAAATACTCATCCAGTTAAAATTAATAAACTCGTAGTGTAAATTCTTTGATTCTTGGAGAAAATGAGATCAGATGTCTTTACAAAATACCTTTTTTTTTTTTTTTTCCCTGAGCCTCTTGGAGCACTAGAGCGAGTGCAGGGTGCTATTACCCAGACCTGTCTCTGCAGTGCAACGAGGTGTTAAAATCTTCCTGTTATCAGAGCTCCGGGAGCAAGTGGAGCATGGCTGGATTACAGTTCCAGCAGAGCCAATAAAGCCGCTCTGTTGAGCTCGCAGCACAGGGCATTAAACAGCAGCTTGCTCCTCGCGGCTGGGCAGAAATGAGCTGAAGATCCCTCGCTACTTTCTGTAACTTATCTGCAAAATACTGCAGAGGACCCTGGCTTCCAGCAAATAGGTTATAAAACTGGGTTGCAGGTAGGCAGTTGTAGGCAGGTCTCCCCTGGTGCCGACATAATCACCGTCACCATCTAAACAAATTACATAGATGTTCCCCACGTCCACTGGTGCAAGTCAGTGTCTGCTTTCAGGAGCAGTAACTCCTCACCATTAGCATCAAGTGACTCTCTCCTAAATGATGCAAGAGACTGGATTATGTCCCGGAGTTGGAAGTTAAAGTGAGCACACCATTATCTCTGGTACACAGCTAGAAATGTCTCATAGCCAGAATGAGTCTCCTTTTCTGCCTTCATTTTATGGAGGAATAGTGTCCCTCATAAGGGTATTTTTCAATTATGACTTCAAGATGTAACCACCAGTGGTCTGCGTCAGGTCCAAATCCTTATGACAAAATCCACCAGAATGATCTGGTAGATTGAGCACTGCTTAGACAGAAAAGATAGTGAAATATCTGACAATCCAGCTATCAGGATTAAAATTGCATGAGGACATCTTGTTATTTATTTCACACTGTGAAAATATTCATTTGTGAACGGTTGCTGTATTGCTCTCTGGTATTAGTTACTGCAGCTTCATTTTGTGCAAGTACTGATTTCACTATTATTTTTTTTTAACATGTATTTTTGCCTATTTCAACACACTTTTGTTTCACTGCTGGCAACTGCAGATCCTACCTACGTGCAGACCTGCCCCCACATTTTAAGTCAAATGTCACTAAAGTCACAGATTCTGAGTCGTTTTGTGGAAAGCTGCAATATGTTGGCTAATTGTTCTTTTCCTGCTAATTACAGAAGGGGAAGGTCAATTCCACACCCTCTCTTTAGGGAGGGAGGAGTGGGATTTGGAGAAGAAGCAGTTTGCCTGTGGTATCCCTCTGCAATATGTGCCAAATTTATAATGAAATTGCAGTTGAAAAAGAACCATCACATGGTGTGTTGGGAAGGACTGCTGCAGTGCTCAAAGCCCGTGGTGTCAGGCTGAAAGCAAACGGCAAGTGGGCCACCTGCATTGCTGTAATGGCCACTGTCTCTCTGACTCAGTTGCTGATGTACCTGCAGGACGTAAAGCTAATCAAGCGGCATTAGCAATTTAGTCAGACCCTAATTTCCCTGCTTCCCATGGTGATAAACTGTGAAACTCAGCTGCTGAGGCTGGAGTGACTTTGGCACATCTTTGCCATCTAGTTAAGGCTGACTCTAGCCCTGAGATGGGAGAAAAAACTAAATGTCATAACAGTGGGACAAAACAGATCTTTTCTGGAAGTGATGGCTAAGAAACAAATTGGTAATCTTGTCTGCAGAGCCATGCAAACTTATTCTGATAAAGATTTTTGGTAAATTTAGGTTTTTCCATGTTAAGCTGCCTGGACAGTTTTATAGATGTGCCTTTGCAGGAGCTAGAATAAAATAGATTGCTGATTGCAGATTCTAAATTATGGTTTCCTTTGATCCATGTGAGTTTGTTTTGTGTTTCTTCTTATTTTGTTTTTTATTTAACTGTTGCACAAACAAGGCAGATGACATCAGTTACTTTGTAATCATAGTAAGGAAAAATTTGTACATGTCTGTTTAGGAAAGCTTAGCATGATTTAATGAGATGCACTGCTCTGTGTTGCACTTCAATGAATATGATATTGGCCTGGCTCTCAAAAGTGGAAACAGCACAGAAGATTGTTTCAGAAGACTCCAACCCCTTAGCAGCAAGTCTCTGCCCTTAGACTGCAGCATTCAGCTGGAGGAACTTCTTTCTGTTTAGGGGTTTGGACTTTTTATTTATTTAGTTAATTAGTTAGTTGCTTATTTATGGTACTGTGGTGGTATTATGCTGAAGGCTTCAAAACATGGCCTTAAGATCATGTTGGCTTCTTATTTTTTCTGAAGAGTATTGTTATCAAATCATTAGCACATTTTTCTCTCAACATGTCTAAATGTGACTCTATCTCTTCTCTCATTTTTAGAAATTTCATCTGTTTAAACATTTGTGCTGCAATACAGACAATACACACTTCAAACCAGGAACTGACATCTCATGTTTGTGCTGCAGTTTGTTTGATTGCTTTCCTCCTATAGTTAAATCTTTAATTTGGAGAACTGTCTCTAGTTCACCAGTTTATATAACTGGTTTTCTGTGTCTTCTGCCTAATTAATTTTGTAATTCACATTTTAAATTTTTTTTCTTCAAAAGAGAAGAATAAGGAAAATAAGCTTAAAAAAACCCCCAAACCTACTATGAAATAGATCTAAAAGTAAAAAAAAAAAAAAAAATCATTGGACTGAACTCCTGTGCTTCTCTCTTCCAGGAGCTGTACTAGGAATTATTGCAAGTGTTCTTCTCATTAAGTCATACATTCATCTTCTCTTGTTCTCTCTTCTTAGCCCCAAGCATCTTATACCTTTTTCTAAAAAGAGGGTAGTGAGGCATTCCCCACTCAGCCTGGGCTGTGGTCATCTATTCTGAGATGTGTGCAGTTGCCATGGCCTGGGTTCCAGCAGAAATTAAGGATGTGTCAGAGCCTGGTGCTCTCATGATTTGCAGAAATTTTTTGGAAAATATTCCTTACAACTTCCTCATCTCTCAAATTTGGCATTTCAGTGGCTTCATAGCACATGAAAAATACTGGCCTGGCAGGCCAGTCACCAATCTGAAGCTTATGGTTTCCTATCCCATACTAGAGCAGAACAGAGATGCACAGTCTTCCTTTCATGGGGTTGAGTCTTACAAGATTCAGCCTATTGCTGAACTTTGTAATCACATAACCGAGTTATTTTGCTTTCCCCACGTGTGTGATTCCTGTGGATGAACTCAACCATTCCAATAGAGTTATTCTGAATTTACAGAGGTGTGACAGAGTTAATAAGGGATCAGTATCTCTGAGTCTCTGTAGGCAAATAAAATAATACAGTTGCATTGCTAATAATGGTGGTCTCTCTAATATGCCAGTATTTGCGGTATTAGGGTTAGGGTTAGGTTTAGGAGATAAATTCCATTGAAAGGAATCTGCATTGCAGAAATTTTGACCATTTAGATCAACTGGCTCAAGAGACAGATATTTTGAGTAACAGAACAATTATTTCTCTTGGACCAATTGCTTGGTACAAGTGCAGGCATTAGATTCTTTGATTATTTTGCCTATGTAAAAGCAATCCTCTCTGTCTCCTACAACAGAGAAGTGAATTTGTAGTAAAAAATAAAAAATCTCTGGGGCTCCTTAATTGTCACAGGACAAAATTCAGCCTAGTATGAACTTTTACTGCTGAGCTGTGGACCTTGGAACAGGGGCTCGTAATGAAAATAATGACAGAGAAAATTTTTGAATTGTGAATGGCGATATGGTGGATTCTCTCTGCCTTGAAGTTTTGCATTCATGGGATTGTGAGATTGGTGTGTCTGAAAAAGCAGCATTGCCTTTTGCCGTTTAGAACATCAGACTCCAACAGAAAGTGGATACACAATTCCAGAAAGACCATGAAGAGCTGTAACTACTTCTGTTCTATTTGGTAGGGAAAAAAGTTTGATAAAAGAGTAACAGTGTTTCCAAATGTTTGTAGGGAATGACTCATCCCTAAACAACGAAGTTCTTGAACTGTGCACTCCATTCAGATAGGTTTTTGAATTTGTTAATATAGCAGCAAATATTGCTTTCAGTCCTTGTGATGCTTTTATCAGAGAAATCTGTTGGTAGATAAGAAAGATACTCAGCAGCAGAGTTTGTCCCATAAAGAAAAAGTGTGACTTAAACTACAAATTGATACTTCGGTTTTTACATTTTGATGTATGCGGAAAGGTGTAAAAGGTCTTTGAAAAAGATTTTTTTGAAAGTCATAATTACTTTTAAGTAGTGTGCCTCTTCAAATTTTTGACATAGAACTAACATAATCTTGACATATTCAGTGCTTTATAGATTACATCAGGCTTGGTAAAGAGCAAGTAAGAGCTCAGGTGAAATGTCAGATTAAGTAGTGTAAAGCCCTTGGATTCCATCCTATACAAAGCAACACTATGGCCCTGGCCAGACACCTTCTCCTCCTGCTTCTCCCACCACAACAGATCATTTTGCTATATTCAGTCATTCATTATTTTCTTTTCTAAACAGAAAGTGATCATTGCAAAACGCATGGTGGCTCATGTTCAGAAGAAGATATTCCTCAAACAATCCCCTTCTCACACCAAAATGTTAAGCAACTGCCGAAGAGGAACCCAATCAAAAAGTGAAAGCTTCTTAAAATATTCATTAAAAATGTTATATCCTGAAAGGCTTGGCAGTCACTATGGCGGGGATATTTTTATTGCAGCTCTCCCCTCCCTGTCATGGTGTACTACTTTCAACTCGTTTAATGGACCGGTGGAGCTGATGTTATGAATAATTATTATGAGAGCTTATACAGTGTGAGTATTTCCTGTGCGAGTCCCCTCCAGCATGGAAAAGTTGGAGGGCCTTCTACCTGGACTGTGTGTTCTGTATCATCTGGTTGATGTCCATGAAAGCAGATGGCATTCAGCATCTGTTAGAACTGAGCTCTGCAGTCATGGGCTCGAGTGTTGTCCATGGCTAATTTATGGACCCAGCCAGGCCTCGAAGGGATATGAGTATCCATTTGGAAAGAAGTGCAGAACTCCTGAAAGCAGATCTGAGAAACATCATTGAGCAGGCTGCTTGTGTCCCAGTGTAATTGTGATTTAGCAGTATGAGTTGTGTTTATTTTATCTGTGATATTTTCTGGGCATTTCACATACACGTGTTTGTACTTTGATTTGGCTGATGGTGGTTATTCTGGAAAAATTCAGGAACTGGTTTCAGTAAAAATAGTCCTGGATACCTTGCTGACTAATTTTGGGGTGGGTTTTTTTGGTTGTGATTTTTTTGGATGGGGATGGTTGGTTTTGGGGGGTTTCTGGTGGTTTTTTTTTCTGTTATTGCTGCACATATTCTTTAGTTTAACAACCTTTACAGATCCCTAAAGGGAAAGTTGCTGTGACAGTATAGATTATTCTTGTGTTTAGAGAAAAGGAAATAAAACATACTGTATGCATGGAAGTCCATGATTTTTTCCTCCTATCACATGTTTCCTTTTAGAAATTCTTGAACTTTGTCCCAAAGCAGAACTTGCAGGATGGACCCTGGAATATTTGCAGAGTTGTATGGCAGAACTACTGGATGAAGGAATCTAGTTTTTTTCAAAGAGCATACTATAAAAGATGCTTCTTTGATCATATGCATCTTGAAGAGCAGGAATTTGTGTTTTCCTCTAGCAGTTCTCCCCCTTACTGGTTCCTTATATCAGAGGGGTTGGTTGGATAACTTTTAGGAAGACAGAGGAATGAAAACATTAAATTTTGGCTCTCTGTGTTCATTAGGCTCAGCTGTGTGCTGTACCCTTGCATCCCAAAGGAGCTTCATAAGTAGAAGAGAACTGACGCACCCTGGGTTTTGTTCATATTGAAATATAACTTGCTTGCAAGGGTGTAAAATATTCTTTAGTATTCTAGAAAATATTGTAGAATATTAAAACTCAGGCACTTTCAGACTGTTAATCTTGGGTATCCAGATATTACAGGTTTCCATTTCTAGCTGTAAGTCAAGCTGCAAAAGGGCTTAGTTGCAGATGTTAAAGAACAGTGAAAGGCTCATCTGATAAATGGGTGTAAGGACTGTAGAGTCAAAAAACTTCAGTCTGCCAGAGAGAAAGTAAAACTTGTCAGACTGAGCATGGGCATGACAGATTTTCAGTTAGTAGAGTTGATATCTGCCTTTCTGACAAAAAAGTGACTTAATTGGAATAGTCGAGGGATTTTTACTGAACATGGGTTTTTCAGAAGGAGGTAATATGTTCAGGGTTTTTTTCCTTTGTCTATTTGGTACAAATAGTCAAATCTGGCTCAAACAGCCATTATTAAAGAACTTATTTGCAGGAGATATCAGTTAGGCTCGTTGCTCTGGGAAATATGTAAAATCTCCTGTTCTCTTGCTGTATTTGGGGAATACTCAAGTATTCTGAGTGCACAAGTGTTCTCCATCAGTCCATTGTGTGCTATGGGGAAGGGGGATTTCAAGCTGTTTGTTTCTTCTTGCCAAGCAAAACATAGCTGATTTAAAACAAACAAAACAATTCCAAACAACAACAAAATCTATGCCAGTTTTGCAACAAGTGATCATCTAGTTCTTGCAGTATTTCTTGTGTTATCCCCTATTGCCTGGTGTAATAACATTACCTGCAGTTATCTGTCCAGCTAGAGGTATGTTCCTTATTCTTTCCACACAGCCTGAGAAAATACTTCATGAACTTCACTGGCTTGTGATGGATATTTGATTGTCTCTAGATAAAAATCTCAAATGCAATGCCAGTACTTTCTGAAATACCAGCAGTACTGCTGTTGTGCTGAGTGCTGCTGCTCTTTGTCACCATTCCCCAGAGTGGTTTTTGGAAGTAAGTCATCCAGTCAGACACCTGCTCATCACGCAGGCAAGCTGACCTCCTCTGTCATAGCACCTGTTGTTAGAAATAAAGGTCACTTGAACACAAAGTTGAATTCACTGTGTGTAAGCAGGCAGGATGCCCTTGATTTAAGAGGAAGGTGTGTGCATTACAGCACTGATAAATGTGTCCTTGAGACTCATCCAGCCTGAATTCAGAAGTGAAGTTCCTCCTACCTGCAGAACAATGAATGATTGTCTCCTCATGGCACTGAGCTGGAGACCTGCTACCTACATAAGGTACTTCTGACTTTCAAAACTAGAGATACCTGAAAATTTCAGGTCAAGTGCACCTGCAATGGAAACACCAGGCAAGCAACACTGAAGTGCAACTTATTGAAATGTACCCTTAGTGCCTTCCTGTGTCTCTAAAGCTTGCCTGGGATCATTTGAGCTCCAGAAAAACTGAACTGAACAGATGCTGAGTCCTTGACTTAAATTAGTTCTGCTCAGATGAATGTACTGTACTCTAGTTAAATAGGTGTCATTAAGCACCTTTCACAGCTTTTTAGCAGGTGTTAAGCACGAAAAATAGATCAGAAAGAAAGGGAGAGATAAAGAGTAAATTTGCTGTGGAGTGTTTAATATCTATCCAGTATTGTGTTGGAGCCCAAAATGGCTTCATTTCAGAGTGCTGCAGATGTGTGCAATGCTCCAGTGTGCTTCCAACTGCTTCATTTGCACCTTGCTTATGTCAAAACCAAAAAAGCTGTGTAATGGTATAGCTTTAGCTCCACGGGAGTCAACCACAAAGAAACTATACATAAACCTAAGACTTGTCTAAAACTGGCAAACAGAATGGGGTACAAAACTGAATCCTAGGGCTGCAGGCTTTTTCTCTATTAAGATGTGGACTGGAAAGTAAAGTGGTAGCTCTAACAAAAGCTCTAGGTTGGTAAATCTTATTTTTTCTTTTATAGTCTGATTAGAAAAATATGATTTTTCTCTGTTACTGAGATTGTTAATAAAAACTGAGAGTTATGCCTCTGGAGTGGAAGAAATACATCTAGCATTTAGTAGAAGATTAATAATAAACCCTATTTTAACATCCCTCCCTCCCTGTCTCCCTCAAACCTGAAGTAATTTTTCCATTGCAACAGAATGGTTTTCATTAAAGTAAATTCTGTCATAAAAAGCAGACTGGTCCAGATCTGGCTGTGTTTTGCAAAAAACAATAACAACAAAAAAGACAACACCTTGATTCAATTGTATGGTTTATAGGAAATGAAATTATGTGTAGTGTCAAAGAAGTGCCATTTGGTTGACTATAGCACCAATCTATATAATAGTATGGTACTTATTGAAAAACCATTACCTGAGATCTGTTTTTAACTACCCTCTCAATTAATAACTTGTTGCCAACCATAAGTACCATTTTTGTCTGCACATTGATTTAGTTGTATTCTTATGACTTGAAGATTTGGATTCAACATCTAAATCTGCAGACTACTAGTAATTCAGCAATTAGCTTTTAGCTATTGTTTAAATCATATTTAATGAAAATACTGACATATTTAACTGAGAGTCTCTTGAGAGATCTGACTCAGAGCCAATAAAAAAGCCAACGTTATTTTTGATGCCAAGAGCAGATGATATTCTCTTGTGAGAGGTTTGGGGGTTTTTTTCCAATTTATATAAAAGTTGGTGTGGAAGCATCTCTCACAGATTGCATCTAGTTTCTGTTTTGTAGAGGCAGCTAGAAGTTTCTATTGCTAGTGATAATAAACACTGAATTTTGTGTTTCTGTAAATAAAAAAACCCACCTTATATAATGTTTGTTGCAAAATGGTAGTTATGTAAGTTTTTAATAAATATAATAATGAGTATTGATGTGGAAAAATATTTTTGTTTTGTGACTAATTAAGTGACACCAATATGAATTCTGTCACTACTCTAAATTCATTAATGAGGTTTTGCAAGCTATGGTGTTTCTTTGCATTGGTTAAAAAAAAAAA